>CM043717.1:28061194-28506871 GCA_023969325.1 Oryzias curvinotus
CATCCATCCATCCATCCATCCATCCATCTGTCCATCCATCCGTCCATCCTTCCATCCACCCATCCATCCATCCATCCACCCATCCGTCCATCCATCCATCTGTCCATCCATCCATCCATCCATCCATCCATCCATCCATCCATCTTCTTCCAATCATCCTGGACCGGGTCGCGGGGGCAGCAGTCTCAGCAAAGATGCCCAGACTTCCCTCGCCCCAGCCACTTCTTCCAGCTCCTCTGGGGGGACCCTGAGGTGTTCCCAGGCCAGCCGAGAGTCTCTCCAGCGTGTCCTGGGTCTTCCCCAGAGCCTCTCTCTAGTGGGATATGCCCGGAATCCCTCCCCAGGAAGGCGTCCAGGAGGCATCCAGACTAGATGCCCGAGCCCCCCAGAATGGCTCCTCTGGAGGTGGAGAAGCGGTTCTACTCCGAGCTCTCCGTGGGTGACCGAGCTTCTCCCCCTACCTCTAAGGGAGGGCCCACCCCCCTACAGAGGAAGCTCATTTGAGCTATTCGGGACCTCGTTCTTTCGGTCATGACCAGAGGTGAGTATTGGAACGAAGATCGGTAATTAAGAGAAAGTCAAAACTGCAGCTGAATCTCCGTCTGCTCTAGGACATTATGCCACAAGGGGGACACTCACGTCAGTAAACTCAAATTGGGTTTATGGGGTGTTTTGATCCCCCTTGAGTCATTCCTTCAGCTATAACAACACGAGGTCAACAGCAGCTGCTGTTCCTTTCTGTTATGATGGATCACTCATTTATCATGTTTGTCAAATAAGTGAAACTTTATTTAAAATATTGCTAGAGACATGTGTGCTAAAATTCATTTTTTAGAAGATAATACAGATAGTAAGGTCAGTGTGGAATCATAACAGAATTTATTAACAACAATTAGGTTTTTTTGAATGGTCAGTAAACCATCAAGGTGTGGAAGATGATGTGCATACAATGGCTCCATAAAACAGACCTTAAAACATGTAGCGATGAGTTACCGCAGGAGCCTTGAACGTGTAAAACGCCTAAAATGTGCATATATGTGCGTTTACTTCGACTTTTCGTTAAAAGTGGCCGTATGTAGCATGAGGCTCCTGCAGATCGAAAGCATGTGACGACACATTTCTCTGTTTGGATGCGATCCGGACACATGAGCACATTGGGGCTTCCCGGCAGCGTGAAGGAGAACGAGAAGCACCAAGGATACCTGAAGGCGGCAGAGCCTTAAGATCTCTGCTGTTCGTCTTCAAGGTCACAGGCTTCGCACGCCGCCATCACTCAGGCCTCCTCAAATGACCTTATTTATCTCCGCCTCCACATCCTTTATTCACCCCCATATGAGCAGTTACCCTCTGACCGACGGAAACAAATCAGTGAAAAATCAATTTCCTCTCGCAAGGTCAGGCTGCTAAATCATCTGAAAACAGCATCATCTAGTTTGACCTTTACAGGCAAACCGAACCCACACCACAACACGAGGACGCTGGCACGCACGTTACCGTGAGGAAGTCGGTGAGCTCGCTGTGCAGGAGCTCCTTCAGCTCGCCTTTGTTGAGTTTGTGCTTGTCTCCGTCGTTTCCGGAGTAGTTGTAGAAAACG
This sequence comes from Oryzias curvinotus, assembly GCA_023969325.1. Classification (NCBI taxonomy): domain Eukaryota; kingdom Metazoa; phylum Chordata; class Actinopteri; order Beloniformes; family Adrianichthyidae; genus Oryzias; species Oryzias curvinotus. The sequence continues at coordinate 28,062,789 of CM043717.1, forward strand.
GTGATGAGCGCGCCCATGGCGCCTTCCAGCTGACTCGGCATCCTCCTGAGGGGGCCTGAAAGGTTCCTGCAGCTTCTTCAGAGGAGAAACCGACTCTAAGGCATCGAGTCACAAACGCTGATTTTGGCCGATCAGAAAGGTGCTCCTACCTGCTCAAAGTCCCGTCCAAAAAGACGGAGAGACCCAGCAGCGCGGCTTGTTTGTTAGGACATGCGGGGCAGGTCCGCCTCCACCTTTCTGGAGATAATTAATTCCTCAGGTGAGAGGCCCATGGTTACTGTCTTTCATCGCACGTCTTCGGTAAGTGAAAAACAAAACGCACAGCGGCGCCGCCGGCAGGCCTCATGGGGGCTCATCAAGGCCCGCGACCGCGTCCGCTTTGTCACGTCTGTGGAACTGTTACTCAGAGGGAGGATCTGTTAAGACCTGTCTGCCCGCCGTCACCAGGTCAGCAGAGATGATGTTCATTAAGTTTGATACAGACGCCGCCAGCAAGACTTAATGAATGGGCTGCATCGATTTTCCACGCAAAGTTCACAACCCAAGACGGCGCTAATGACGTCAGGAGCTCCACTGGAAAAACCGCCGCTGGTTGTTCAGTGCTGATGTACGCCAACCTGGAGGGTTAAGGAAAAACACTACATTTATAGGGAAACACATCACTATACCCAAATAGTGTATTTGTGGCTTTTTCCGTGTTAAAACTCAAAATGAAGGTCAAAGGAAACATCAACCAACAAAAAACAGGAAAATATCCTATAATCCAGTTTATTCCAGAGGTCAAATCCTCCCAAATGTATTACAATAATATCCAAAATAATCAACCGACAGATTATATTGAAGAATGGTCTGTTATCCCCATCATAAGCAACAAAATGAGAAAACTGTTCACTGAAAAAAAAAACAAATATCACCAAGTAATTCAGTCTAGTTTCTAGTTTAAATATGTCATTACACTCAATAAAGACAAAACTATCTAACTTTTCTGTAGAATGTAATGAATGGACAATAATTCTTGAATTTCTTGTTGAGTCATGCGATCTCTTTCAATCAAACTTTATTTTCAAAAAGCGCCTCGCATACTAGTGAAGTCAAAGTGCTTTACAATAAAAAAAGGAAAGAAATAAAAAATATTAATAGATAGATAAATTCACCTAGAAAATAAAAAAGAAAAACAGTTGGAGACCACACCAACAAGGAGTGTGATGTAGAATGGTCCTTCTGCATCCTTTTATTGAGAATACAAGCAGGAGCTTACAGCTCACAAGCGGAGAAACAACGTGAAAAGGTTCGTTAGGAGTGTCGTATAATGAACCCTTTGGCCATGTTTTCCCTTCAAACAGCACCCTTCCTTATCTGCTGAGGACAGTGTCGTAAAGCCCCCTCATCCTAGTTCGGGGTAAGAAGCAGGGGCATAAAACACAGAAGAACTGTTGCTGAAAAGGTTAAAAGGTCATCTGCGAACTACAGTTCGAGTTGACATTTTAAAAAATCAAATAAGAACAATTTATTTCACAGATCTCGGGAAGAAAAACCCAACCAACCCTTACCCCCAACCTCCCTCTGGTAACACGTACCACCCGTCTTTGACCATTAACCCTTACGTCACTGACACAAATATCACTAAAAAATGGCATATAAACAGCGCAATAATCACGCACATTTATGCTTTATTTACATTTCGGTCTATTGTATTTCTTCCATGATAACGCTGTTCCTTTGTGACACATCTGTGAAAATGTCACTTACTTTTTCCACGTATTTTAGTGCAATACGTGCAAAATGTACGTAGTGGCTGTGTGACACGGCCTTTAGGCTGGGGGTGTGAGTGGCTAGCGGGAGAGCATGTAAATGGAGAGCTCTCAGAAACAGGGAGGGGGTGTGGTTCCCACATCTCGGAGGTAAATTTTGAATGAACTCCTGTCGCTCTGCAGAAACTACGTCCTACAAAACGACTCAGGTTGTTTTTATTTTGGCTAAAAACAGCATCATATAATTAAAAGGCCACCTGAAATGCTTTGAAAATAGGTCAAAAGATGACTGTAGTGGGACTTTAATGACCAGAGATGCTCCCAAATCTTTCTTTATTCATCAAGAATTGCGATTCAAATTGAGTGTTCATGGTCACACAATGTAACTAAACAACCAAAAGGTACACAAATATGGTTAGTTTCTGTGCCTGTTACCTGTCAAACAAGAACAAGAAAATGGGAAATAGATCTTAGCTGGTGGATCTGACAGCATCCTGGAGGTGAAACCACCGATAAACTCAGGATCATCAGTCAGAAACTTGAAACCTGAAGTGTCTTTTAGGCGAAACTCAAATCAATTCGTCCAAAAAACTGACAACTGAAAATCTAACAAAAACAGAGAAATAATAAATGACGGATGTATCGCAGACAAAGTATATTTACCTATTTTTGGTAAAACCTTTACTACTCTATCTATCTATCTATCTATCTATCTATCTATCTATCTATCTATCTATCTATCTATCTATCTATCTATCTATCTATCTATCTATCTATCTATCTATCTATCTATCTATCTATCTATCTATCTATCTATCTATCTATCTATCTATCTATCTATCTATCTATCTATCTATCTATCTACCATTACAATCCTCATTTCTTCACAGATGGAGGAAACGTTTTTGGATTTGCTCTTTTCCCTCAGTTTCACCTTCACAATCCCTTCCTCTTTCTGTCTATTTTTAGTTGCTTCAGCTCTCCTCCTCTGTCCTGGGTGTCCTACATCATCGTGTCATCACTGACGGGGGAGAACAACTCCCTCCTCCGTCTTCACCCCCCGCACAGGGGCGCTGGTCGTCAGGTCTTCCTGACACTCTTTTCCACTGGCGTGAAGAAAAGCTTTTTTCCATTTGTTGAGGTGATGAAAGCGTTTCCCGGAGGACGTCGCCCTCAACGCTCACGTTTGCAGATAAACATGATCTTTGGGTGTAAAAAGTTGGATTTTTGATCCACCCGCAATTATTAATAGACTTTTTATTCACTCAACATTACGTTTATAAATTGTTAAAATCAACAAATAAAGTCAATTAACTGTTAAAGTAAAACATGTTAAAAACACCCAAAACACCATTTTCATCAGAAAAAAGGTATTTTACTAAACCAGCATTAGATTTAATTTTTTCTCTCTAGTCTTATTAGCTTGCTTGTTACTATATTTTGTCTTCATGACACCAACTTATTGTATTTTTTTTATTTCCACTTGTGTCTTTAAGGCAGCTGAATCCTCCCGTTTTCCGCTTTCTTTCCTTCAGGACGGCTTAGCTGTTTGTTTGTTGGGTTCGGAACATATTTTCCAAACTTCGCTAAAGGCAAAGTTGCAAAAATGTTACATAAATGCAACAAATATCAGCTTTCTTCTGAGGTGAATGAGAAAGATTATGTAATCTGAAGAGTGTCGATACCATAAAAATAACCATAAATATTGAGTTTTAGCAGTGCAATTGCCTTTAAATGATCAACACAAGTTAGGCTTGAATAACTAAAATCAGTGGGATTTATCAAAAAAAGACAGACTGCTGCAAACGAAGGCAGTTAGGAGGAAGACAACGTTATGTGGCGTTATAGATGGAAACCATCTCATGACCAAAAACATACTACAGCAACAAAATAAAACTATTGATTACTAGAGCCACGGGGATAGATCCTTCAGGAGGTAATGGGTTTGGATTTGGCAATCTCAAACTTCCTTTTTGCTACATTTAGTTTAAGATATTATGAAGATTTCTTTTAGAGATTGACTTCAGGTTGATCTAGGAGACCAAAGTCGACCATGAAGCTCATCAAAAACAACATTTTAAGTGATTTTCTTTTTTTTTGCAAATATCTTTTTATTGTTTTTAGACACATGAACAAAGTTAGAAGCATTGAAACAGCATATATTGAACAAAAAACAAAAGAAAATAAAAAATTAGTACAAGAAGGTACGTGGAGTTGTCAGGTTGAAATTTTCCTCCTATCCAGGATACTGATCACAAAGTTAATTATATGTCATAACCTTTTCTTGTTTTGTACATAAACCATTTTTCCCAGTACTTCAGAAAATTTTCTTCTCTCATTCTTAGTTTGTATGTAAGTCTCTCCATTGCTTGGATTTCTTATATATATATAATAATATATAATATACATCTATTGCTTGTGTGTTGGGGCTTCAGCCTTCTGCCAGTTCTTAGTTATGGCATTCTTTGCTGCCACAAGAAGAACTTTTACTAGGTTTTGGTCCGTTTTATGTACTGTTCCCTCTAAGTAACCCAGATACATCACAAGACAGGTTCGGGGTATCTTATACCTGAGTGTTTCACATATAGCAGAGTGGATGGTGTCCCAGAAGGGCTTTCTTTTCTCATATTTCCAAAAAATATGTGTCTGATTTGAGTCCTTATCCATGCAAGTTCTCCAGCAGAGTTGCTGAGTTTGAATTAGTTTGCCCTTGAACATTTTCAGGTATTTTTAGTGGGTAAACTATCATTTTAGTGTTAATTTAAGTTTTAGTGAAATATTTGATTCTCTAGTGTGCAGCATCTCTGTTGTATGTCTCAAAACTAACCGGCCAGCTGAGAAACTGATTTTCATTTTACACTAAAATTGAAATGTACATGTGCTTCTTTCTATGTCAAACACCAAACAATAACAGCAACAATTATCAAATATATGTACATGAGCTTCCACAGGTTTTTAGTTTTAGTCACTGACTCTGTTTTTGCTGAAGACTGAAGTTCTGCTGCCCCCTGTTGGCTGATTCTATAAATCACGGGAGCCTGAAGCAAATTCTGCTTTTATTTTCTTTTTCAAGCCTTATAAGTCTCCTATCTTGCTAGAAATATTAATAGTTAATGCTCAGTTAAGTTGTTTACGTCAAAATAATTACCTGTATAATTTTTTTAGCTTTGTATGGATGTCATGTCATGTTTGCACAATGACCTTGTGTGTCACTTTGTGTTATTTTATGTCAAGCTGTGTTAAATCAAGGCATTTTATTTTGCTACTTAAAGTTCTGAAAATGTATTAATAATGTGTTGTGTGGGATGTTGTGTTTTGTCCACTAAAGGCATCACATATCCCAGCGATGAACATTTCCAACAACAAACTTTTCCATGCTTAGCCCAGTTCCCAATGTCTATCTCCATCAGTTAAGGAGGTGGGAGGTGTAAGAGGGGTTGGGGGTTGTGTTTGGGTCTATTGTTCTCTATTGTTTTATTGTTGTGCTTGTTTTTTAATACTTGTTTTGGTTTGGTTTACAGCACCATGTTATGTTGCGTAAAAAATGCTATATATCGATTTGATATGATTTGATTTGATTTGTATAATCAATGTTTGTTTATTTGTTTGTTTGTTTTCTCCAACAGGCAAATGTTGAGTAATTGTCAAATGCACCCACTAAAATCTCAAAAAAGACAAAATCTCAATCTAAGCATTCATTATAAAATAAAATAAGATGGATAGGTGGTCGTGTGGTTCGCTGTGGCAAATGGAGTCCAAAATCGCCGAACAGAAGTGACGACTCAATCTTTAGGTTCCTCAACAAAGTGAGATCAAACTGAATGCGGCGTGATTCTACTGTTGGGACATTAAAAAACATGGTAAAAGCTGTTGGTAATCTGAAGATAAAACTGAAGTCAAAACGTTTTTTGTGCCAACTAGCCAGCCACACCTTTTGCCTTCAGAACTGCCTTAACCTTTGGTGGCATAGATTCAACAAGGTACTGGAAACATTCCTCAGACATCCCACACACCATGACACCACCACCACCAGTCTGAGCCATTGATACAAAGCAGGATGGATCCATGCTTTCATGTTGTTCTTACACCATCTGAATGTGGCAGCAGAAATGGAGACTCATCGGACCTGACAATGGTTTTCCAATCTTCTACTGTCCAGTTTTGGTGAGTCTGTGTGAATTGTGGCCTCGGTTTCCTGTTCTTAGCAGACAGCAGTGGTACCCGGTGTGGTCTTCTGCTGCTGGAGTCCATCAGAGCTGGACGTGCTCTGTGTTCAGAGATGCTCTTCTGCAAACGTCGATTGGAACCAGTGGTCTTCTTCTCTGACCTCTGGCAACAACAAAACACTTCCGCTCATAGAACTGCTGCTCTCTGGACCATTCTCTGTAAACCCTAGAGATGGTTGTGGGTAAAAATCCCAGTAGATCAGCATTTACTGAAATCCTCAGACCAGCCCGTCTGGCACCAACAACCATTCAAAGTAAGTCCCCTTTCTTCTCCATTTTGATGCTCGGTTTGAACTGCAGCAGATGACCAATGAATTTCCAATTAATTAATTCTAACAAAGTTTTATCTGTCCATGTATAAATTTGTTTTCTTTCATTTGTTTTTGTTATTTATTTATTCATTTTTTGCTTAAAAAAACAATTTCTAACGGACCGACAATACATCATATTCTGTTATGTCAAGTCAGATGCAGATGTTTTTTGTTTGTTTTTTTGGTGTTGTTGAATTTTAAGCTTAAAAATTCATGTTTGAGTTGCAGAAAATGCTCTGAAAGGCATGTTATCTGGAGTCAATATAGTTTCTAGGTTCCATCTTATAATGTTGGATTATTTACCTTATTTTGTTTAATTTTTGTCATTTCATCTCTGCTCCTGTTTATATATATATATATATATATATATATATATATATATATATATATATATATATATATATATGTGTGTGTGTATGAAGCTCGTCTGCTGGACTTTAAATAGTTCTGGTAAATTGCCTGTCCGTCCTGGGGGAGGATCCCTCTTTCATGTGGGCACCCCTCAGGTTTCTTCATTTTTACCGGAATCCGATTGTTTCAGGAGTTTTTCCTTAGTGCGAAGGGGGGTCTAAGGGCAGGAATGTCCAGTTTAGCTTACTCAGTTTGTTAGTTCAATTTAGTCCATTGGGACGACTGTTGTTGTGAATTTGGGCTATACGAATAAAATTGAATTGAATGAAAAAAAAGTATGAAAATTAAAATAAAAAATAAACACGTATGAAAATAAACTTACACACAGCCCCCCCACTCCTTTCACACCTCCCACCCCCTAACTGATGAGCAAAGACAGTGAGAAATAGGCTGAGCACAAAAACAAGATGTTGGAAACACTAATAATTTGGACCTCCGTCACTGAGAATAACTGCATAGGTGCAGTTATAGGTGCAGCGGGGACCGCTCCACCACAGCTAAGAGGTGATGCAGGTCCCCCATCCAGAGCTGCAGCTAAAGAGAGATGCAATATTTTCTCCAGAGGTCTTGATGCTCTAACTTCTGTCAATTCCCGGCAGCAGGGGAACGACCAGAAGCTGCTCCGAGTCACATGTCAGCCGTCGGCAGAATTATTGCATCAAACCATAGAAACAAGAGCTGCGGTCGCCGCTCCAGTTCTGTCCAGCTCTTTTCGAAGCACGTCTGATTTGACAACATTTCGATGATTAATGACTTCTCTGTGCGTGTGTGCTCTCTGCATGAGGCTGAGGGTGTGAGAGGCTGAAGCAGCATCAGGCCTCACGATTAGCATGCAGGACAGAAACATTGGACTGCTTTGGGGTATATCTTTGATTGTGCTGACGGCCCCAAGTCGGCGTTGCTCTGAAGTCGGATTCACAAGGAGGCGGAAGCTCTCTCTCCATGATTTGGGTCAAAAAATGAGAGCCGTTGTGGCCCGGCTCCTGAGTTCTGGCTGCCGTCCTTGTACCCATGAAAAAGGGCCTTCACAGAGTGCCTTCTTTTAAGATGCAGAGAGTGGAGGGGGGGCGGAGGTGGGGCTTGAACATACATAAGAGCCGAAGACCGTCCGCCAGTCCAATTTGGCATAACATCACCAGACAATTTGTTTAACCTATACGAGGCAGCTGATTGGACCTCTGCTTTCATTTAGTGGCTCTTTATCCTCTCCCGAGACTCGTCAGAAATAATCCTTTGGGGTCGGCCCATTTTGGAAGAGAAGCGGCACATTGGCGATGAGCACAGGCCGGTTGCTCAGAGCAGAGGCATTGTCCTGGATGTCGGATGTTCAAAACGTGACCGGGGGCCAGTCCCAGGACTTGGTTCTGCAACCTCTATGGGACTACCTCCACCAGAACCACCATGACCTTCTGAGGAGCCCTCTCTTCCCCGTGGTGCTCTCTGTCACCACCTACTTTGTGCTGGTGGGTCTCTACACCGTGCTGGACTTGCTGGCTCCCTCTTGGCCCTTCATCAACCGTTATCGGTTGCATCCTGACAAGCCCGTCACCTGGCCCAACATCTGGGTGACTCTTGGCATCACCATCTACAACCACCTGTTCTTCATTTTCCCCGCTGCGGTGGCGCAGTGGCTGTGGCGACCACCCACTCCTCTGCCCCGTGAAGCCCCCACCCTCTGGAGCTTTTTCCTGGGCATCCTGGGCTGCATGTTTGTCTTCGATTTCCAGTACTACCTGTGGCACCTCCTGCACCACCGGGTCCCCTGGCTGTACCGCACCTTCCACGCCGTCCACCACCAGTACAACCAGCCCTTCAGCCTGGTCACGCAGTACCTGTCCGGCTGGGAGCTGTTCAGCGTGGGATTCTGGGCCACCATCGACCCCATCCTGCTGCAGTGCCACTGCCTCACCACGTGGGGCTTCATGGTCTTCAACGTCTACGTTTCCACCGAGGACCACTGCGGCTACGACTTCCCCTGGGCCATGCACAACCTGGTACCCTTTGGCCTCTGGGGGGGAGCTCCCAAGCACGATGTTCACCACCAGCGCCCGGGCACTAACTTTGCCCCATTCTTTGCGCACTGGGACTGGCTGGGGGGGACGCACATCGCGCCAGCTCAATCCAGCCACGCTGCCAAGTGGGAGCCAGACGAGATGAATGAGAAGAAAGAGTGGAGAGGCTGAATGAACCTCTGACTGACTCTGCTCTGATCCCCACAGACTCCTTTACATTCCATCCTTTCATCTTTTCTCTTTGACATCGTCTCACTAAGTTTTCTGGAACTGCTTTAACACCTCCTGACGTTCTTGACAAATAGAATATTTGGTCATCCTGTGCTGTGATGAATGTAGAAATGCCAGTAGAAATCCCTCCTGTACATATCCCTGTACTGCTGCGTTGTTGCTTCTCTTTAAGCCGTTCTCAGGTCATTGTGCGTATGTGATGTGTTTGCATTGGCCTTACAAAAATAAAACATCAAACTGAGCGAATGCCCCCCCTCCCTTATTGTTGGACTTTATTAGGCAGCTGTCGCTCCGTTTTTCAGATGGTGAGATCCGTCGGGGAGGATTCCCAAACGCTCTGCCTCCCTCTCGCAATGAATGGCTGCCTTTTAGCTGCATCCCAGCATCAAACGTGGGTGCAATACTGATCTATCACTCTGTCTTTGAGGGGAGACAGTCTGGCTGCAGGAATCTGCAGCAGAGGAGAAAATCCGGGGAATGCAAAGTCGGAAACGGATCTGTGTGCGGCCCGAGTTCCTACTGTTGCTCTTCTTGATGCAGTGAATTAAAAATAGGTAAACAAATACTGAACTTGAGTCATCACCTATGCAGAAATGGATTCTTTTAAATGACAACCCATGCATTGACTCTTGAGAACCAGCAGAGGTCCTTCCTCCTGCAAGAGCTGCAAATCTTCATCTGCATGATGAGCAACAAGTTAAACACAGGAACCCAAAACAAACCCTCCTCTCTGTTTTTTCGTACTTTTTTTTAAGCGAGAACACGTCCAACTGACTTTAGTGAGACGGAAACGGCGCTGGAACCAGTGACTCATTTTTATGCTCTGCAGTTGTTTACAGTCAAGCAGCAGCCAGAACTGGTCAGACCTGATTTTGCTTTCCACCTGACACACCTTGGTACACAGCCGTCTGCATATAGTGTCTCAGTAAGCCTTTGTGTGAAAGGCAAAGATCCTCATATTTCGTTTTTGGTGGCCTAGTTAACACAAACCACAGCTCTGCAAACCCTCTAGATGAGGAACCTTTAAAGCGCGTCATAAGTACCTGTTGATCCGTTGGTTCCTCTGAGTTTTTGAGAAGTCTGAGTTCCCTACATTACCTGCATGAACAACTTTGATCGTTTGGATTTTTGTACCAAGCTTAAAGTTCAAATGTGATCCAAAGGAGCAACATTTTATGGAGCGTGCAGAAGGAAAAACATAATTGTCTCTCAACATGACTATTAGTTTATATAAACATTAAAAAGGGGGCTGTACACAAGCTCCTCCCCCTGCAGGCAAAGGAGGAACGCGACCAACCAGACATGTTTGTGGTTGTTTTTTTTGTGTCCACATGCTTATCTGTATGCCGTCTGTCAGCCGTTTTTCTCTGTTATTCTCATTTCTGTCTGTTTTGTCTAAACAGTGTTCTGTATTTTGTTTCTGGTTAACAGGATTCTAGACTGATTCATTTGTGGATTTCATCATATTTTGTCTTTTTCCCTTCTTTTAAATCTAGCTTTTGGATTTGCAACAACCTGCAGCACAAAGTTGACTTATTTTATGGTAATTTTATATAAGGAAGGAGGGGGCAGAAGACTATTGAAGGGTGGCAAATGAAAACACCCGTCTAGGAGGCCATTACAAATTAAAGGATCAAAAATACTTTTCAAGCCAATAGTTCGAGAGGCTAAAGATATTTATTTTGTAATTTTTGCAATGCTGAGAGAAGCTTCGATTGATGGTTTCTCAATACTAACAATACAAACAATTGACTCAAAAATTGGGAGGCAAAGCTTTTTACCTAAGGGGGCCCATGCCCCTCCATAGCTCCGCCCCGGTTCCTCCCATTTTACCAGCATCATTGTTTTCTATTCATAAAAACATTTGAAACCTTTTTTTGCTTCAAAATGTTAACACTGGGACAAGCTTGAAGAGGGGAAATATGTTTTTGTTTTAATAGTCAGTCTCTTCCTCCAGTATATTATTAGTCAGCATTGTAAAAAAAAAAGCACCTCTGGTTGGATGACGGCAGCATTTTACAGTAAAGTTGAATCTGATTATATCACCATAGCAACCTCTTTAAATTCAGAACAAAAGAAGCCACAACATGTACAAAAGTCACCTGCACACATTTTCTTTGTATCAAAACGTCAAAAAATATATATTTTAACTTAATATTGTAGGGTGGAGGGTAAAATGTTGGGTTAAAGTGTAACTTTTATTACAAACCAACCTTTTTTAAACTTTTACATATTAACACCTGCTGACTTCTACTTTTTTGAAGACTTGACAAATATTTCAGGAGACTGAAACAGATTTCCCATGATGCATTAGCAAAAATGGAGAGCTTATAATTGAAAAAAAAAAAAAAAACTTGCATGAAGTAATTGTTTTTGTGTGCTATTTGTTTTTGTACATTCATGGTGGAAAGAGGAAGGTCATGAAAGTGTAAACATTTATGTTTCAGCTCAAAAGCATAATAAAACCACAAACTGGTTTAAGTGAATATAAATTAAATACTAATTCCACTTTTATGAAAAACTTAAAATGTAAAAAATTACAATAATAAGTTACTTACTTAATTTTTTTATATTGTTTTTGTAATTGTGGTCTAAGGACAATGCCCATCAAAATGTCCAGTATCAGACTTTAATGGACTTTGCAGACACAACCTCATCTGGAATTATCCCTTCCATATTTGTCAGCACAATCTAATCCTTTTTTTGTTTTTCTTTAGGGTGTGACACATTAAAGAAGGCTACGCTTTAAATATAAATGTTATTTGGATGCATCTCTCTTAAAATGTGGCTCCTTTTTTGTCCATATTGCATCATGCTGCGAGAAAACAAATTTTTTTACATCATTAAATATTACTGTGAAGTTTTCTTAACAGAATGAATGAAAGCAAATAAATGAGCAACGAAGAGTTTATTGTTCTCTTTTTGGTTGTTTTCTACTCGTTCTGAAGACGATCAACATGGCAGATGCTGCTCTACACACAATGCCTGAAAAAGGTAACTCGAGTGCTGACAAAAGGACAGGTGACTCTTAATCATTTACCTCATCATTCAGGGTCTGTTTACCTGGGGGAGGGAGGCACTCGGGTGGGGCTTGAAACACTGACTTCTTATCTCTGAAAACAAATGACCTAAGGACCCCTCAGTCAGAATCAGTAAACTCTTTGTGTTCCTTTAGGTTTGAAAAAAAAAAAAGGTACAGAGAAATACGTCTTTAAGGCTTTGCCTTGAAGCTAAAAACACAACTTGTTTTGATGTAGAAGTAACTAAAACCATAACTTATCCTGAAACCAGTGGATAGGATCATCGTCAAAGCATGTCCCATCCTGTTCCCAAGCATTTCCACTCCCGCCCAAAAGCTCTGTCTGCCTTTTCTAACCAGAAAACCTCTGAGCTCCTAAAGAAGTGTTCCTTCTCACGGTGCATGTCACCAGCACATTCCCAGAATTCTCAACATTTCCACTCATCAAGATGATCAACCTCTGATTACATCTGTGACCGTCAGAGGACAGCGCGGCTCGGCGTGACTCAAACAAAACAACAGCACAAAGGACTTTCACAGATATTTCCTTCTGTCGCTTTTATTTATAAAAACAAAAATGTAACATTTTAGTAACTGTAAAAAAAAAATACAGAGAAACCATAAAAAAATAAAAACAAAGTGTTGCACAAATCATCTCAAACATGCTAACTAGTTAGCATTAGCGTCATCATCAAACATTACATAATTCTTAAGTTGCCTTCATGAAGCCAATGGCACCAAACCCCGGCCTTGGACAGACGGTCTTCACCATTATGTACAGTATAAAATACATATTTAACAACAATAGTTGAGGTTTTTTTTTATCATCAAACACAGTTTTTTTTTTCACATTTTGTAAGTCTAACTTTGTTAATCTGTTAACACCTGAGCGTTGGCTTTAGTGTTGGCCTTTCTTGAACTAGCGTAACTCTTCAACCGTTTATGCAAAGGGCCCATATCATGCAGAATCAACAATTGAACTGTGAAAATACAAATATGTCGTTAAAAACACATTATTTTGTGTGCTAAAGGTCATATATTATCATATGAATATAGTTTACTCTGAAAGGCTCAAGAAAAGCATTATATAGGCAATTCCAATTGATTGCGATATGTTACATTTACACAATTAACGTAAAACGCTAACTGCACAAACAAAGTTTTGCATATAGTCGCTTTTCTCAGTGTCAGAATCTGTTAGAATTACATCAATAACGTAAATGGTCAAAGAGTTACGCTAGTTCAAAGAACGTGTGCTACTTTGCTGTCGCTAGCAACAGCGTAGAGGGTTAACATGACTATAGGGGCTTCGTGCTAACAGGAGCTGGTCTGCGTGGTTCCCGACTCCGACACATACGCCTTGCTCTTTTTGGAGTATTTCATGGAGCTGAAGGATACTCTCATTCTCTCCACAGTCCGGCTGCTCCTGCAGAGCAGCGTGTTCTTCACGTGGTTCCTGAAGTCCTCCGACACAAAGTAGTAGATGAACGGGTCCAGGCAGCTGTTGAGGCTGGACAGGCACAGGGTGGAAATGTAGAAGCTGTAACTATGGTCTGCTTTCCCGTCTTTCAGAAGGGAGTAATGCAACACCAGCATGATGTTGCTGGGGATGAAACAAACCAGGAACGTCACCAGGACGATCACAATCAGCACAACTACTTTGTGTCGGTTCTTTGATGTAGCGTTCTCCTCCTTGGCGCCCCCCAGTGTTCTCAGTAGAAGGATGTAGGCCACAATGATCACCACACACGGGACGAGGAACACTACCAGACCCATGAAGATGAAGTACCAGAACTGGAGCTGGATGGAGCCGAACGGGTATTCGGCGTCTTTAATGATGCTTACATCATGGCAAGTGGTCACATTGGGATCCTTGAGCTTCACCGTGTGGTCGTACAGGTACAGAGGCGTGGTAGTTAGCCAAATAAAAGCCCAAATGGCCAGAGAGACGCCAATCGCAATTTTGTTGTTCTTCCTTTGCATGGACAGAGGGTGTGCAACAACCCAGTACCTTTGCACGCTGAGGCATGTGATGAACAGCACGGAGCAATACATGTTGCCGTAGAAGAAGCTGATAAGGACTTTGCACATCGGCTCTCCATAGGTCCAGTCGTTGCCATTTAGGTGGTACGAAATTTTCAGAGGCAGCCAGATGACGAACAGAAGGTCAGCCAGAGCCAGGTTGGCCATGTAGATCGACGAAGGGTGCTTCTTCTGGGTCCTGAAGAGGAACACCCATATAGCCATTCCATTTGCGGGAAGTCCCACCACAAACACCAGGATGTAGATCATCGGGAAGAAAACGGTGGTCAGGGGACTCTTCAGAGTCTTCACAGCTTCTGCACTTGTGATATAAAGACCCGAGCTGTTAGGGTCTTCCCGCGCTGTAAATAGTCGAGCTAAAAAATGAGAGAGAGAAAAAACGTTAGGTAGCTCAAAACAACAATATTTATCACAACAAACCAACAACAAACACAGAGATGTTTGTTGGTCAAGAACCAACAGGTACATTGATCAAGCATTGAATAATTGGGAGTCATCAGATGTTTGCTAATCAACTTCAAGCGTTGTGTTATTTTTGTTAACTTCTGGAGGTCTGTCTTCCGTAAAAACGATGGCACAGACACAATGTAGCATTAGCGTTGGTAGTGTACGAGCTGACATGTCAGCAAAATACTCGACACATTGCTGACATTTTGGTCTCGTGAGGAGGAAACAGTGGCTACACTATCCTGAGTCTCATATCTTCTTTAGGCGAAAAAACGGATCATTTAAAAAAAATCTAAAAACAATCTTAGCATATCTTAATGCATTTGCATTTCAATAAAAGCAGCGAAACAAAGTGACGTTGAAGTCCCTTAGTGTTAAAACGAGACCGTCCAGTTTCAGTCTTGGCTGTGTGTTGCACTGCTGGTTTCTATAAGAACCCTGCCCCACCTTCTGCGGATTACCTGCATCAGGTGTGCTCCACCAATGACAAACACCAAGAAACACACAAAAACCTGCCCTTGAGGACTACAAATGGACATCCCTGGTGTGAGTCGTCCACAGGCAATGTCAAAACCAAAACCAAGCTCGTCCAAAGACACGAATGGATGTGATGGTCAGACCTAATGAGGTGTGGCTTTGAGGAGTTTCCCCGACCCTCACTGTTCTAGTAAAGAAGTTCTCCTCAGCCACACAATGGGCCTTCAGTAAATATGAATGTATTCCAAAAGAAACTAATGGTTTATGTCCTACAAGCTTCAGAGAACAGCAGGAAATCAAAAGGGTTCCAGTTAATACAAGAACTAATATCTCTACTGCAATAGTTTTTAGGGTAAAGATGATAAAGTCAATCGTAAAAACTAGTTCAGAGCTTGTAATAAAAGCATGATAATCTGGTTGTTACGTAAACGATCTTGTTTTAATTATTAACAGAAGAGGTTATTGTCTTCTCTTCTGGAATTTTTTTTTCCTTCCGAAAACAAACATTCATGTCAGTGAAACAAAAGCAGAACTTACATTTTCTGGATTCTCCCAAAGAAAAGCAGCAGAAAAGCAGCAGCAGGGCTCCTACGATCCGCGCGGACGCCATGTTTCACAGGTGAATGCTCTGAGCGCGCGTGCGTCTTCACGTTTCCTCCTGACGGGGAGACCCTTTAAGAAAACTCCGACGACACGCCCCGAGACTACCTGCTGCAGCGGTGACGTCACTCGAAACCGCCCACCCCGCATAGCTCTCGGGTAGCTGGTGTTCTTTCACGGTTGCTATGGTTTCGGCGCGTGAGTAAACCAAACAAAGATGTTGTCTTTTTTCCCCATAAAAAAATAAAAATAACACATGGCACACACGTAATTAGATTAATATTACGGTTCTTTAAAAAAAAACGAAGGAATGACAAAAAGAAAAGAAGATGTTGGATTAACTTAAAAAAAATCAAAGGAAAAAAAGAAAGAAGACAATGAAAATAAAAATAGAATACAATTAAATACGTGTATTTTTATTCACATATATATATATATATATATATATATATATATATATATATACACACACAAAGAAAAGTATTTAAATCTTCCTGAAATTATAATAGCTCCCTAATCATGATATTTCAAACATTGTTTAATAGGGTTGCATAAATTTACTAGAATTTTAATTTCTACTCCGGCTAAAAAAAAAAGGTTAGGATACATTTTAGGGTCAGAAAATGCAAAAGAAAAATAATGTATATTTTTTTCTTTAAATTGATTGGCACAAAACAAATACAACTAAAAAAAAATGAAATGAGAGCTTGAGAGTTAAAAAAATATATATAAAATGAAATTGATTTTTAGAAAGTATAAAAGAAAGGAATAAAGTCAAATAAGCACAGTTGTGAGGTTGTCTTTGTAATTTTCTTTTGTCCAAAAGTTCCAAAAAGTGTTCTGTGAGAAACACTGTCCTTAAAACTGGTCTAACCGCCCCTATTAGGAATCTAACAGGAAATGTCCTGCCTGACAGACACAAAGTCAATAAAATAACAGGCCAGGGTGAAACTTATTTAGTTCTAATGTCTTTATTTTTATGTTATAATTTGCTTAATATTGAACATAGTATGTTTTTACACTATTTAGAGTGTTATTATCATGTTGCTTTCTAAAAATGTTTTACTTGATTATTATTTCAATTATATATGTAAAGTAAATGTAATAAAAGAAAAGCACAATTTGTTTGTTTTTTTTGCATATTCTACTGAACTTTTCTTGTAAGTTCTGCCTTTAAATAAACCCACACCCTAAGTCTGCTTCTGAGTCAGCGTATGCCAGAACAATTCCAAAAATGTCCATTACCTCATGTCTACAAGAAACTGAAACGTGCTTTCAGGTCACATTAAAACTGAAGGTATGGTGCTGATGCTCTGATTAGTAGCATCCGCAGGAAGAATAAGAATGTGGCGGCTTGTCTATGTAGGCGTTAGCATTGCGTTGGTAATGCTACTGAAGGTTTTCCATGAAGGAAATAAACAAATTTCTTGACATCTCCTCCCTTTGATGCAAATTCAATTGAGCTGCTTTAGGAGGAGGTGGTTCCCTGTCCCTGTGGGGAGTATCGACTGGAAACTTTTTTATGTACACAGTAAAAACAGATGTGTCTATGCAACACTTAAAGAGCTGATTTGAATTCTGAGCCAAAGTAACACAATGGACCTTATCTACACAGTATTAAAGTGACACTGAACACAGTGTTCAATTTTCAGAGTTAACATAACTCTTTTGGGTGTTAATAATTGACACTATCTGTACAACTTTAACACTAAAAATTGTTGAATAACTCACACAGAGTCATGTTTACTCTGCGCATTTTAACTCTGAGCATTAACACCAACGCTTGGGAAATGGTCCTTACGTTTGCTATTTGACTACGGATATTTGACACCGGAAAATTCATTTGTTCATCTTGTAAACCCGTTTTGTTCCTTTTGGGGTCACAGGGCTGCTGGAGCCTATCCCGGCCACTCGTGGGCGAAGGCAGGGTACACCCTGGAGTCTTGGACGGGTCGCCAGTTTGTTGCAGATACACAATCACACACTCAATAAATCTCACCTTCACACCTAGAGACAATTTAGATTAACCAATTAGCCTATGAAGCATGTTTTTGGACAGTGGGAGGAAGAAAACCCACACACGGGGAGGACATGCAACCTCCACACAGAAAGGTCCCCTATTCTGTTTCAGGTCCGGGACTTGAACCGGGAGCCTTCTTGGTGTGAGGCAACCACTGCGCCATCGTGCAGCCTACTGGGGAATTCGCTTCATTCGCTTTATTTGGAGCGTTGTACAGCAGGAGCCGAAGGACAAGATTGTATTTGTTGTGTAGATTATGCACTGGGTGGGCCACAAGCTTCCTGCTCCGCTCCATTCTGATGCTTCCACCTGCAGACAAATGGATCCATGAACAGTTTTGTTTTCCTTGTCAGATCTGGAATCTGGCTCAAAACTATACGGCTCGATGGCTCCAATATTGCTGCCATTTTTTTTGCACCGCTTTGGGGTTGTGAGGGGCTGTGAGCTAGAAAGGGTGAGGGATGATGGGAAGTGAGGGCAGGCTGCTCTGCATGAACCACAATTTTAGTTTTTGTTTTTAATTTTGGATTAAATTAGCAAAATTAAAAGACCTCTGGGAACACTTTGAAAATAGATTAAAGAGGATCCAAGTGGGACTTTAAGAGGTTAAAGCATTTAAGCAAATTTTAAATAATCCTAGATAAATATGTTTAAACACTAAAACTTTTCATTGTAAAGTATTTTACAGATAGCAGTTTCACCAGTCAAATGCTGTATATTTCCTACTGCAGCTTACTGTAAGGGAATTACAATAAGGTACTGTAAATTTTCCTAAAGTCCCTTACAGTGTTACATAACTACAATGTTTCACTGCGTAAGTACAGTTGATGATGTAATGTATTCCTGTGTTGTTGTTTTTTTCCTCCATGTCATCATGTATGTCAACCACCAAGTGTTAGGATCATTGTAGTCGGCTTAGCTTATCTGAATGAGTTCATCAGGCTCACCAACTGGCAGACTTAACTGTCCTTAGTGAAGACATTTAGACCCTGAATGAGCACAACTTTATTAAAAAGGCCACTTAAAAGGCCTTTTAAGTGTATTGTAATGTTAATTCCTCAAAAAAAAAAAAAACACTCCAAAGCGCCATTTTGACCCATTCTTTCATCTCTGAGTATTTCTTTAAAAACCTGCTCTTTTAGCACCAGCCCTCTCACCAAAACACCAAATCCAGAATGGTCACTGAGGATTCTCACAGATTTAAATGGAATTTGTTTTTAAAGCACCTAATACTTTATAAACACTAGAATCATGTGCTATTTACACCAATTTTATCTGTGTTGCTTACCTGAAACATGATATATCTACTCATGGATGAATTAAACACAATTTTTGGTGGCAAAAATCACTTTAAATCATAAATGAGGTAATTTTACTCTCCTATTGCTTGTTTTTTTTTGTTTCGGTCTCTTTTGTTGTCATATTTTTAACAATATTTTTGTTGCAAATTCGCCATTAATTTTTGGTGTTTACACCATTTAAAATCTTTTATGTTGGTTCAAAACGATGTATTTTTGTGAAAACATTTGGGTTAATGCATTGTAAACAGCCAACTTCTGATTATTCTGTAAAATGGATGCTTTTTGTTTTTTTTTTACAAGAGGATTGCATGTTGGTCCTAAATTTTAATTAAAAAAAATAGTGAAGTGTTTAAAATGTGTCCAGACATACTAAATAGCATATAAATATAATGAGAAATGGAAAATATTTCATGACCTCTTACACAAAATAACCTATTATTTCAAAAAAATGTTTATTCTGCATCATTGTTTAAAAGGGTGCGTATCACAGCTTGTTGTCATGGTTAAAAGTACATTCATCTAAAAAAAAAAAAAATACTAAAAACACATTTGAATAAAAATGAAAGCACGATATTGCTGAAAGTTTGAAAACCGACATGTATCACTTCAGTAAAGTCTTTGTCGCAGATGTAGGTCTTCCGTGGAGCAGCGGAAAGCACCTGCCCGGGGGTCTTCTAGATATCAGAGCTCTGCGTGTTCTTGGTGTCCGAAGACGTGTACGTGTTGTTCCTCCTGGAGTACTTCATGGCACTGAAGGAGACTTTCATCCTGCCCACTGTCCTCTCGCTCCTGCACAGGAACGTGTTCTTCACGTGCTCCCTGAAGTCCTCAGAGATGAAGTAGTAGATGAAAGGGTCCAGGCAGCTGTTCATGCTGGCCAGGCACAGCGTGGTGAGGTAGAACCCGTACAGCGTGTTCTCCGTCTCCCCCAGCAGGAGGATGTAGTGCACCAGCAGCATGATGTTACTGGGGGCGAAGCAGACGATGAACATGACCAGGACGGTGATGATCAAGACCACCGCCTTTTGGCGCTTCTTGGCGATGGTCGGATCGGCCATTGTGCTCCTGAGAGCCTTGAGCATGAAGATGTAGGAGATGATGCACACCACAGTGGGAAGCACAAACCCCACCAATCCCATCGTCACAAAGTAGCCCGCAGCTATACTTCTTTGGCTGAGCTTGGTGACGTCGTGGCAGGTGAGGATGTTCAGGTCGATCACGGTGACCGTCTGGTCGTACATGTAGAGGGGGATGGTGAGGAGCCAGATCGTCACCCAGATGACGGTTGATACCAAAATGGCAATGCGGTTGCTCCTCATGCGCTTCGACAGAGGATCCACCACGGCCCAGTAGCGTTGGGCACTGATGCAGGCGATAAAGGCGATGGAGCCGTACATGTTGGCGTAGAAAAACCCCACCAGAACCTCGCACAACCCATCGCCGTAGGTCCAGTTGTTGCCGTTGAAGTGGTACGCAATTTTTAGCGGGATCCAGACGACAAACATGAGGTCGGCAAGGGCCAGGTTGGCCATGTAGATGGAAGCCGGGTGCTTGCTCTTGATTCTGAAGAGGAACACCCAGAGCGCCAAGGCGTTGGTGGGCAGCGCCACAGCAAAGACGATGATGTAGATGATCGGGAGGAAGAGTGTGGTCAGGCGGCTCTTCAGGACCTGCAGGGCTACAGGTCCCAGGATCACACCTGCATTTGTTTCCACTCCTGGGAGGCCTCTGGTTTCTGTTAAAAGCACAAGAAACAAAGGAACACAACGTGTTGACACTAGGTAAGACCAGAAGCTCTGGTTTGTCCACTGTAGACTCGTCTAAAGCCTGCTGTGGACAAAGTTGCGGCACCGTGTGGCCTTCCCAGGTTTGGATGGTTCAGGCCACCCACAATGTAATGTGCAGCTGAGGGGAGAGAGGCACGCTTTCAAAGCTGACAGCTTCTTTTTAATTATTATTCAGCAGAGCAACATGTAAACATGTAAAACACCTCATTAGATAGATCCTGTGTCAAGCAAGACGTCTGGAAGTCTAGTCCGTAAGCCACAGGTGTCTTTGACCCATAAACAACTCAGCACAGAAGAGAAAACAGAGACCAGAAATCCCAGATATCTGGTAATGCATGCACATTTCACATTGCAGCAAGCAAGCATAGTTCAGAATACAATGCCCATGCATATACATGGACTCAAGTCAATGCATAAATAAAAAGCATGTAAATATAACGGAAGCCCTGATCACCTCCACAACAGAGAAGTCATTTGAAATGTCATTCAGGAGAGGAAGGAGGTTCTCAACACACAAAAGAGCTTCGGTGTTTTGGAGTCAAACAAAGCGACAACCGGCTCCAAACTCCGTCGAAACGAAAGCAAGCAGGAAATGTAACGGAAAAGCAGGATAACCGTCGTTACCGGTGGCATTGTTCCCCGTCAGGCTCGTCTGCGTCCAGCACAGCAGCAGCAGCAGCTGAAGCCACCGCGACCCGGCACCCATGGCTGCGGACGGAAACTGAGCGACGGCGGGCGCGGCTCCTCCTAAAACGGCTGCTTTCCCCCGCGCGCCCAGAGCACCTGAGTGACGTCATGCGGTCAGCTGAGCGTGAGTCGACTGCTGCCACAAATCCCGAGGGGGGCGTGGTGACTTTCGCGTCGCTTTTCCTGTGAATGATTGAGCAACAGCAGATACTTCTATTTAATTAACCTTTTGATAATACTAGCCAAATTCCACATACATAAATGCAAATTTTCTGAAAAAAAAAGCCCTTATTCAAACTTTTTATGATTGAGTTAAACCAATATATCAAAGCAATAAAATATTCTTCCAACCCTAAAGCTATAAGAACTTTTTACACCCTGGAATTTTTTAAATGTACAGAATAGCAACTTACTGCTTTTTCTGCTCCTGTTGATAATTTTTTTTTCTCTTTTGTTCTTTATGTTCCCCTGGCACATTTTGTTACTCTTTGTTTTGTCTGTGTACTTAAAATTGACTTGAATTTGTATCCTGTATATCTTCAATAAAGTTACAAAAAAAAAAAAAAAAACAGCAGAGATACTTCTTCCTGTTAAAGATTGTGCTTTAGATTCCATCTGCAACATCCCTGTAAAAGAAAATGTAACATACTTAGGCATTATTATTTCCAAAAGTAATTTAGAAAGATGCTCATTAAATTTCACTCCCCTAATTGATAAAGCCAAGAAACGTTTCAACCAATGGCTTCAGAGAGACCTGAGTCTGAGAGGAAGGATTTTACTCTCCAAAGCTGAGGGGCTAACTTACTCTGCTCTTTCTCTGCACCAGGACAATCAGACTCTTAAATCTATTGACCAAATGTTGCTAAACTTCATCTGGAAAAACCGTATTCATTATTAAAAAAAAAATCTGTATTAATGAACTCCTATGAAAAAGGAGGCCTACATTTTCTTGATTTTACTACTTTAAATAATACTTTTAAAATAAACTGGGTTAAGTCATATTTAAAAAATCCACTCTCCATTTGGAATATTTTCCCTCATCACATGTTTGCTAAAGTAGGGTGGTCTCCATTTTCTTCTGCTTTGTGATTATAATATTGACAAAATCCCAGTGAAACTCTCTGCTTTTCACAGACAAACTCTTCTTTCATGGGCACTTATTTATAAACACAATTTTTCCCCTCATAAGTTTTTTATTTGGAATAACAGATATATCCTTTACAAGAATAAATCTTTATTTTACAATAATTGGTTTGACAATAATATCCTACTGGTGGGTCAGTTCTTTAACCACAATGGTCAATTACTTAGCTATGAAGAATTTAACCTTAAATATAACCTTGCTGTTCCTCCAAAAGAGTATGCCGTTGTTTTTGACGCCGTTACCACTGAAATATGTGAACTCTTTAAAAATACTGTACTTGATGCAAATATTCCCTTCCTATCTCTAATTGACACCACTGTTGGAAAATCTTGTTTCAACTGTGCCCGAAAAAATAACAAGATCATACGTGGCCTGTTTCAGCAAAATGTTATTTCTGTTCCTTCTGCTGTTTTTTATTGGAGAAAATTTATCCCTGACTTGCCCTGGAAAAGTGTTTGGACCCTGCATCAGAAATTATTAATTAATAACAAGATGAGAGACGTCTCCTACAAACTCCTACAGAGAATCTATCCCACTAATCAATACATGCTCAGATATAAGGAGACTATTGACTCCAACTGTGCCTTTTGTAAAGAACACCCAGAAACAATCAGTCACCTGTTTTGGAACTGCAATACTACTAAAAAATTTTGGAAAGATTGTGCACGTTTTATAAATTACAAATTAGATTCACAATATCAGATGAAATTTGAACATATCATATTTGGCCTTCACGAAAAAAATATAAGATCAAATGTAAAATTGGCAATTAATCTAATTAGAATATTTGGTAAATTTCATATTCACAATTCAAAGTTTCCTTATCACAAATTTTTTTCGCTGTATAATTACAGAATTAGAATCTTATTTATATGCTATCTCTAATAGCTTAAACCAAAAGGCCATACATATTTATGAAAACTGTCTGTCTTTGAATATTTTCAATGCATAGCAATCTGTCTCTGTAAATTTTCTTTTTTAATACATGTACCATCCCCTGACATTCTCGTTGTTATGACTATTGTTCCTGTCATACAAATTTGTTCTATTTGTTTTGAACAATAAAGTTTAAAAAAAAAAACCAGCAGATATTTGAAGGTATGGCAAGCCTAATGACCTAAAAACACCCAGCATTTCACTTCTCAAATCTAGATTGAAAAGTGAAAAATGATTATTTATTTTAGCAGCCAATAATAATAATAATAATAACTTCTAATTCTTCTTTGGAGTATCTTCTTTCAAGATCCCTGTTTTTTTGTATGCTATTTAAATAATGGTTGTCAAATGGGGAAAAGTTTTATCTGAGACTTTTTATGTAAGAAATGGTGTTCAATAATTCTTTCTCCATTTTTATTCAATGTATATACTGATTATCTTTCTACTGAGTTGAATTTGAGCAAAACTGGGTCTGTTGTTGGGAGTCAGACTTTAACTATATGCTGATGACATTGTCATTTTTAGCCCGTACAGGGCTGGGATGCAAAAACTTTTAAAAAGTTTGATATTAATTATGATCCTTCTAAAAGCAAAATAATGATTGTTAGGACCAAAGATGACAACAATGTAAACTTTACTGTTTTTAAGCTTTGTGGACAGCCTTCGGTACAAACTTCAATTATTAAATATCTTGGACATTTTACTACAGATAGACGAATGGCAGAGATATCCAGAGAAAGTATTGTAAACTCTGTGCTCAGGCAAATATGCTGACAAGAAAATTCAGTTTGTTTTCTTTTTAAGTGAAGCGTTCGTTGTTCAGAGCTTACTGCACTCCTCTGAGTACGGCTCCTCTGTAATGGAATTATGGACATGGGACATTCTGTAGATTAACAGTGGCCTATAACGATGCCTTTAGGCTTCTGCTACCGGTGCTCAGGTGGTACAGAGCCAGTCAGCTGTTTGTGGATGCTCACATCCCCACCTGTGAGACACTGCTACATCAGCTTACCTATAGGCTCATGGAGCACCTGGACAAGTCTAAAAACACAATTATGATGTCTCTGACTGATCCCCAAAGAAGCTCATGCCGCTACACAGAGATTACATTCTGTTTAAATGGCTATAAATTGTAGTTCTCTTTTTGTATGTTCTGTTTGTCTGTCTTCTTTGATGGACCGCATCTGAGTCTGAAATAAAGTGAATTATAATCTAACATCCATTTCAAAGTGAGACAAAGACACAAAAAAGGTGTCATGACATCAAAGGGCCTATATTTTGCCATCTTAATCCTTTCAGAGTAAACTATATCTATATATATGATAATACATACTGTATTACCTTTGCCAGACTAAAGGACCATTTTTTAAATTAAATATATGAATAATTTTCACCGCTCTTTTTCGTACCCCAAAATAAGACGACTCGATCTCTGAGGCTCCGCCTTTCTCTCCTTGTGGGTGTCGCCCATTTCATGACATCATAGAGCCTAGGTTGATTAAATTAAACTAACAAAAGTGATTTTGCAAATGAATCAAACTTAAAACATGAATCCAAAAATAAATCTCAGATCAGCTTGGTTTCTATAAACTCAATAATTATCATTAAAAGCAAATTAATTATTTAATAAATGTTTTTTGCAATGAGATCATTTCTATCTATTTCTTGATAGATATATAGTTTTTTCTTCTTTGAATATTATTTGAACTATACATTATTCAACCAAAAAACACAGTTTGAATTCTTTTGAAGTAGTTTATGTTATCAAGGTAGCTTATTTTGTGTATAATTCATTTTGCTTGTATTGAGAGTGAATATAAGGTTAATTTATGATAAATACAATAAACTTAACGGACAAAGTGTGAGGAGATCTTTGGTCCTGAACCATTTTTCCTTCATTCAAAACTGAGACGCTTCTGGACAGTTTAAGATGCAGATATCTAAGAAACTCCATTTTCCCAACAGAACTTATTTTCTTTGTCATTTTAATGAACTTACTCTATTATTTCTGGACCTCTGATGACTTGATTTTTTTTTATTTATTTGTTTGAGCAAATAAATAAAAAGCAAATAAAATCTCACCTTTCCTGTAATCCTATATTGGTTGCAATTTACTTGTGTTTTCACTGCATTTAACTAAAATTGTACAAATCTTAGCTTGTCATTTTTTCCACAGTTTTTTTGTGAGTTGTATTGACAGCTGTAAATTATTAAATTTGACTTATTTTGAATGTGGTTTTGATAAGAGTGTAGCTTCTTTTTTGCCGTTGAGACCCAACAGAGGTACTGAAGGGTAAACATTTGCTCAGCTGTCTGCCTGCTGGAAATCAAGTAATAAATAAAAAAGAAGAAAAGAAATGAAAGTAGTGGTTCCTACTTTGTTTTTCAGGATAGTTGTCCAGAAAATCAAGCTTGATGCTTATACAAAATCTTACATGTGGGCCTTAAAGAGGCTTTAATGCAAGTTACTTAGACTTCAGAATCAAATAATGAGGAAAAGGGTTATTCCTGCTTTGCTTAACGTGTTGTGAGTTTTTTTTGCACATCTATCTTTCAGAGGAGAAAAGATTCTTGTTTGTCTTACATGCTATTCTACCGCCCCCTACTGTGCTGAAAAGCAAATGGGAGTCCAACAGTTTTAGCCGCCACACCTTGAGTTCCGCTGAAAAAGAATTTCCCTCTTTTTTGGTTGAATTCTGATAAATTTGTCATGTATATGTAACAAAGAAACCCTTTAAAAAAAGATATAAAGAGGTCCCAACTACTATGACATATGTGATAATTGGATAAATGTTGAATTACGTACCCCAACTGGGCTGACTTAAATAACTCAGGACACATGCAGGCCAAACCACCGTCAGATGTGTTGAGATAAAAAAAAAAACATTTCAATAGAAAGTGTCTGATAAAATCAACGACATGAGTCAGCCTCAACCACACAAAATGACACTCTATATATTATCACTGTAAAATTCTCTTAAGTGGAAGAGAGGGAGGGGCTTTCCAAGAATATTGACCTTATTTTTTCCCTGTGAAATAATGTAAAGGGAGTCAGACTATTTGGGCAGTGGAACTAACTGTGGCTACAGAATCCTAAAAGCAGGAGCTAATTCTCCACCTTAAAGACCCACTCCAATGAAAATTGTGTTCTTCATACGTTCTTGTGGCGGTTCTCTGATGATCAAGGACATATATTAAGAAAATTAAGCTTAAAATTGCATTTCTGAGTTTTGTTTTTATTCAAATAGTTGTGAACCCAGTTGGAAAAAGCAGTGATGTGTCAGTGCAACAGTCACAAGCTAAGTGCTCCGCTCCATTCTGATGCATCCCCTTGTATACAAGTAGATCCATGTACGTCTTTGTTTTCCTCATCAGAGTTGGTATCTGGCTCTAAACCACACAGCTGGGATTCGAACCACAGCCTGAGGGGCGAAGAGCGCCAACCACTGTACCAGCATGCACCCCTACTTTAAAAAATACAATAAATGGGAACAGTTGATCAAAAATGACCCCCTCAATAAGTACGTTTTTTTTTTTAATAATCAAATTGTGAAACGATTGCAGTTCCTTTGTTCTGCAGCTCCACTCAAACTATGGGTGGAAATGCTGAAGCTGCAGAATAACCATGGTTTAGTTTAAGACAATACAAAATACAATAAAGGAAATCACACAGAGAGTAGAAAGCATTTATTAAAAAGGTAAAACTGCAAAAATATAAAATAAGAAAATGAAAAATAGATGCATACAGAGAGCTCTCCCTTGGTAATATAAGTTCTAAATTCGAAGGCCGGCTTATCTGCAAAAAGGGGAGCAGTTTCCTTCCTTTAACTAACATCATATTTAGCAAAAACTCACATGGAGAGCAAAGCCAGAAGCATGTGATGCACGCCTATCTAATCTAAATTTCCTTCCTGCTTTAGCCTTTACTTCATTTAGTGTCATGAGCTCAGAAAAAGTTGCTTGTCCTTGTCGTGGAAGAAAAGCATCCGCTGAAGGGGGCCCGTGCACTCGCTACATAAAATCTTTGTCAGTTTTTTTGAAGGGTCAAAAATAACTCATTGGTTACACCAGCAGCTTCCTGTACTGGCTGTGGAGACCTTGCTCCCGAATGTCTGTTTTCACAATTGAAGAGTTCAGCTTGGAGCTTTCTGTGGAGCTAGATTTGAGAATGGCTCTTTTGCTGGATCTACAGGAATCCGAGCTGGAGATGGCGCCCCTATCCTTGATCTTCTCACACGTCAGCAGGCCGGAGAGTTGCCTCTGGCACTGCGACGACCCAAAGTAGTAGACGAGTGGATCCAGGACGCAGTTCAGACTTCCCAAGCACATAAAGAGCAGGTACAGTCCGTAAGATCCATCTGGAGTGTCCCGGTCCTTCTCCAGTTCCCTGTTGAACAGCAGGTAGTGAGCCAGCAGCAGGCAGTTTGTGGGCATGAAGCACAGCAGGAAGATCACCAGCACCACCAGAACCATCACCACCGCTCGTCTTCTCCTGCGAGAGCTTCCTGGAATGCCCCCGGGAACGCTGCCCAGGCTCCAAATCACCCGAAAGTAGGACACAACGGTGACCAGCAGAGGGAGGAAGAAGAGGGCACAGCAGAGGATGATGAAGTACAGCCTGAGCCACGCAATGCTTTCTGAACCCTGGACATCGTGACAGGTGGTGATGTTCAGGTCTGGGAGGTCAAAGGTCTGCTTGGAAATCACGAGAGGGATGGAGCCAGCCAAGGATAAGATCCACATGCTTATGCAGGCTTTGACGGAGTTTTGAGGCCTCCTCCAACTCAGGGAGTCGATGGGGTAGACCACGGCGAGAAGCCGGTCCACGCTGATGCATGCAATGAGCAGGACGGAGCAGTACATGTTCCAGTAGAAAGCCGCCGTCACCCCGCGGCACATGATCTCACCAAACCTCCAGTTGTTGCCTTCAAAGTGGTAGGAGATCTTAAAGGGGAGCAGGAGGGCAAAAAGCAGATCTGTGGCGGCCAGGTTCAGCATGTAGATGGCCGCCGGTTTTTTGGGCCGGATCCCACGAGCGAAAGCCAGAACTGCCAAGATGTTTGTGGGCACGCTGATGCAGCACACCAGCGTGTAGAAAGAAGGGATGAGGATCGTGGAGACGGAGCCGGTGAGGAACAGCCGAGCGTCTTCTGACAGGCTCAGCCGGTATCGTGTGGCAGTTACAGTTTGATTCCTGCTGGAGGGACTGGATTTGTACGTCTCTAGTCCAATAATTGAGTTAATGTCTATGGGTTCATCTGTGACGGGATCTCGAAAGACGATAAAAGTCCTCGGACTGGAGCCTGAAGAGAGAAAACACATTAAATGGTCAGCATAAACCAAGACAGTGATGATAAAATAATGTGTTCAGATTGAATTCAGGATGTATGGCACACTAATTATTTTTACATTTCTATAATTCCAACTTTATATTTTCAAATATACGGTCATAAAAAAAACCCTCAACATTTTACCATGCAGGAAGAGAATAAACAAAAATCTTCAAGCTAATAACCATTAAAAAAAATCAAATTGAAAAGTAAAAAACAAATAAATTAACTAATTAATAATACATTACGATTTATTTTTTTATGATGGTCTTCGTTTTGTTTGTTTTTTAAGTTAAATAAAATTATGTAAATCACTTTGCATCAGTAATGATTTATAAATAAAGTTTTATTTGATTCAAATTTTATTGCTAAAAGAACAGTTTCAAGTCCAATATTTTTAGGTTTTATTTTATTAATTTCTAAGCATGACGTAGATAAAAAAAAGCGACACATTTTACGACAGGGAAAAAAAACTTTTTCGTACCGTTTTTTAGCGCACGCGACGTTGCGCAGCCGCAGACCAGTAGCAGCAAACATTTCCAAGACGTCGAGAACATTCCGCCGGTGGAAAAAGTCCGCTTGGAGTGTGAAAAAAACCCGAGAATCAGGAGAAGGTGTTCGCTCCTGCGTGTCCTCTCTCCAGGCTTCTCCTCCCGCTGCTGCTGCCGCTGCACCACAGCCGTCAGCCTCTCAATGTGCGCGGGTTTGGTTCCGCCCAGACAGAGCCTCGCCGGCCAGAATGGCCGCCCTCACCAATCAGCTTCAGCCTCCGCACATGCCTTTCCTCTGAGGTCAGTGTTCCCGTCACAGGACATTGTCCACATGTAAAACAGCCAGATGAGACTAAACAGCTACTAAGTTAACAGAAACAAAAAAGTTATTTTGACTAAAAGTATTATCTTTCATTGGGGGGAGATGTAAACAATTTATTTCATCTGATAACTTAAAGATTACCTGAAAAGTCAATGATGGAAGTGTTTCTGTGTGATAAAACATAGCTATATTTGAATTCCTTCACTACTCATTGCACAGTGCACTAGGTTGTAGTGCAGTCTGAATCTAAGGGTGTGTCCAAACTCCAGGGCTGCATCCTTCAATGGCCGTAGGCAGCCTACCTGGGCGACTTTAGTGGGGCCTTGTCCAACACATTTTTACGGCTGTGAACTTGGATGAGTCTAGCTTTAGATCGGGGTCCCCAAATCCAGGCCTCCTGCTGGTTTTCCAGAAATCCTGCCTTATCTGCTGATCTGGTGTGTTTAGCCAATAAGGAGCTTCAATAGCAGGTTGGTTGGGAAGCATGTAGGACACCGGCCCTCCAGGCCTAGGGTTGGGCACCCCTGCTCTAGATAATTCCAGCCGTTACATCAGCGAATGTTCTGTTGCCTAGATATAGGCACTAAATGAAGTAAAGGCTAAAACAGGAAGGACATTTTAGATTGGATAGGCATGCATCACATGCTTATGGCTTTGCTCTCATGAGTTTTTGCTAAATCTAGAAATTTTGTCTCAGAAAAAGGTGCATTAAAAACACCAGTCTTTGTTTACAATTTTCAAACTACAGTTTCTCAGTTGATTTTTTTTTTTATTTCTTAAACTGGATTCTTCAAAAAAAATTTATTTATTTTTAACCACTAACCACTCCAGATGCTCCCCGACTTGCTCTGTTCCTGTGGCAAACCAATGCTACGTACACACCGGGCATGTGAAGTGTGTTCAAGAAAGCGCTCAAAGTGGGTTCTTGAACACACTATTAGCATATGGTGTTCACACTGGTGTTGCACCCTCTTGAATGATGATAATTCAGGCGTACACGGGTTTGTGAAATTTCTTTAACCTTTCTTCATTTACAGTAATTGCTCGGACCTTACGACTTTCGCCATCACACGTTTGCCTTTTTCCTTTACTGTATCTGAACTCCCCCTAGTGCCCGCACACAAAAACATCTAATTTCAGGACCGCTTAGCTGTCCAAACTGCCTGAATCTCAATATCCCTGCGCTGTTCATACTTAAATCACATTGGGTCACATATGGTCATATGTGTCCCAGACACTGGACTGTTACTACTTGGTACCATCGCATGTAATCACAGTTGAAAGAGGCTTGATGCGAAATGTTGAAGTGGTGCAAACCTACTGAATCTTGTTCCAGGCTTTTCTTTTCACTGCTATATTCTAATATATGAAAGAGTTGGTGTCATGTATTTCCAGCCGAAACACAAACCACAATTATTAAGTTATCCTCTATGAACAATTTTGAAACGGTTGGCATTTCCATTAATTAAAAGGGACACCATCCATATGTCACTATCAAATCCAAGTGCCTGATTGGTCAAAGTTCGACTGGTTTAACTCTTTACACACGTTTTGCACAAGCACTAACAGTCTTAAAGTCGCAAAGGCAAACTGGAAAGTTTTGAACCCTGAAGCCTGAATCATGCATATATGTCTGTTTACATAGACTTTACATTGGAAGTGATTGCTTGAACGTGCATTGCCCAGGCCAGTGTACATAGCATAAGAAGTTTGCTGGATCTTTCTTTTAAATGCATAATTCTTAGGCTACGTTCACACTGCAGGGCTTAATGCTCAATTCTGATTTTTTGAAAAAATCCGATTTTTTTGAAAGACCGTTCACATTTCCAAGTAAATCCGAACTTTTGTGGTCTCCAGTGTGACCGTGACACGACCCAAACGAGACCTGCATGCGCAGAAGCCAGAAGAATACTCAACGGTGAATGAACGACGTCACTCGTTGTTTGCGGAGCCACCTTTAACCATGGATGTCAACAACAGTGTTGTCAACAGCGGAGCTCTTTTTGTAATATTAAATTTATTTTCATGAAGGAGCAGCACAATTACAATCTACTCATTTTAAGAAGGCAGTGGAGTCGGGATCGTCTGTACCCACTGTTGTGGAATAGGAATGTGTGTGCGTTGGAGCCGCGCGCCCGCGTGTGTGTAGCGCGTGCCGCGATAGAGAAAGGGGGGGGGCGCAGTGTGGACGCGCATTCATGTTGTGTGTTACAGAGGAAGGAGAACGGTAAAAAACGAAGGTTTCCCCCAGAATAAATGCTATGGACTCTTTATTAAGCCGTTCTGGAGAATCCTGGAGAATCTAAGGATCAGAACAGGGAGGAGGAGGAGGATCGCCTCGGGTCCCCCGCGCTTCTGAGCACGGACGGAAGGGAGAAAGAAAAAAAAGTCATCGCGGGAAAGTTTCAACACCACACTCGGCCATTTAGCTGGAATTTTTTTTTCAAAAACCGCCCAGTTGCGATGAAAGCCCTGGAGTTTGGCCTGAATAGAGCGATTACCCAAATATTAATCCAATCGGGACCTCGCTTCCCTTCCACTGACTGGTCTCAGCAGCATCGTCTGCCACGGTTGTTGTTTATGTTCTCGTTCCCGCCTACTTCAACGCAGAATGATGACGTTTGTTGCGTATCGATGACGTACGGTTCAGAATCAAGTCGCCTGTCCGGTCAGACGGCGGTGCAATTGAAAAGATCGGATACGTTTCGGAATCAGGCCGGCAAACCCACGGGGCCTGGGTCGCATTTGAAAAGATCGGATCTGTGTCATTCAGACTGTCATGAAAAGATCTGAATTGGGCCACTTAGGGGCAAAAAATTCGGAATTGGGTCGTTTCAGCCTGCAGTGTGAACGAGGCCTTAGTCTACAGACAGCTTTGTGTTCAGACGAGAAGAGATGCTTACTTGTTTTTTGATGATTCACTTGCGCTGATGTTTCCTGTTTTTACTTTTTTGCTACTTTTTTTTGACAGCAAGCCCATTTCTCTCTCTTCTTTGAAGACATATGATATATACAGTACACAGGCAAATGTATCTACCATATGCCGATGTCTATATTTACTTTCCAGTATTTGAATAGGGGCTCGGTAAATTGGTTTATCCAAATGTTAACAACATTTCTTTTTAAGATAAATTGTGTTTTCACATTACAGTACTTGTGGAGCTCCTGGTAGAAAGAGGAGTGGATCGAGAAAAAAAAAGCAGTTCAGAAATGCTATGACTAAATAGAAATGTACTTTTTCTTTGTGAGAGGAAAGCACATGTTTCTCACCCTGATGAGGCATTTTAGGGTGGGGGCAGTCTGACTTGTTTATTTATGAGGCCTTTATCCCCAGAGACTCTTTGTCCGTGCTCACAGACTGCCAGATTGATCTGATCTTCCCAGGCAAACATGTTCTTTTCTCTCCTCTTTAACACAAACATTTGAAATGAGAAAAAAAAAATCTACTGCAAAACTACATTAAAACATGAAATTATTTTATCATGAACATAAAAAAACTTGACACATACTTAAATATTATGATCAGATGTTGCATCTTTGATATGATAAACCAGGTTGAGGGTTTTCTCCCAAGTCATGGTTGTCCTTGAGCGACTTGACGATAGCCTTACGCTCAGTTTCTGCTTGCTGGAGTGCATCTGGTGCCCTCCACTTCTTACCGGTCTTCACCACAGTTCCTGTCCCTTCCATTCTGGCATTGCTAGATCTAAGGTACTCAAGGTGTTTGTTTGGTTGTGACACGATAAACTCCTTCTTGACCAAGTTGAGAGGGAGCCTGAGGTTGTTTGTGCTTCCATACAGCAGATTCTATTTAGGCAGTCAATGGCACTAAGAAAGCCATTGACTCTTTTCTTGAGCCCTTCAACCACAGTCAGCGGAACCTCGCAGATGAGCAGAGTCCAGAAGATTGCAGGTTTACCCATGTCTTGAATCTTTCAGAGCCTAGAGTTGCTAGCTGTGTTCTCAGCTAGCAACTCTAGATCAGAACTAGTTGTCTTGATCGAGTTCTGGTCATTCAGATTTCAGTTTAAGACATGCTAAAGGCGCTCGGCTTGGTTTTTAGACATTGAGGGGATTGGCTCTTCACTGTAAACGTTCCCTTCTTTGGAACCAATGATCTGTAAATTTGGGCAAATTCAAATACATCCCCTACCCTTATGGCTTCTCCCTACCCCTACATAGAGCCCTCCAAGCGTAAAATATGGAAAAATTGTGTCTTTAGATTCGGACGTTACTACCACGTGATGACATGATGAATAGTTGCCGCATCGCTGGTCATCTACCTTAGAGCAGAACTACCAGAGCTTCTATAATACATATCGACAAAAAGTCATGCTGAGATATATAACGTAAGTCATTACTTACATTTAAATGTAAACGTCTGGGCTTCAGAGATCACTCACGTGAAAAAATGTGTTTCTCCTCCGTGTCATAAAGGCAACGCGGATCATCACCCTACTGACGGAGGGACTTCCAGCCCTAAGACACCACGGCTCCCTCCTTTAAAAAAACAAGTTCGGACACCACTACAGCTCCAAAATCCCCTACAATTGGAGCAATAGGGAGGAGCCAGAGAGGTAGGGGATGAATTTGGATTCAGCTTTTGAATTCACCTGGGTCTTGGTACAGAAATCGTTCTTACCTTTAGGTCATCCTTGAAGGCTCTGACAGCTGGTTACTTTATTCCAGACTCACCTTACTTACCTTTGCATCCTGTTTCAGCTCCTTTAGCGAGCATGTTCCCTTCTAGTCGGTGCCAGGTAGATGCCAGTTGGCTAGATGAGACTCTCAAACTGAACTTACAGGAGTAGTTTAGTATTAGGTCTTTCAGTTACTTGGGGCACATGATGCTTTTGCAATTTGACCTGTGGATTCCTCAGTTCCAAATCGCTCAGCTGTACTGTTCTCTTTCAGCGTGGTCGTGTTTAGCTAATGATCCATGTCTCCCATAGTTACCACATTTAGGATCTGGTTCACATTCTTTTTATCTTTGTCCTTTTACCACTTGTACACATTTTGTCTATAAAGCATAGTTTTTTATATTGAAATCTTGTAATGCTATTTTTTAATTTGTTTGTTTGCCTCTAAAGTCTGAAGACTGGAGAAGAACTGTTGGAAAGGAGGTTTTGGCTTTTGATACTAATGGCCGAGCTGTTCCTCCCTGCAAAGGCATGGTGACTCGTCTTTTTGAAGGAAGTGCTTTTCTGCTGAAAAAAAAACTGTCTGGCACACACAATACATTTTGTATTTTCTAACGGAGAGCAGGAAGAGGCTAAAGCTCTGATGAGTTTCATGTGGAATCAGAGAGTAAAACTTCATATCCGGCATGCTCATGATTTTATGGGACCACTTCACAACACTTGAATTTGTCCTCCCGCTTCAAAATACTTGTAGTTTATTGAAGTTTGTGAGAAAATATGCAGCTGGGCTTGGTATGTGCTCCTGTTGCTTTCAGGCCTGCCTGTTCCTAAAATAACATCTGCCTCCTGCTGCACAGCGGAGGAGGCAGGATGCAGAATGTGGGAGATAAGGTGGAGATTCACGTCACGACCAAGTTCAATTCCTGTTGTTTTTGTCTGAGTAAAGAGACAAAAAAAGGGCAATTTCATTGTTCGCTGCTTGTTTTTATGTGTTGAAACGCATTACTCGTACAATTCAGTTTAACTGTATAAGTGGGAAGTGACAGGAATGCGACAGTTTGTTCTGTTTATTGACTCGTTTCTTCATTAAATGTATGAAGAAAAATATTCTAGGGTGGTTAACCCTTTCATAGATCAGCTGTTGCTGGCTACAACAAAAGAACTTTTTGAACGACGTTACAGTAGTAAAGCATTATAGTGTTGCATGTAACAACAAAGCATGTTTTCTCTGCCTCAGAATTTGTTTTAATTAGGGAAATTGCGTAAACGGTTGAAGAGTTGAGGTAGTTTGAAGAGCGTGTTTCATTTTGTGTCACTCATGACAGCTCTAGTGTTAAAAGGTTCATAAACTAGAAAAATACCATGTTTTTCACATTCATGCATCCCCATCACAGCCTTTAGTTGAAAAAATTATTATTGAAAAAATCTAGAAAACAGACGTAACTTGAGGTTTTTTGTGCCTCGACACTAAAATTGAGGGGGACCTGGTTGCAGACAAGATGGCGCCCAGACATCATTAGCCTGAAACAGAATTTCTACAAGAGTTGTAGCACCTTCGACTAAAACTTTTTAATGTAAATAAAACAAAAGTGTAAGTAAACAAAAGTGTTCAGATTTGTAAAAGTGTTACACCACAGCTTTATCTTTAGCGTTTACATTCCGTCAACCCTTATCGCGATCAACGTGAATCGGCGTATTCTGTCACAGAGATGCGGCTTTGCGTCGGTAGTTAATACTTTATATGCATGTTGGTAAAAAGCCGCTATAAAGCCGCTTTTCTCTGCTGATCAGCTGTTACACGTTGATCGCGTAAGGAGTTACGGTCAGAGCAAAGGAGGCTCTGACGCTACAACAGTTGTAGTCCTTAAGCGAGAAGATAAGGACATGTGCACAACTTGAATTCCTCAAACAATTCCTCTAAGAAAGAGAAATGATATTAGGGATTTCTGTACAGTTTGTTTGAATGTTATTGAGTAGTTGTGATGTTTTTGGGATTATTTATGATGAGTTATTGAGAAATTGCTGTTTTGTGGCGAGTTTTCATGTGGTTTATTGACCCCGCCTGCCTCTGCAGCTTCACAATCATCAACGTCAAGGCAAACCACAAAGCTTGGAACAGGTGGATCCTATTTATCGCAAAACTCTGGCTTAACTCATCTGCATCCCCACAAACAAAAACAAAAAAACAGTTCACATCACTTGGCGTCCATGCCAGTGATTCTTAACCATGGGGCCGCGGCCCAATCCTGAGCGCAAACTTGTGTGCCGCAAAAAGAATCTGCTCTGAATCTGTGGGCCGCGAGAACTGCAGGACCTGAATGCAGCCTCCCACCACTTGGTGGCAGTGATGCGTCAGTCAGCTGTTGTAGCATACGCCGATATGCAGTGTAGCTGAGTCAAAACCAAAACCTGAAAACGAATTCCAACCCTATGTAGTGCCCTGGATTTTAAAAGCAATTTGGACACCATTTGATTGATTTCACAAAGTAAAAGTCTCATTGATGTGAGTGTTTTGCGACGATCATTTATGGATTCACTGTGTTCTGTAGTTAAAAAAGTTGATGGTTTATTACAAAAATACATTTAAATACATTTTTTTATGGCGAAAATTGTTCAAACGCAATGTATTGTGGTCCATATTCGCCAATATAGTGAGCATCGATGCACACTAGTTTTTCGCAGAGCCTTCTGGGAAATTTCTAGGGCACTCGATTTTGGAATTGCAGATTCAGACAGCGCTAGAAAACGCGTTGAAGTGAATATTTTCAAAACCTTCTCCACTTGCCTGCTGTTATAAGTTTGACGTCTTAGTTCCTATCGAGCCGGTATAGCTGGGGAAGTGCGAGACGTGCGTCTCGCACTGCTGCTATTTCCTGGGCACACGCTAGGTGATCTGATTAATGGTAGAACGTACTAAAAGGTGCTTTCTGTTAATAACGTTAACTTTAATTAAAGTGTGGGTGACATGGCCTATTTTAATAAGCCAAAATATAGTAAATAGTCTCTATTTCATGTTGCGATTGTTTTTAATATTTTTCGAAAAAGAATAAATAGCGAAAAACGCGATATAAACAATGAGGACGGCCGCCGGCTTCACGCATTCCGCCAAATTCGCGCCGCCCTGTTTGTGACGTAACGAAAGGCAGACAACATGGCTAGCTGAACAGAAAGATGAAGAGGAAAGTTGCGGAGATTATCATGATGATGAGTCACTTTTGCAACCGTATCAATTCGAACCCTTTTGCGAAAGTGAGGAGGATATATCAGAAAGTAGTAGGTCTATCGATCTCTTGAAAATGGTGGGGATTGCGTTTGGTTTCAATACTTTTTTATATCTGACATGCATTCCCATATCTTTCATGAGCTGTGGTGTTTCTTCAAAACAGTCTGCCTCAAAATGTTCGCTGCATAAAGTTGACGAAGCAGTTGGCACCCAATTCGCCCTCGTTCGCTGAACTTGTTCTGTCCATTGTTTCAGCAGCGTTTCTTGTTTTGGGAATTTATACACAGATACACTTTCACTAGATGTATTGCTACATCCAGCTGCCACACAACGACTTGGCATGTTGATGATTAACAGATTTAAACACGAGAGAAACGAAGACTACCTGTTTTGTTTACATGCTGTCCGAAGCGGAACTACGAAAGTCAATGCCTTTCGTGACGTCACAGGTCATATCGAGTTCACTTCCAGCCTGCGCTCTTAGCGGCAAATTCAAATCTCTGATTCATTCGAACGATGTCTATTATTCATATGCTTCAGATTTTTTTCGACGCTAACTATTGGTATCAATAGAATCAGCGTTTAAAGGGCTTTTTTATTTGACAAAGTTGTTCAAAGCATGGCATCCAAACTTTAAGAATGAGCCTTTCCCCCATTTCACCCAGGCTGGATTTGATCAAGTCGAGGAGACGGACCTAAGTGTCTCAGGAAGAGGTGAACATGAAATGGGATTTGTAGCATGTTTAAAGTGTTGTTGGTAATTTGTGACAGATTTGGAGAGTTGATATCTAGTACAAAACATGAAGATGACTATTTTGTCAAGTTCACCAGCAGGTTATAAGGTAATATTTTGCTTTTTTTTATTACCACAACATTTTATTTATGTAAAGGCCTTATACATATTTTTGGAATTCTAATTTGTGTTAAGAATGACGACCCTGCTTTACCTGTTCCATGTGAAAATAAATGCCTTTGAGATGATCACATTGTATCATATTCTTCCCCCCACAAGGTTTTACTTTGATAAACCATAAAATGAATCGATTTAATTATTAAATACAAATCAAACAAGACATAGATTAATTTAAATTATGCCATGGACACATTGTGGTCTTTTTAGAACGAATATCCCTGTTTTTATTATTTCTTTAGTAAGTTTTTGTTTTATTTGAATTCAAAATGTTTCCATACGTTTTAGTGGTGTGCTCATCACATTGTGTCATTGGATTTTCCCAATAAATTGTTGTTTCTCATTTTGCTTTTGGGTCACACTTCCAGCTAAAAGTGAAAAAATCCAAAAAGCAAGCAGAGGTGTTGATGAATCCTTTTCAGTTGTTTGTTGTCACTCTCTACATAAGACCTTCTCATTCTTTGTCTCCAGAAATCTTAGGGCAGAAACTTCTTTGCTGTTTTTCTTTTTTTGTTCGCTGCTGTGTCTGTAGATCATCCATTCCCAAAGAACAGATGCTTCTCGTTGGACTGTAGGGAGACGGAGATAACCTAAAACTGATAAAACGGTCATGACGACAGAGACTTTCTCGTAAATATCCACAGGAAACCATTAAAACGTTCATCTTATCAGGACCATCTGTGATGAGATCTATTGCCAGCAGGAAGTTAGAGAAAAGTATCTTGAGTCCTAAGAAAATATTGCTGGCAGAACATGACCAAGAATTAAAACAAAAAACTTATTTAGGAATAGGGATGTCAAAACTTTTTTTCCTTTTTAAAAGCCAACTAAAAAATGAAAGGCAATGCTGCCCTCTTGTGGGAACATGGTTTAAATAGAAGTTTGCAAGAACGTTTGTTTCTGCTGTAAAAAAAATAAAACCTTTTATGAAAATAAATATATATTCTTTACTTTTACACTATAAATACATGCAGGAAACACAGAGTGACCATTCGCTGGCTATAGAAAAGAACCTGCACTCAGATGATTTGTCTGTCTCTCCTGGAGATTTTTAATTTTGTTTGAAATGAAACAGTTTTCATCCTCTCAGTTAAACATGAAATCAACGCAGGACACGTTTTCAAGACGGAAAACACATCACCTTTTTTTTTTTTTATCTGTTGACTTTTGCCAAAAATGGAAGTGACAGAGATCCCCGGCGCCCAGAGACGACGCTCTGTTCTCAGTTTGAGGCGCTTTTGATGTTGTGAAAAAAAAAAGACGTCACTAACATCCTCGAGGCCACATCTGTGATCAGCTGGTGGCTGGACCCCCCCCAAAAAATAAAAGCTTTCTGGGAAAAGAATTTCATCACCGCTCACTGACATTGGCTTTTTTTTTAAAATATATATATATATAACTTTTTTGGTGTTTTTTTTGTTTTTTATGTGGAAAAAGTCACAGCAGAGGAAGTGAAAAGTAAACTGTTGGCTTATCATCTGCATTCAGGCATTTCCTCTTCTCTCCAGGGCATCACCTCATACTTCCTCAGTTTCTACATGCCAGCCCTTTTTCTTTTTCTACATTTCCATCCAGGGCTCGAATCTTTCACTTTAATGAGAGTTAAAAACCGCTCTGGCTGAAAACAGCGGCGTGTTAGCATGTGGGCTGAAGACAGCAGCTGCATGTTAAAACAGAAACCAACGGGGGGGGCGCATTCTTACTGAGCTTCCTGCAGACACCCCGGTTGTCCTTTATTTACCCCCGAGCATTTGAGGAGGTGTTCGGACTTGACTGAACCATCAGTGCAATCCGAAGGAGCGACGAGCGAGCTTCTCCTGTGAGCCTCGGCCTGTTTTTACACCAGGAAGATGAAGAAATCTGCCGCCTTCCTCCTCGTCGCGCTCATTTCAAGTGTGTCCCCGAGCAACAGTGGTAAGAAACCTTTCAGTTATTTATTGTTCAGCGACGATTTGAGATGACAAGTGATGAGGATTAAACAAAAGGTACATTTAAAACAGATGGTCACACTGATAGCAGCATTTTTATGACAATTATTTTTGTGTGTGTTTCAGCTTTAGATTTATTGAAATATAAAGTTTTTGTGAAAAATATACTAACAGGAAGACCTACAGAGTACATAACACTGTCAAATCTTCAAACTAAATTACTCCTCCTCACATTCAACATTGAGAAACATATTTTATCATTAAGTGAAAGTAATGTTAACTACCTGATTAGCCTATTTTTAGGTAAGTAAAAAAAGAGGAAATAGAAAGTGTAAAAAGTCTGTACTAAGTGCTTTGATTGAATCCAAACTTTCGTTCTCCTTATTAAAAAT
Organism: Oryzias curvinotus; assembly: GCA_023969325.1. NCBI lineage: Eukaryota > Metazoa > Chordata > Actinopteri > Beloniformes > Adrianichthyidae > Oryzias > Oryzias curvinotus. The sequence goes on from CM043717.1 coordinate 28,103,428, forward strand.
GTGTTATTTCTAAGTGTTTTCTGAAATAAACGGATTTATGAAAGGTAGTTTTAAGATTGAAAATTATGATTTAAATAAAGGTTGACTCCCTTCCACCAAAAGGTCAGTGTTTACAATTTTTATGACCTAAAGTTTTGCATTAAAAATGCAAATTCATAGCATGAAAATGTTAAACAACAAGGCGCTAATAGGAATATTTTTTAGTTTGAGATCCTGTCGCATATTTTAAATGTAACCTTCATTTGAAAAAAAATAAAGAAAGCAAATAAACGTTATTACAAAGTGAATCATGTGTTAACAAAACCTAATCAGCTAATACTAAAAATTTTTTAAAAATAAAATCAAAATTTAGACTCAATCAAAAGAGTACAGACGTTTCATACTATGCAAAGTCAATTTCCTTTGTTTATTATTTATTAGCGACAAAAAAAGTCTATTTTAACGTAAATATAAGCATGAAATATTAAAGAAAAAGGCAGTGATGGGAGTATTTTTTAGTTTGATGAGGGATCCTTTAAATGTTGCCTTAAATTAAACAAACGGACTGAAATAAAAAACACAAGTAGCATTTAAATTACTTCATTTTAATCTTCAAACAAATTTACCTGAATGTTTGCTGATGGATTTGGAAAAAAAAAGGTCAAGTTTAAGAAGTTAATTGAAAATAACAAACTTTTGATAATTTTTTTCCTCAGAAATGCAGCTTTCTTTGATATTTCACTTACTTTGATTGCTGCTTTTATTCACTTGTACAAAAACAAATGAACACTTTCAAGAAGTAGAAGAGTTTGCATGAAAATCCCCACACAGATAAATAGAATATTAAAACATGTCGTCATGGAAAATGCTTACATAATTCCTTTAAAATATAAGCACAGTAGCGACTTCAACACAGTTCCACTTCTCGTGCTTCCCTATTAACAGGCAGGACATGTGATATTTTTAGTTCAAACAGAACTTCTGTCTTTTCATCTTACAGTAATTTACAGTACATTACAGTAATCATGCTGCTTCTGTTACAAGCATTCAGATTTAAAAGTTTTTCATATGGAATTTACTGCAGAATATCATATCATAATAGTCGGTCATGGGCGCAGCAAAGCAGTCGGCCATAGGGATGCTTCAGAAACACAATGAAGAAAATGCTCATGTATGCTACATTCACACCGGGCATGTGATGCGTGTTCAAGAACATGCTAAATGGAGCTTCTTGAATGCGCATGTACTCAGTTGGAAGAGGTGTGACGTGTTGAAGTGGTGCAAATCTTGTTCCAGGCTTTTTCTTTCACAGATTTATTCCGACACATGAAAGACTTGGAGTCATAACTCTGGCTGGGCACAAACCACAACTCTTTTCTCCTCCATGATCACTTTCCAACGTGTGAGGATTGTGCTCTTGGATTTGGTTGGGTTGTTGGGTCCTGCACCACCATTTGCTGGCACAGACGTTTGCCACTTCCATGTTTTGGAAGGGATGCTACCCGTGTGTCACTATCAAATCCGAGTCCCTGATTGGTCAAAGTTCAATTCACGTAACCTTTGACTCATGTTCAATGGCCTCGCGTTGTGTACGTAGAGCCTGAAACGGACTTAAAAACTTGCACGTGAACACAAAAGAATTGCACGCTGAAGCCTGAAAAGTGAAAATACGTGTGTTTACACAGATTTTTATTTTTCAGTGAAAGTAGTCGCTTGAACATGCGTTTCTGAGCGCGGTGTGAACATAGCATGACAGAAACATTGTGTGGAAGTTAAGATTTTTATCTTATTCTTTTTTTTTTTACAGATGGGAAGAGCGGTAAGATAGTTCCTGTTCCCAGAACATTTTTTGGGAACCTGGTCCCTCAGACAAATGTTGAGAAGAACAGCAGCCAGGCGGTTTCAAGCCCCCCCTCTCCAGCTCTGCAGTCCCTCAGTAACGGCACCGTGGAGTACCTCAGCGGCCCGCTCAGCACCCGGGTCATCCCCTTCATTTATATATTTGTGATTGTTTTCGGCATCCCGGCCAACGTCGCCATCCTGTGTTTCTTGGCTACTAAAATCCGAAAGGTCTCCTCCGCCATCCTCTACTACAGCCTGGCAGTGTCCGACCTCTTCCTCCTCCTCTCCCTCACCTTTAAGGTTCACTACCATCTCCATGGAAACAACTGGGTTCTGGGAGAGGCAGTCTGTCGGGTGGTCACTGCCTGTTTCTATGGCAACCTCTACTGTTCAGCCGCGACGTTGGCCTGCATTAGCATCAAGCGCTACATAGCTGTGGTGCACCCCTTCATGTACAAAGGCCTGCCCAAGAGGATGTGCACAGCCTGGGTCAGCTTGGGGGTGTGGGGGGTGTTTGGAACAGCCATCATCCCAGAGTTCCTGATTCGGCAGAGCTTCTGGCTCCCGCAGCTGAACCGTACTTCCTGCCACGATGTGCTCGCTCGCGATGACAGCTCCTTCAGCTTCGTCTTTCTGCTCTCCTACAACCTGGTTCTTACAGTCCTCGGTCTCCTGGTTCCACTGGTGGTGTCAATTTTCTGCTACATTCGGATCATTGTTGTGCTCAAAAACTCCCTCCAAGACTGGGGAAAGTACATCAAGGCCAGCTCGCTGGTGTTTGCCATCTTCCTGGTGTGTTTCCTTCCCACTGGAATCTTGCACTTTATCCATTATCTGCAGCTGGAGCTGAATGGATCCGAAGGTTTGTACGGGTACTTTAGCATGGCAGTGTGCTTGTGCTGTCTCCACGCTTGTCTGGACCCCTTCCTCTTTGTCCTCATGTCCACCTCCACTGGCTCCCGGCTTTTCATAATGACTTTCAAAGGCAAGTCCATGAGCATCACTGTCTGAGAGGAGTTGCTTTATTGTGGAGGGGAATGGAATCCAAAGATAGAGGAAGTATATTGTTCCTGGATGATTCGCTGAAGTTGTTTAAGCTTTTATGTTTTCTCTTATGTTAATATGTTTCAGAGAAAATAGAAAACGTACATATTTTGTTACTGTAACTGTTTTGACAAAGGAAAAAGAAGTATTATGCTTGAAATATTCAGCCCTGCCTCTCAGAAAAACTCAAATGAGCTGAAAATGTCATTCGGCTTCTTCCCAAGTAGCAGATTTACACAATTACACTGTTCGGCAGAGCACAGGATTGATGTTTCATCTATGAAACAGTTTGAAAAGAATATTGATGGTAAATAACTCTAAGGCTGAGTTAGCTGAAAAAAAGCCAATAGTTAAATAGGCTTAACGATTGTAGGATTCTTTAGGTTACAGTACAGCTTTGAGACTTTTCTAAACTTAAGAATAGATTAAATAACTCAATCTACACACACCTTGTGGACTCAAAAGTCAGGGGGAAAAAATAGCTGAAATCTTATGTAGGCAAAAAATACTACAAACCATATTAACCACTTCCTTAGAACTGGTTACAGCCAAACCAATGGGATGTTCTCGAGATGCATCTGAAATAGGCCTATAAAAAATGCTTTTGAGTATGCTCCCTCAGAACCATATACATGAACAAATTAAAATAATGATTTTTCAATGTTACTGACATCATCACAACATGTACAAAATACTCGAGCTGAGTCTGTGTAATTTGGGAGTTGCATGAAGCTTTCTTTCTGCTAATTATAGCATTACTTTTGCATAAAACTAAAAAAAAAAGCCATTTTTAACTCTGCTGTACCAATCACCTCTTCAAGGTGAGTTGATACCATCCCCTACGCTTATGAAAAAGAGGATGAACCATCTGCAACACATTGATTATTTATTTAGATAACTTAGCTGTTTTATGTACCAACCTATACATGGATGATTTAGGTTGAAATCAAAACAACAAGAATACTTAACCACCATTAGCTCAGTTTGCGTCTCTATTCTTCTTCTTTTCTGTTCTGCGCACCGGACAGTTTTTGTCTTTTTATTTTGGACATAAATTACATCAATTGTCTGGGAAAACCCTAGTTGTGTAACAACCTGCTGGTGTAGCGCCCCTCACCAGATGGCACACTAGGCGGCTTCCTAAGCCGCCTATATTAAAGGCTGGCACTGGTTGAAATGGCACAAAGTTTACAGATGTAATAAGTTGCAAAAAACTTACCAAACTACTGAGAAGTGAAGACCCAATTTTACAGAGAAAAAGCTTAAACTGATTTAAGGTAACAGAGCAAAAAAGTTATATGACAGCATTCTAATTTTCATGTCACAAATTCAAAGAAGAAAATAGTCTGAAACAACAACATGCCCTTTAAATGAAACTGTGCCATTTTAAATGCCTAGGAAAATATAAACCAGTTAAGTCACAATGGCTCTTACAGGTGGATATGGACTCTCTACGGGCAAAAAGTAGGCAAACCTATACAGGGCTGGCAGTTGGCCCGCAGGAAATATCCGGATGTAGACCACTTGGTGAACCAGTAGAGAAAATGTTCATGCCGGCACGGTCCAGTTGACAGGTTGTAGCGAACACTTACTTGTGTGACACGCAAGGGTACGTGAGGGGGGAAGTAGGTGAGATGCTGGCACGTCGTACAGATTTTTCACATTTTCAAGCCCTACCATTGTTGTGCCTGTGCAACAATGGTACGTACTATTAGTGTGCCTTGAGATGGTTGTATGAGTTTCGAGGGAACGGCAGGACACACCTGCGCTCGTCTTAAAATGTAGCTCCTGCTCTGTACAACTGTCCGCAGACCTGGGCAAGCAAAAACCCTGCAGCATACACCTGTACGGGTCAAACTCCACTACTGGTATATGTGACTACGGTTTGTTTTATATGTTCAAGGTAATTGCTATCTACAAATTCAAAGTTTTCTTTTCATTAAGTTCAGAGTAGTGTTGAAGAGGTACTGTAGTTGGAAGAGCGTGTGTAGTTTTGCTGTCGCCGGCGACAGCTAATGTTAAAACATAATTCCAGGTAACAATAACCAGATCAAAATTCTAGCAAGTTAAAGGTTCTATAGACGGGCTTCTACGCCAGCTTAATGTTTTTCTCTGGGGCGGGGTTGACATGACTGATAACTCTTATGCTCGTAACAATTAGAACAGAACTGACCTTTCTGTAGATCCTTACAACCTCAGGCTTTTTTCACTCAAACAGGAGGAAATGGTTTTTTTTTTAAACAGAAAAACAACCAGAACAGCTACAATGTTGTGCTTGTTGTTAAATTATAGACATTTTCTTCAACTTTTGTAATTATGATTTGTTTATGCTAAAAAAGTGAATGTAACTATGGATGAATGTCAGACTTTGCACCAGATGATATTTTAAAATGAATGTTTTTTTGTATTTACTGAGTTTCACACTGACTGCATTTCTGCAATGATTCATCAAGCTGTGATGCTGCTTAATAAAAGCTGCTTTTGATTCTTTTTCACTGTTGCAGATGGATTTTTGCATACACCATAACACCATCTCCAAAGACGTCTAACAGTTTCCTGACTTGGCATGAACGCAACTATTTGAACTCAAGCATAAAATGAATCTAGATGCAATAATCATTGTTACAAAGCATTTAAATTAAAGTAAATGCATGTGTAAAAACATAAATGAATGCAAAGATTTGATCAGAAATTTGAAAAACTTAATCTACTTGCTTTCTTTAACAGTTTGGTTTCATCTTTTTTTTAAAATAATTTTTGAGCAGGAGACCACACTGTGGGTTTGGCATCAGCAAAGATCTTTAAAAAAAGTAATCAGATTGAATAAACAGGAAATGCCCCATCCTTTGTGTTCTTGCTGCTGCAAACTAAACTGTGAGCTGTTGAACAAAATAAACTAAAAGCTTTACTTCTTCTTTCCCCCCTCATGACTGTAGAAGTTTGTGTTTGTGTCCAACAACAGAGCAGTTTTAAGAGTTTGTGACTTAGGACCTGGTTTTTATCTTAACATTTGGTCCCTTTTCCACTTTAATTCTGTGAGAAGAGTCTTGTGTGCAACGCAGAACCAAGAAAATGAAAGACAAGAAAGAATTGGGATCTTTAAATAGATTACAAAAAAAGAATTGATAACTCTTTTTAAAGGGGGTCTTTTGGGTGGCACAATAGATTGCTTTCAGTGGTGCAGTCACGTCTGTCTTTAACTGCATCTTACGTTGGTTAATTCTGAAAGCTCTCTCACATCTCAGTGGTTCTAACACCTCAGTGTTTGTGTTCACTGAACCCAAATAAACCGAAACGATGAGTCAATTTTATTTCCGGAACATGTTTTTCAAATAACTGCTCATTTATTTTAAACTTCTCTTTTATAATCTATTTCAGTTTCAGTTAAACACTTTTCACATCGCAAGATATGAATACTTGAACTGTTTTCTTCTGTGAATTTCTTAATCCTTGCCTTTTTAAGTTTTTTGTTTTCATAAGTTGTTTACATTACCAGCTGTTTTACACCTTCTTTGCATGTATTTTTAATTTAAAACCTATTTTATTTGGACATAAAAACACTTTTCACATCACAGGATACAAAGGGAGTAATTAAAGGCAAAACTTTCCTTGACACAATTATATAATAAAATTTGTAAAAATCAGTTAAGTCATTTATTCAGTGTTTGTTTATCTATCTGTCAGTATGTTAATCTTTGCCTTTTTTTACATTTTCATAAATTATTAGCATTATCATTTTGTTTTTCTGCTTCTACATCAGCCTGCCACATTTTTCACTGTCTCAGCAAATTAATTAAACAGATTGAGTGTGTAATTCAGAGAGTGTGTAATTGGTGATGAGTGGGAAAATGTTAGAACAATAAGACTATAGATTACTTGACAATTATCTGCTTATAAAGCTGAAGATACTGGCTAAGTTTCAACATTTATTTACATTCTTAGATGGAATCAACCTGGAGGTGCAAGAATTGACACATAAACTATTTAAATCTCCAGAGGATCAATAATCAGATGAATACATGTTCTAAATACAAATGCAAATAAAGGACAGTGATGGCAATTCAGTGCTCAGTTTTGAATAGTAAAGTTAACCAAAAAAAAGAAAAAATATTTAACAAAAACTGAATAATGATTTCTTTTATTTATTTTTTCTTAGGAGACTGCAGTGTTGTTTAACACATTTCTTACAGATGTCTTTCAACAGTCGCTCCAACAGATTCAGCTTCTCCAAAACTGGATTGCTCAAGTTCTGGCCAACACCAAAAACATGGATCACACTAGTCCTGTGTTCAAGGCCTCGAAAACGTTGAAACCCCATCATGATGCGCAAAAAGTCAATAATTCATGGACTTCTCCCCCCAGCTGCTGAGCAAACGTTTTGCAGGTAGAGCTGTACTTTTAAAATTATGAAATTATCATTCATTTAAACTAAATATTCCTGTCCATAGAGCTGAGAAAGGCTAAGACTATTTAAAATGAGGGTGCTCTGCAAAGCAGCAGAAAACCCAACATAGTAGTAGTACATGTTTTTAATGTTTGTTAAAGAATATGAAAGTTAACTTCATCATGGCTTAAAAACAGACTGTGTTGTCTTTATTTTAGTACAAATGGTGCCATCTGCTGGTTAGCGTTGACACGACATGGTTAGAATGAAGTAACCTCCAAGTCTGCTGTTGTTCAAATGAAAGTCTTTATTCAGAATGAGGAATCCACCTTTACACGGCATCCAATCGAGCCTTTTCTTATCAAAATAAATCATATCAAGGACAGGTAACTGTTTAACACACACTTCCACACACTGTTCCACAGCAGAGATTTTCAGATATACGTTCAATTCCTGTTGGAGTCATTTTGTGCTAATTACTCTTAATGGAAACACCGCTAAAGGAAGATCTGAAGACTCCTGCTGGAAAACACAGTCACCTCAGCACATGCTCTTTCACAAAACTCTAAAACTTTGTACAACGGACAGCAAATCTGACGACACACAAGAATGATACATTCACCTTTAACCCAGGAACCACAGCTGTTAACCCTCACAGAGGAACAGTGAAGACACTGAGGAGGAAGAAGCACACACAACAGGGACACTTCAGTAACAAACATGCAGGATTTTGCTTCCGGAGAGTTTGTTCAGCATGTCATGAACAGAGCGATGCAGACATCGGAGGAAAAGCATCCGACGCAGAGCTTACAGTCTTGCAAAAATATTCTTGAAAGGGAAAAAAAGTTTCACACATAAGCAGATCAGTAAACACCAACTTAAACAGCATAGAAGTTTTTGAGTGCAGAAGTATAGAAGCTCTAATGACACCTCCAACGTTTAGCATCGAATAGCTTACCAGCGAGGTTTCTAGTCACAAAAAGGTTTTTCACTCTTAGCACCAACGCAAGAAAATCCAACAGTGTTAAGGGGGTCACTTTCATTTAGTCAGATGTGGTTAATCCATTGGAGGTGAATCTAACATCTTGAATGTCCCTCAGAGCGTTCTATAAACCAGCAGTCTGACAAGGGATCATGTCCAACAAGAAACGCTCTTTTAACAAATGAAAATCTTGTGGACTTTGCAAGCGGTAGTTCTGCATAAGTTCAAATATCTAACAGACAACTGCATCCATAGTAGGTTCAGTTCACTTTAGTGCCTTTTAATTTGGTAAAACTCATCAAAGTCCTAACAAAAAGAGATGCCTGAAACTACTGGTACAATGATTGCAATAGATCAGTGGTCCCCAACCTTTTTCATGCAACGGCCCGGTATGACGTCACACAAACTTTCCCGGACCGGACTTTCAAATATAGGCGGATGATTATTGTAGCAATACTAGGATGATGGAGGATCAAATATGTGACAAGACCAACCCTGTGCTTTTATTTTGACACGCTTTAACAGTTCAACAGTTGATGTGGCACAGGTGTCATAATCCTCCCCCCTTCCCACACTTATGGTGCAAAAAATAAGTACTGTCTATTAAATGTAGCTTTCTTTTTTTTTGGAAGTAGAAGGCTCCTCTTCTGTCCCCTGGTTGGGCCTTTTCCCCTCGGCAAAGAAACTTTCCAAAGACGTTTTTTTTTTACTCGTTTTGCTAGCTCCTGCGTTTTATTTTAGCGGTATCCTATCACGTGACCGAGGAGAGCGCCTTGGAATGCGTCAAAAATGCCATAGACCAGGGATGCTCGCACGTTTTTGCCATGTGAGCTACTTACTTTTGTATTAACAGATGAGGCATTTTAGTACAAAGACAGAAAGCAGTGACTATCGTTTATGTCAGGCTCTGTTGTAAACTGCGCAGTGGGGGGAGCATGGCATTTCCAAAGCGCTGCTGGCTCCGTACGAAGTGCGTGCCACGGGAAAAACAAACAGCTTTCTTAATGAGCTTGTATTTATCGGGCGAGAACCGCAAAGCTGATAGCAGGAGGACACGCTGGGCGGCTTCAATAAACACTCCGGTTGTCCAGAGTGGTCGTCTGCCGGGGACTTGACACGCTGCGGTCAGAAAGCGACTTTCTGATGACAGACAGAATTTGCGCTCAGTGTATTTAAACACGCATGTGCAGTGACTTATGTTTCAGATGATGTCCGATTGGCCGTTCTGCATGTCAATCAAGTCCCGTACTTCTCGGTAAGGATTTTGATTGGCTGGTGGATTTTTTGGAAGTACATTTTTTTTTTTTTTTTTAGTCTTTGCTGGCCTGCGATCTACCCTCATGTCTTGAAGATCGACCATTCGATCGCGACCGATGTAATGAGCACCCCTGAATAGACTGATGTAACAGAGAATTGGGCAATTTTTCAAAATATAACATCTTTCAGATTCCGAAATAAATAAAATGGAAGTAATGCAAGTTATTTATTCTGTCTGTGTGGCCCGGTACCAAATGACCCACGGACCGGTACCGGTGGGTTGGGGACCACTGCATTAGAAGACTATTCCGGATAAAGGTATTTAGTGTTCATCAGAAATACAATATAATTCTTTCCTTTCTTAGGAGACCTGCTCAATAAAAACACAGCAAATAACTTAACATCCACTGCACACAACATGTCTCCATCCAGAGACATTTAGATCCTGATGGATGAGGCCGTTTCTGTCTAAAACAACTATCTTGTTCAACTATTTTTCAGTAACAATCTCATTTTTGTGTAGCTAACCTGTGAATTAATAGTTTAACATCCTTAACCCTTTGTTACCAGCAACAGCAAAATAATACACTCCCAATGAACTACCATAACTCAGATCATATACGCAATTAATGTAATTCCTATAGATTCTAATGGAAAGTCTAATGTAAAGTCTTACATATCAGCATAAAGCTGCTTTTCTCCATGTCAGAATCAGCTGGAATTATAATAATTGCATAAATGGTTGAAAAGTTACAGTAATTTAAAGAACGTCAACGCTGGAGGTAAAGCTCTTGAGTAAAAGGGTTAAGCTGAAAAAGGTTAGTTTTGGAGTCCTACCAGTTTCTACAATGAGACTTTTTTTCACAATGTATCTGCTTCCTGTGAGGAAAATCAGTGAATGTTTTCTGTTTTGCTGATGACATACGAATTTTTTAAAACCAATTCACTTGTGGCCAAGTGAATTGTGAGTAAGTGCTGTTTTTAAAAACTTTTTAGTTCCTGAAAGAAACACCAAATTTAAGAAGCAGGTAAGTCAAAAGAATTAGTTTGATTCCAAATCCACATTGCATCACAGGACAGAAAATTAAGGTAAAACCTTTCCTATCTTGGTTTTAGACTCAGACTACACAGCTGTATATACAAACACATATTTTATTCACCTCCAATGCATTTAGTTTGAGCACCCCTGCCCATACACCAAATCTGTTTGCACCACAAGTACATTTCTGGGTGAGGTAACCTTCATGGCTTGAATTTTTGCCAAATGGCATGAACCTAATATTTATTTATTTATTTTAATTTAATTTCAAGATGAAGCAAAAATAACAGAAAAAATAAATGACTATACACTTAAAGTCAAGTGATAAAGGATTCAAAGCGCAGAAAGAGCAGCAAAGCTTCCAGCAAGGTTTGGAAGAAGTGACAAGAGTTGATGGAGGAAGAGGCACAGCATTTGAAAAAAAAGGCCTTTCAGTCTTAGAGGAAGTAGCAGCAAGGCAGGAGGAGATCAACAAGAATGAGCTAACAAACAAAACAGCACAAAATCCAAAAGAAATTACAGAGAAAAGCACATTTTCATGAACAAAGTTTTCTTTTACACAGCTCTTTATTATGAGCTTGATACCACAAGACGAATAAAGACACGAGAGAGAACACATTCGGACAAAAGGATCCAGATGCAAAAATTTTTACTGTTAAAAAGCAGAAAATGTAAACTTTTTTCCTTTTTTAGTTCTGAAATATAGCTGCTGAAGCTGTCAAGTTTTGGCTAAACTACTGCTTTTCAGTTGTTGTTTTGTCATGGCCTCATTTTTATTGCAAATTGCAGAAAAATGCTTAAATACCTCCCATAAAACATCAGTCAAAAATGTAGAGGCAAATGCCAAAGAAAGCAGCCATTCAAACATCAACATGAAATCTGGAAAAGTACCAGCTTGTTAGCCGAGATAATGGCAAAGACTGAGAGCAGATGGAAAACGGCAACCTCTCTATGGACCTGGACCTCTAAAGCTCACAGATTAGAAACCAAAATGGTATTATTTACAAATGAAAAACACAAAAAACATTTAGCATTTTGTGGAAACTGGTGAATATTATGGTACAAGTACTGGCCACTTTGCAGATGTGAAAGGACTTTTTTCTTTACAAACTTGGTCCGGGTTGTCGGCAGTCAGACTCCTTTCAAGTGATTTGTAGACCATGTCATTGACTGGCTAAATTTCTTGGAGAATGGGAGAACAACAAGGGGCTTGGTTTTAAGGTCCCTTAGAATCTCCTGATCTCCAATCCCTACTAAAGATATGCAGATATGCAGATGAGTTTGAGATAATAGTTTTCAGATGGGTGAAAGAGTCTCCACATATAAAATGTTTTTATTCTAACATGAATATTAATTTGTGAGCTTCAGGGGAACCAACATAAGAATTTACCAAAGTGGTTTTTTGAGAGAAATCTACACTAGAGACTGCATTTGATGCAAATATCTGAGTGTCCCAGTTGAGGGTTTGAACTCTGCCTTAAGCCAAACTACATTTAACTACATTTAAGCCCATTGTGATTTTTCTTTTACTTCACCTTCTTTACTTTACTTGCCAATTCCTTTATTAGTGCATCTCCATTGATAGTTGGTGATATGTTGATGTAGCTCGCTGTGAGTGTTGTAGTGTTTGGGCGAATTGTGATCTTTTGTTTCATAAATATACTTTTTTTTGTTGCAAAAAAAGACAAATGGCAGTTTAGGTGACTCAAAAGACTTGTCAAATGATTTCTGTGACCTTTTTTTCTTGTATTAACCTTTGTTTTTGTTTTTGTTTTTTAAATCTCCACCTGTGTTCCATTTGAAGGCAGATCTTCTGAGCTCACAAATGCTTCGAGATAAGCTTTGGAAAAGTGAAATTTCTCGCTGAGTGCCTCAGGTGAACCAGCTGCAGTAAGTCAGTAAATGAGAGGAACCCAAGAGGAACGGTGAGGTCACAAGGAAAAGAGGTGAAGAAGGAGGAGGACTTCAGGGTCAGACCAAAAACAACAACAGTGTGTGGGAAAGAGGTGAAGAGGCATGTGGAAGCAGGTTGGAACAGATGGAGGAAGGTTTCAGTTGTGATGTGTGACTAAAGAGTGTCGCAAGAATGAAAGGAATGGAGTAGAAGACTGGAGGTTGGAGATCCCAAAGAGGAGGTTCATTGATATAGTTGAGGAGGACATGATGGTGGTTGGTGTGAGCGAGAAGGATCTAGAAGAAAAGGTTAGGCAGAGGCGGTTGATTCTCTTCCAAAAGGTATCAGCTAAAAGTGTTCTGTACTGTACTGTACCCAACTAAATAAGATATTTTGATTAGTATCTTTGCATTCAAGGTTCTTTCAGGCTGCAAATGATTAAGAATAGAAACATAACAGGACCTAAGAGAGTACTCTCACTAGAGACTATCCATATTGTGTCCAAGCCAGTTTGATTCCCAAAGTTGGGTTGGTTTGGCTAATGCGATCGCTCCTGTTTGGGTAGCTTTAGTCAAGCTTGTGGATGGCTTGGGCTGGAGCATGGTTCTTTTGTACTCTACTGTTCTCACTGAACATGCTTGAGCCTGGTTCTCCAAATCTGTGACATTAGTTATTTAACCTCTCCTCTTGTCATGTATGAGACGGTGCAATGAGATAAATATAACACGTTCTTTATTAGCAAATGGTAAACCTACAAAAAGTGCGTACTGCCATGTACTATCCTGGACTGTTTAAAAATAGTGGCATCTGGACTCGGGTTGAGATCATCGAGTTCGACTGTTAAAGCAGACCAAGAGGTCAGACAACTAGTTATGCTCTAGCACAGTTCAAAGAAATGGGACACACCAGATAGCAGATCAACACAAAGAGATCTTATCTTCTGTCAGAGTTGTGCTACATTTGCTCGTTCTGATAGAAACCTGTGGCCGACCTATAAAACTCTGCTCAAACACAAATAAATCAAGCAGGCAGCGGGAAAAAGGCCAAACCCTTAAAATCATTAACACACCACTGTAATGAATGTTTGCATAACCAGTGGTTGCTTGCTGTTTTAAATTATTACTTTTTTTTTTCATTTAAGCTAAGCTAACCGTCTGCAGCAGGTAGCTTTAAAGTGAGGAATATTTTTTTCCAGCTGCAATTTACTCCTAACTATATTTAAAAGGGGATAAAAACATGGAAGTCTAAGCCTTTTGCAGCTTTGGCACACACAGTTGTGGGTTGAAGTGTCAAACAGCCCACTGAGGTTTTTTTTTTTTTTAATGTAAGGAAGCTTTGAACCTTTAAATCAGGTTTTATAACAAAACTCTGGTATGTAGAGTGTTTGCACCCTTGAACCTCCTTCGAGCTTTACCAGGCATTTACTCACAACAGAAACATTTTCACCTCTTGCGCTTTTGGGTTTGCAGTGACATGAGGTGCCTTTATGATAAATAAATGTATTTTTAATTAATGATGACTGGAACTGTTGTTCTAGTTAGAATTCAGAGGTGAGTCATTTTTCGGTGCATTGAGTAAAAACCTGGTAAATAAGGTGCTTCTGGGCCGAGGTCTACATGAGGACGTTGGCTCGTGTGTCGGGCAGCCGGAGTCCCACCAGCCCCCCGCCAACAAGCACAGAGGACGCCAGCAGGATGGGAATAGCCTTAGTGATGCCAACCAGGGAGCCAAAGATCAGGTTGCCCAGCACTGCTGCCAGCTTACACATGGCATTACAGAAGCCAAAGCCTGTTCCCCTGAGGAGGAAAACAAAGCCAGAAGAAGGAGTCAGAAATGTGCAGGACAGCCAATTTAATGTCTTAAGAAGCTAAAAGGTTGTATTAAAAGTAGATTCTGCAGATGCCTCAGACAGCTTTGAGGTGTGAGCGGTGTTTTGCCTGTCGATGCTTGGGGCGGCTAAGCTGTTTCAGATGGAATGAATACAAACATTTTAAATGCCTTCCTGTATCAGATATGAAAAATTGCAAAGGTAAAATAGAAAATCACTTGATTTATTTTTAACCAAATCAAAAATGTAAATAAAAAAAGGACCCAATTAAAAGAGAAAGAAGTGAATCAGATGTGTTTCAGCAGAAAAAGGTAACAACAATATTTCAATTTTTGTCTGCATGAGAACCACACTGATGGCCTACATCTGAAAATATAGAGAACTTGAAAACCAGAGAACCTTCTTAGGAGTAGACACCAAAGTGAGTCCAAGAAAACTATGGCATTTCATGGCTTCCATTTATCGAACACGCGCAAAGATAACTGAGCGAGTGTATTCAGGAACTGAGTGAGCGGACTTTACAACTGCGACCCATTATTTTACAACTGCACGGTTGCAACCTTAACTGAGCGGCGATCCTGCGCGCTCGCTGCGCTCCTGTGCACTCTTTCGGTTTGTGAGCAATGTTAAGGGGGTGTTTTTGTCACTCGGGGACTGTAACCTTTCTGGTTAATCTGATTGGCCAAAAAATGTAGGTCAAATCCAGCAAAGCAGCTGGGTGGGACTTTCCATTTTTTGAGGCTTTAATTTAAAAAAACGGCAGATGTAACGTGGATTAAAACATTAACCAACGCCCAAGACTAAGGTAAGGAAGTGCAGCGGGATTTTCGTCTTTTAAAAATCAAATTCCGGCCCCGCTGCCTCACCATATTTGACAACTCGTCAGTAACTCGTCAGTACTGTCTGTACATACTTGTGCCAAACTCCATGCTACTGTGACAAGGAAATTTCCCATTCGTGGGATTAATAAACAAATCTAATCTAATCTAATCTACACAAATTTCGGCCAATCAGATCAACCAGAAAGGTTACCGCCCCCAAGTGACAAACACAACTCCTGAAGAATGCTCGCAAACCGAGTGAGTGCGCAGGAGCGCTGCTCAGTTAGGATTGCAACCGTGCAGTTGTAAAATGCGGAGTGGCTCGGTTAGCATTGCACTTGTGCAGTTGTAAGGTTATCTTTGCGCTCATTCAATAAATGTAAGCCATGAAACGCCATATAAAACAACCAGGACTTGTGTAGGAAGATAGAAAGACACAGAAGAGCATGGAAAAAAAAAGTACAAGCCTCCCATGACTTGGTACAGGTCAGAGTTCATGATCTAACAGTCAGAAAGAGACTTGATGACAAACGTGGATCCATGAAAAGTTCTGGGAGATAGGGTTAGGGGTTAGGGTGTTGATTGTGTTTTTATGTCAGGACTTAAAGCAGAAAAGAATAACAGAGCAACATTAACGCATGGTGGTGGGATGCTTTTCAGCATCCAGACCAGATTGCCATCAAAACCTATGAAAACATAAAGTATTTTAGAGAAAATCCACAGAAAATCTGTGAGCAGATCAGTTGGATGAATCATAAAGTATGAAGAATATTTCAAATAATGCCTACGTGCCTTGAGGTAGGCGGGTACAGTTCAAAAGCAATCTGATGCTCTTCACAGTCCTCACCTTCTATCTGTGGGGTAAAGTTCTGCCGTGACGACGTCCAGAGAGTTCCACGCAGAAATGCTGAGGCCATTGTAAAGACAGAGCATGAAGATCATCATCGACTCGCTGGTGCCGAACCAGAGGAAGAAGCAGCTGATGCCTGACAGAACCATGGAGCCTCCTGCAGGACAAACAGTTGTAACCCATCCGTCACAAAAACACTGCAAACGGCCTGCAGGCAGAGAGGCCAACAACACAAGATGTCCAGACATTTCACAGTGAGAGCTGGGTCTGAGCCAGCACAGTACCCAGCATGCTGAGGCGTCCTATCTTGTCCATGAGCAGAGCAGACACGATGTTTCCCGGCAGCACGGCCAGCGTTCCCAAGAAGTTGACAAAGTAGACCCAGTAGGCGCTGTAGTCGTCGTCGAACGTCATCTGACAGCCCGTCTTGTTGTGATGGAAGGAGCTGTTAATTATTCTGGAGTTGGTTAATTTGGTGTCATCGATATCTGGCAAAAGGAAGAACAAAAACATGGATGTTGTGAAATTGAGTCTCAAACAAGTTTTCTTCAGTTTACTTTAAACACAGGTTTTAAATGATGCATTCAAAACTTAACTGTGCCACAACTTTGCAGAAAAACTCAATCAATATATTTGTTTTACCATAAAATTAATTATTGATAAAATTATGAGACACCAGCATAAACCTTTGGTTTGTTTTGTTTTTGCCAAAAGTAAACTTTAAGGATTGCAGATATTATTTTTCAGTGACAATCTGTCTGTAAAACACATCTTTATCTAAATAAAATGTAAAATTTTTCCTAGAGAAGCACTCATCATTTTCATTGTAAAGTTAGCACAAAATTAAAGTTTTTTTTCAGTGAAAAATGCAAAAACCTCTGCAGACTCACATGTGAATTCATTTTCACAGCAACCTAAACCTTTTACTTTTTCTGAATAATTCATAAGGAACTAAAATAAATGCCTAAATCCTTTCCAACAAATGCATATAGCACACCTTTTTTTCCTAAAGGTAAACTATCCAAACCCTGCCTTTCTATAAACATGGATCATCTTTTTCCAAAAGTAAACCCTAAAAAACAAATTCACTCTGATTTATTTCTATAGCTTTGACCATGCTTTATAAAAGTAAGAAAACCCAACAGCAAATGTAATAAAGGCTTTCACGTGGTGATTAAAGAAGAGTAAATGTCAAAGGACACCTGAACTACGATACCAAACGTTCCGATTGGTTTCATCTGTTTATAAAACTTTCTAAGAAACCCAGAAAGGTTGGTAGGTTCCGTTTGTTTGTTCTGTTGAGCTCAGTTTTAAAATAGCAAGCACAGAGCAACGGGCCGGCGCCGCGCAGCGAAGCATCTGCTGCCGAGCTGCGGGGCTCTGGCTCAGCAACCAAGCTGAACCTTTGCTCAGCAGGACTGCAGGGAAGATGAGAAACAAAGTATGAGATCAATCCAGGTCAGTGACAAAAAGATTTAATCCAACACCACAGAAGAGGTTTATCACGCCGTGTTGCATGATGGGAATCACCCAAACATGGGAATCACCCAAACATGTGAAATGTCTACAAACGTACAAACTTTTAAAATACGTACAAACTGTACTGTATTGTTTTAAAACTGTACGTATTAAAATTTTACAAACGAGCAAACTGCAATCCAGAGTTTATGACAGAGTTTCCAGGAGGGAGATGTTTCCCACATTATGAAACTGCCACCACCCTAAGGTTTTACTTGATCAGTGGAGCAGGACCTATTGGGTTCTAGCAGGTTCTAAAAAACAATCAGGAAGGTTTGAATCATTCATCAGAACTAGAACTAGATGCAGCTCCACTTACAGGGTAACAAGCAAAAAAGAAAAGTCATTTACTCAACTCAAATTTTTGCTTAGACTATTAGAAATGCAGGAAATGCACTAATGTAGTTTCAGGTTAGCTTGAATGTCTAAAGGCTTTTCCCCTCAACATGAAGTGTGTTTGAGTAACCTCAACAGCAGCACCTCCTTCATCCGTTCTGTCTCTGCACATTTCTTTTCATCCTCTGCTTTCAGGACTCATTGCTGGGGGCAAAAAGACTTTGTTTCCCACCAGTAGACCTGGTGAGCTTTCGCTGTCTCTGTGTTCAGTGATTTTTTTTCCCCCCCCCGACTGTTTTTCCAGCCTCCTCTCCCACAAGGTCTGAATCAGCTCCACGTCTGTTAGATCATTTCCTGACGCTCCAGATTTTTCTTACAGTTTGGCAAAGAAAAAAGCCTCTATGACACACGAGTTGTTTTGCAGATTCTTTTTTTTTGTAAGCTACCTATTGCAGCAAGAAATAAAGATCACAGTCATCTGAGCTTTCCCATCTAAACAGAACCATCTGCAGCCCAATCTTGTTAAAAAGTCAGCAGTGGTTCAGAAATGTAATCCGAGTGAAGAACGAAGAGGTTAAGCAGCAATTTAGCAGCTGAATGCAAAGAAACTAACGCTTTCTTCATCCTTTGTGCTTGAAGCTGTGACATTAAACCCTGAATGAGCTGTCGGGCAAACAAAAGACTCATGAGGATGAGGAGAGGAAACTGGTCTGAGTGCAGTGTTGGATGAACACGCTGAGTGTGTGTTTTGCAGATGCACTCACCTGTGTTGTAGAAGAAAGAGTCCACAAAGGAGCAGTTTTTGAAGAATGATCCCACTGAGGAGACGTCCTCGAAGTAACAGTTAAAGAAAGACGAGTCAATGAAGGTGACAGCCTTGAACTTCATGCTGATGAACCTGGAAGGACATGGGTGTTTTTTTTTACACAAAATACACATAATGGATGTTGAAAAAGCCAAAATGAATTTTTTTTGTCTCCTGGCCATATGTCCAATATTTGAGAACAGACAGGTGTGTTTCTGTAAGAAAAATATTGGCTTGAGACATCTAGTCTGTATTTCTCCTGGACATCTCCCTGGGGATGTGTTCCGGGTATGTCCCACTGGGTGAAGAACCAGGACACGCTGGAGAAACTACGTCTCTCGCCTGGCCTGGGAACAACTCGGGGTCCCCACGAAGGAGCTGGAGGAAGTGGTCGGGGAGAGGAAAGTCTGGGCATCTTTGCTTAGACTGCTGCCCCCGCAGCCCGGTCCCAGACGAGCTGAAGAAGATGGACGGATGATTGGATGAAATGGATGGTTCCATCAAAGCAACCCCACATTATGTCAGTCCCTCCTCGGTGTTTGACTGCAGCTCTGATGTTTGTTTTCTGAAATTATAAATGTAAATTTGAGCCTTGAGTGAGGATGCTCTCTTACTGGAAAGTTCCTTTTCTGCCTCATCAGATTCTTTGTCCAGAGTGTCATGAGTGTCCGTCTCTTTCAACTTGTCATGGATCCATGTTTGTCCAGAGGTCTCCATTTGACTGTCAGATCAGGAACTCTTACCTAAACTGAGTCAAGTGACGCCTGCAGGTCTTTCCATGATCTCCTTCTTTTTTCTTGGCCTCTTCGAGGAGTCCTGGTCGTGTTCTTTGAGTTTGATTTATCAGTTCCAAGAAGGTTTTCCATTTTTTTCCCAAGTTTTCTTTGGTTATGGACAATGGAAAATGACTAAGACTCACCGGTCCGTTCTGTTGTTGAATTTCTTTACAAGCTAGGATGATGTTTCTTAGAAAAATCTCTGCTTCTTCACTTTCTCAGAAAACAAAAAAATCTGACATTAAACAGAAAAAGAAACTGTCATCTTTCTTCTCTCTTTTCCCCAGCGTTATCTTTTTAAACGTTTATTTCTTTTATCGTGAAATCGATCGTCTGAGTGTTCGCCTGTTTACGGTCAGACGCTGCTTTGCCTACCTGTCGTTTATGAAGGCACCGTTTCTGTGGATCTGGTTCTCCAGAGTGAAGTTGAAGGTGAAGTCTTCGATGCGTTCGTTGTTGTGAATCTTCACTCTGGAGGCGTACTCGTCTGCCTGAAGGTGCTTGATGACATCAGGGAACCACACTGACAGCCCATAGAACCTGCAGACAGACAGCTGTTTACTGGCAGTTTAATAAAGTTTCATAGTTTTTTTACTTTTTTCTTGTTGATCATCTCCTGTTTGATGAAACCGACTCTGAAAATGTTCTTACACGCAAGTTCTTGTATTTTCTTGCTTTTTTCAGTAGATTTTCAGTAGATTTTGTGGCGTCTTTTTATTTATTTATTTATTTTTTTAAACCTTTTAACTAAATGTTTTTACATGTTTTACATCACACCAAACCCAATCCAGATGTCAGGGGCGGCCAGTTCTAATGTTAAGTCAATGTACATACGCAATCAGAGGTCCTGAGGCGCATTTTGAACATCGGGTCTGACGACAGCATTGGGCGGCGCAACAATGCGATTCAGCAAAAATTGTAACACGTGGCGAATATTCTGGCGCAAGACTTCAAATATATATAAATATATGAACTTTGGCGAAGAGTTTGCATTGTGTCAAACCAATTAGGAACTCAGCCTTGGCTCGCCACGTGCTGATGCGCGATCAGTGGGTGGAGTCCAAAACCAACTTAGATGAGAATCTGATTGTTTTCCTGAACTATAAGATTTTTTTTTTGCTTATATCGAGAAAATTAAAATGCATTAACATTTTCTCTATGACCTTAAAATTTCGTGCAGGCCACCTGCCTGTCCCCGTAGAAGTTTGCCCAGTTTTTTGCCCCTATACAACATGAATCCACCCATAAGAGCAGTTGTGACTAAGACAGACTTGCTTGAGTAATACATCTTGTGATTATTTGAGATTCTGAAACGCAGGATAAGTTGTTTTCTTGGTAGTAAATCAAAGCAATAAAACTTTACAAGAAATATGAGAGTAGATTTCTCTCTTTTGTTCATTACAGCAATATATTATTGATCCAACATCAGCCTTACAGCTGAAGTCTTCAAGTCAAATGCTATTAATCTGAGGGAAGAATGATGACTCAGCTGATTTAAGCAGCACATTCTATCCTGAACCTGCAGTAAGACCAAAGACAGACGCTGAGGCGCAGCTGGAGACATGTGTGTTATTTCTTACCCAAAAGACAGAGTAAACCAGACTGTAGCCAGTTTTATGGTGTTGTCTTTTACTGGGTAGATGAAGCATCTCAGAAATGTTAACCAAATCTGAGAACAAAAGAACAACAATTCAGACATAGTCAACAAAAGCACGCTGAGTGGATTTCAATGTTATAGGAAAACAAACTGTTTTCAGTGGATCTTACTCCTCTGAGCTCCGCTTTGATCTTGCAGAAGACCTTGAGCACCGGGTTGGCTGACTCGCTCTGCATCTCCACCAGCTCGTCCAGCTGCCTGGGGACTTTTATCCTGTTCACCTGCAGGGGGAGACACCGATCTGTGGCCCACTGCAGCAGCGGTGAAGGTGAGCTTCATCCGGAAACAGGTACGGTACTCACAGTGAACACTCTCTCGGGTTCCCCTCTGGCTCGCATGTTTGTGTCATGGATGTGTTTGAGCACCATCCAGGCCTCGTCGTGTTTGCCCGTCTGACCAATAGAAAGGGTGGGGTCAGACGGGGACAGCACATCAAAGGAAACCAAACACTGAAGTGCTACTATTTAACACCAGCTTTACATAACATGCCCCCCCCCTCCACACTGCAAAACATAACCAACTCAGAGAACGTTCCTTTAATGACATAAAAGTTGCAGAATTTTGTTAATGAATCAAATTCAATTAAATTGTTTCTTTTAAAATTGCTCACTTTTTAAAGAACTCAGGTTAGCTCTGAAAACCTTTTCTAATATTTGTAAAAAATAAGTTGCAAAAAAAAAAAAACTCTTAATACCTTACTGAAAAAAATATTTAAAAAAATTTAGTTCAAAACTAAAACAGATACATTAATTGTGAAAAACTTTTATAGCTTACTTTAAATAAAAAAAAAAAGAAGATAATTTTAGATTAATAAAAAGATCTATTTTAAATTATAACTTGGTTTTGTTTAAATAAAAAGTGGAGCAGTTGTCCGGACTGATCTGTGCACCATTTGGTTGCCTGTTTAGTTAGAACTTCTCAAAGACAAAAAAAAAGTACAGGTTTGTAAATAAAACAGCAAATCTCCTGTTTTACCTCCAGGAAAAAGCGGGGGCTCTCAGGCATAAAAGTCAGAGCTACGACCGCTGAGACACACGGCAGCGCACACACCACCACGAACACTCGCCAGCTGTGGAACTGGTAGGCCGATCCCATGCTGAAACTCCAGCCTGAACAAAGGAACAAACAGTCTTCAGCCCCCGTCGGTCACGAATCACACTCTGCATGTTAGGATGGAGGCTTTTCGGACCCTTCAGGATTTCCTAAGACTTTTATTTCATCTCAATAGTTTTTAAAGACTTTAGTTTTTGGTTTCAAACTT
Organism: Oryzias curvinotus; assembly: GCA_023969325.1. Taxonomy (NCBI): domain Eukaryota; kingdom Metazoa; phylum Chordata; class Actinopteri; order Beloniformes; family Adrianichthyidae; genus Oryzias; species Oryzias curvinotus. The sequence continues at coordinate 28,125,701 of CM043717.1, forward strand.
GAACACAGTTTTTTAATGGAAAGCTTCTTGTTTTTCAGTATAAATCCAAGTTATGAATCAATGAGTCTTTATCATTAAGGACAGTGACATTTGGATGCTCTGAATTGTAGATATTTTTACACCCCCAAGTCACAGCACACCAGCTTCAAGTTTTCAGTTAACCGGCTGCTTCGAGTTTTGTCAATGACAACCAAGTGTTTGTCACTACTGGATCCCTCTTTCTCTCGTTTCCTTATTTTATTGCCGTTTAGTTCAGTTTTCACTCTTCACCTCCATCCCTGACAAAGCTTTATAGCTTTTTTTAGTTTTAGGCTGAATCCGAATTGCTTCTCTGCCCTCTAGCTTCTCCTTATGACTCCAGTTGTAGGGGCTTTTGGAGCTGTAGTGGTGTCCAAAAGGTTTTTTTTTAAGGAGGAGCCATACCGACTTAGAGCTGGCTATCCCTCTGCCAGTAGCGTGATCTGTGGTGCGCTGTGGCACAGAAGAGAAATGTATTTCTTCATGTGGGTGTGCTCTGAAGTACAAAAGTTTACACTTCAATGTAAGTATTGAGTTTTTTGACTTTTTGAAGTAATAAAACTGATGGTTTGTGTTTTCCGAGTGCTGCTACGCGATTGCCGCTACATGCTATTATAGATGACCGGTGACTATTTATGAGGTCTTTGATCGATATTAATCTCCGTATTTGCAGATACACATTTTTTATATCCCTCCGCTAGAAGGGGTAAATGTAGGGATAGAGAAAAGGGATCGGACATATTATTTAGGAAGATTAAAAGTCGTGGGTAGGTGAACGTCTGGAAACATTACAATATAGCTCTTACAAAGCAACACAATGGTGTGGACAAAGATTAGATTATCTAAGCAGGAATTACAGACAGGTGTGAAACTCAAAGAGGAGGCCGAAGTACCGTATAGTTAGAACCAAAAAGGATTATGGGGCGCATTAAGCAAAACAAATATGATATGAGAGGCAGGCAATTGGTCATGGTATTTGATGGGAAGTTATCGTAATGAATTGTGTTATTCTTCATGTGTTATGTACAAATTCCCTCACTACTCAACACACTATGTAGGGACTATATAGTGCGAATCTATCATTCCAAAATCCAGACCCTTGGATTATTTCCCTGAAGTGTTTGAGAAAACACTATAAATCAAACTTTATTGACAATAACTCTCAACATTGTTCACTTGTAACACACAAAGTACTAAACAGTACTCTAACTACGTACTATGTTGAAGCACAGTATGTATCACTCCACCAGGCTGCTGAATACAGCACCCTAATGTTCCAACAATCCATCAACGGTGAGGCTTCCTAGTTTCATGTAGCAGTCATGCTAAAGCATTTGGACAGATTTTTGTGTGCCGCGTACCACAGAGAATCTGCTCCAGGTCAGTAAACACCAGAATTCAGACATAAGATGAGAAAATGAAAAGATTCTTAATGCTCTTTATGGTCCAAAAGTACCGCACTGATAAAGAGTTTTAAAGAGCTGTTCAATGTTACCCATAATGCAGTTTTGCGTTGTAGTTTGACACTTGCATTTGTGTCTGTCTGCAGAGGAACCTGCACAGTTACCCACAGGCTGTGAAGCAGCACTTAGCTGTCTGAATGCTAATGATATGATTTTTATCAAAGAATCAGCATTATTGAACAGTTTGTTGGTGTGTGTGTGTGTATGTGTGTGTTTGTGGCCTGTAGGGCTTTTCTTTCCTGTATGAGTACAAAGCTCATTAAGGGGATTATAGCTATAATGGACCGCAGGTTATGGCTGACTGATTCAGACTCTGCAAGATTTATGTCCCAGTTCTATTAGACGTGAGCTCTGCAAACATGCATGCACACACACACACACACACACACACACACTTTTACACACTTCTTACAAATGTGAAAAGTGTGGCTGCCATTAACACTGGCTGTCACGATATAAAGCCCCTCTCTCCCCCAACCTAACATCAGAAGAGAAGAGCAAAGACGTACATGGATCGATTTGTCCAAAAGTGGATGCATCAGGATGGAGCGGAGCAGGGAGCTTGTCGTGCACCCAGCATATTTTCTATGTCACAAATACAATGTTTTTTTAAAATGAATTGTTTTCGTCTGCTCCTGATTTACAACGATTTGAATAAAGAAATACTCATAAACACAGTTTTAATCTTAAATGGCCTATATTATGCAATATTAATGTTTTTGAGCTCTTAAGTGTATCATAATGTTCATTCTCCTCTTTCTGAGTACGGTATTCCCTAAAAACCTGCGCTCTGAGCACCAGCCCCTGCCAATCCAGGAAAACGAGTGGGTTGTCACATTTTTATATGTATGAAAGTGAAGAACAGCCCCTTCCAGAGTCTGCGCTGCCAGCTCCGCCCCCAGGCTAACACACACCCCCCACTTTCTCAGTGGATCGGCTAAACGCTTTTATTTTATATGCACAATGTTCACATCCATCTTTGCAAAAGTCTGTCAAATGTCTGTTTTCGTGAGTGAAACGCAGACACGCTGCCGAGGCCGACTCTAGATTGATATCAGGAAATGAGCGGCATCCACACGGAGCGAAAGGCGGAGCCTCAGAGATCCAGTAGTTTTACCTCTGGGTAAGAAAATGAGCCGCGAAAATAACTCATACTTCATTAACAAAAATAGTTCTTTAGTGTTTCAAAGATAATAAATGATATAGAAATAATTTTCTCTGACAGGCTTAAGAACAGCCTGATAGACCCATTAATTTTCTTCATGTGTGTCCTCCATCATGATAAAGATAAACAAGTTAAAAGTACTAAAAGCACAATTATCCTCATAGTGAATCTTTTGAACTAAAAGTGAGTATGGTTTCTATAAATAAGTCACGTTAATGAAAACCACAATTTTAAAGGAAAAATTGGCTTTTTCTTAATGTGTAAAATTCTAATATTTCTTAAAAAATATTGTTTCCCCCTTAAAAGTAACTTTTGTGTTTGTGAAAATTAATTTCTTTTGGATGAATCACAGGAGGGGGAGAGGACTGCTGTACCAGCACAGCAGTCGTGTCAGCAGAAACATGGCAGCGTCAACATTGGTTGCCATAAGGAAAATGTGACTTTGCAGCCTTTTTGTGCTGCATGTAGCTCAAAGTAGAATGAAACCCTCTGTTACTCTGATGCCCAAAAAGTGATGTTCCTTTCATCTTGTCATCAGTAGCAGCTCTTTTTTCCCCCCCCATTTTTTACATTTTCTTTACTGTTTCCCATATCCCTCCCCTTCATGTTGGTTTTGATGCTTCAGGATGCCAATCATGAAGTTCACCCCAAGCTGTGCCTGAGATTCAATCAACGCTGCTGGCTCTGCACAAGCATGCGCCTCCTGCAAAGCTGGTCGCAGAAGGCTGCAAGCTTTGGGTTTATTCAAAGGGATCTGTTCCTTTTTTTTAGTGCAGAGATGCTCAGAGCGCTATGAGGCTCTCTCTCTCTCTCCAACACACACACTCTTTGTCCAGCAGTCAATGAAGAAGCACTGCGGCGGAACCTATTACTCAGACAACCACCGCATCTGGTAGAAAAAAGCCGTTATTACCCCGCCACCCGATAACTGGAAAATTCCTCCAGATTTATGCGCAGAAAGTTGTGATCTTAAAGCAGAACAGGACGTGCTGGAAGACATGAAAGCTATGAATGACAAAAGACAAAAAACACTTTTTAAAAATGTTTTGAGCTTCTTCTTCTTTAAGAAAACCCCACAAACCGGTTCTGTAAAATGCGGTCACACAAATATAAAACATTGTCACATTTTTTAATGTTTCTTTAAAGACCCACTCAGATAAAAATGGTGTTTTAAACATGTTATTGGGGCTTTTTTTTCCATAATGGAGGACATATTTCTAGAAAATTGTAAATAAAGCTTAAAACTGCATTTCTGAGTATCTCTTTATTCAAATCACTATAAATCAGGAGCAGATGGAAAGAAATGCCATTTGAAAAAGCGTGTAGCCGTGTCGTGAATGCTCCCTGCTCCCCTCCATTCTGGTGCATCCACTGGCAGACGAATAAATCCACGGACGTCTTTGTTTTTCCTCATCTGAACTGGTATCTGACTGAAAACTGTATACAGCCAGATAGCTCCAATATTTCTCACCATTTTTGTTGCTGAAAGACCGCACAGATTTTGTTGTTCATCTTTTGGTATATTGTTCAGGGAATCAGCCTTTACTGTCTTGCACAGTTGGTTTGGCAGAGATTTTTACGCTGGATGCCCTTCCTGACAAAACCGGGCTGGTTTTTAACCCGGGCTGGGGACGGGCACAGGGACACACAGACTATGGCTGCATAGTTAGGAAGTTAGCGCAAGGGGTCTTCCCCAAGGACCAGCACTGAATGAAGCTCATTGTACCCCTTGGGAATCGAACCCTGATTTCCCATGTGCCAGTTTTGCCCTTAACCAGCTATCCAGCCGCTTTAAAAGACCACGAGGAACGCTTTGAAAATAGATTAAAAGATGATCCAAGTGGGTCTTTGAGGGAGCGTTTTTGTTCCCATTGCATCTCTGCACAGGATGAATGGTTTTCCCCCCTGACTGAACAAGACAACTGGACTGAGTGAGAGTGACGTCACCCATAGAAAAATTGTTTTTTTTTTTCCAGTTCCAACAAAATGAAGTCAGTTTAATCGCCATTTTTCATGTTACGGCCGTCGCCTTGTTGGAATCAAAGTCTACACTACTATGACAACCTCAAATTTCAAACCCTCATAGCAAAACAAGCCCAGTTTTATAGAATAAACTCTTTCCTCTCATCTTTCCATTTTTCCTGATACAGGCAGTATAAATTAGGCCCCTCCTTCCTCGTTTTCAGCCCTGCCCTGCAGATTGGATTCATTTTGCTGGTTGTGTTCTCACACTCAGACGCTCCTCTCTTCTTTCCTGCGCCAAACCAGCTTTTCATTTCTTTTACGGCCTCGTAAAATCCCTGGAAGCTTCAACATCGCTCATGCCTCCTGCACGCCCTTTAAGTTCACCTCATGCATCTGATCCCCTGATCTGCTCGGAGCTCCACCAGCGCCACACAGGCTTTGTTGCAGTTCTGCCGCAGCAGCTGTCAGAGCTGCCTCCTGCACCCACAGCCACGGCCTTCTGTTTGTTTGCCCACCTGGATGCTCTTTATGCTCGAAACAATCCTCGTTGTGATGAATTCCCCGAGCTCCACGCCGGCTTCTGCTCTCATTAAGGTGTGTGGACTTCACAGTGACAGCAAACATCATCAGGACTCGAACTGGTCTTCATCAGAAGAACCAATTCTACTTTAAAAATAAAGTTTTTAGAGGTGGAGGCAGACGCATTATTGGGGAGGAAAAGGAAGTCCAATCTTTTGTAAGTTTTAATTTTCTGTCAGAGAGGATTTTTTTTCTCTCTTTAGAACTACACTGTAAACTCAAACAGAATTAAATATAATGAGTAGCTAATACTCAAAGTTTTCAAAAAAGCTCTACTAACTCAATCATATCAAGTTTGTTTAACACATCCCCTGTTTTGAGTATATGTAACTAATAATTTGTAATTGAATATAAAATATGTTTAAGTTAAGTAAATTAAACTTAAAAACATAATTCACGTGTCATTTATAGATTTAAGTATTGCATCCTGGATTTCTTATTTCTTTTGTTTCAAATAGGTGGATTAAACAAATCACCGCCCCGCATGCTGTCAAATATTATTATTATTTTTTTTTTTTTTAAATATTGTAGGGACCTGGGGGTTAGCCCCGCCTTCAGCCCCTAAGACTCATGGGAAGTTCGGAATCTTGGTGTGAAAGCCATGAGTGAGAGGGCTGGGAACAGAAGTGACATCCATGCTGTTAGGCTGTTTATGTGTGTTCAAATAAATGGAAGAACTAGACAGAAGCAAAGTCTCCTTTGTACGACAAAAGACATTTTTAAATAATATACATCTGGTAAGATTACTATTTAAATATGTATTTAAAAGTTGTATCTTTTTTATCTATTTAAATTTATAGAAGAGTATTTTATTTTTTATTTCAGCATTGCACAGAAGGGAGTGAGTCAATAATATTGTTAGGCAGATGTTTACAACATTTTGCTGTACTAAAAAGAGCATTTGGGCTGTAGTTGGAAAGATGAACTTTTTTACATTGTTCTAACTTAATTATTTAGTTTGGTAAAAATAAATCATTTTTTTGAGTTCATTAACTTAAAAATAACAAGTAGTTGTCTGACATAGTTATTTTACTTTCAATGAACTTAATTCAATTAAGTTGGTGTAACTTTGGTGTAAATGCGTCATGATGTCATAACGTAAGGCAGGGCAAGGAATTGTGGGATACCATTTTCTTTGCCTGTCTGGGCAGATTTTGGTTTAAGTGTGAGTTTTTGTCCATGTGTTTTGTTGTCTAGCTGGTTTACTCTTTTTTAATTAGTAATTTAAACTGTTGTGTTTATTTCTTTCTGCACTGTGAGTTAGAGTGTGGGAGAGGAGGATGACCAACCCCCTTGTGTGGAAAGACATCGTATGTCCTAATATTAAAGACAGAGTTCACGATATGTGAGTTCCTGCCCTGTGATGCAAGAAATTGCTGGGTCATTTATGTCTTTGATATGAAAATTTCAAGGGCCCATTGGTTGAACTTTAGGAAAATGTGTCAATTTAAATTGTAGAAACAAAATGTAAAAACAGTTTTTAAAGTTAGATCAACATATCAAATTGTGTTCGATAGCCATAAAAATGTAAGTTGAATAAACTTAATTCAATTAGGTGTTACCAATTGAAGTGATTCAATTAGGTTGGATCAACTTTTTTCTTTTTAGAGTGTATTTAAGTTACTGTTACTTTTTTTTTTCTTTAGGCAATCATTTGCCTAAAGAAAATTACGTTTTGAAAAGCATGGTTTTGAGTTTACTGACTCAAACAAATTGATTATCCCTGTACAAGAAGGTAACTAATAAATATTGAGTTCTGTTAAGATAAAATTATGTTGCTGTGTACTTATTTTTTTAAAGTTATGCAAGCTTATTCCTGTGGCTTTAAAACTCGAAACTGCGAGTCATAGTAACTGATGACAATTAAGTTGTCCTAACAGGAAAATGTTAGTTATATTTAATGCCAATATTTAACTTGCACAAACGCTTTTAATTTAACTATCACTACAAGTAGTCAATAAAGTCTTTTATGTTATGGAAAACTCAGACTTTTAAGTTAATCAACTCAAAAAATTGTGGTAAATGATTGCCTTAATTTTTTAAAGTTCTGGGAACTTGTTCGGCCTTACAGAGTGTGTAGTTCCATTGCTTCGTACTTTTTCAAATGAAAACAAGGAACCTCCAACTCTGTTTTAATAAGATTCATGCAGTGATAATCTCTATGATTCCCAGAATGGTTATTGTGCTAAAAAAAAGGAACGTTAAGTTGGGTTGTGCCAATTTTTTCAATTCAAATGCCTGTTTAAATTGATATTTTTGGTCCTTTAACAGTTGATAATGCTAAAAAAAATATGTTTACAGTCCTTAAACTAAGATTATATAGTAGACAGAGGCTTATACAGAACTAAAACGTATGTCTACTGTATAGTTTACTGTAGAAAAAAATGATTAAATCAAAGAAAATGAAATAATAATAAAAACTGACCAAAAGAATATCATTAATTTATCTTAAAAGCAACAATAAAAAAGTGAAACAAATACATGTTCTGTAGCTGTAGAATTTAATTTTTCATATTTTGCAATATCATAGCTCCTGTACTAATTTAGAAACTGCTTTAATTCAACGTTTTATCAATTTCCAGTTCAGAACTGAAGATATTTCAAAGTCTTTTCTGGGTCTTTTTATAATGTTGGGGGAGTTTCCTTTTCTCTTGTAACAGTTTTCTGAGTTTCCAAGTTCATCCAAAGTGTGGACCAAACATGGAAACTCTCAAAATGAGTTTGTCAGACAGATTCAGATCAGCTTTTGCGTGTGTAAGTTGAAGAAAATACTTCCAGCAGCTCAGAAAGTCTGCTGTGTTCCTCACTGAGCCTCAAACGTTCGTGAGAAGACCACTGACCATAATGTGGGATAATGGCCCAGGCCATGGCCGAGGCGTAGATTCCCCCGATCATCCAGAACATGCAGAGCCAGCTCAGGTGCTCCCCTCTCTTCTCCCGGGCCAACACCTCTGCGAAGTACGAGAACACTATGGGCACCGCACCACCAATCCTGCAGGGGGAGACATTGTGCCATATTATGTTGCACATACAAAAATGAGGATCATCCATCAACATGCAACAGATTTTGAGTCACACTTTCAAGTGAGAACAAAGTCGTTGTTTAGACATTTCCTTTTTATTTGAATTTAGTTACACAAAAAGTTCGTAAAACTATTTAAAAAAAATCTTAGCTTCATTATCTTTTCATTTCTTGTAATGAAAAAAATAAATGGCGTATGTACATTGACTTACACATAAGATAGACGCCCCTGTGGCGTGAATCGCGTTTGATATGAAGGGCTAAACTGTTTCATATCAGTGCCTAGCTTTATCAGAATCCTTCAGAGTTACTGGTACGTTGAAGAGGTGCAGTGATTCAAATAACGTTAACACTCAAAGGGTTAATGCTGGCCTTTATACTGCCCCCTACTGACCACTTCAGTCCCAAACATGTCTCTTCTAGAATCTTTAACAAAATTATCCTTATTGGAACCTTTTCATTGTAATCTTTGCTAAAACCAGTTCAACATTTCCCCAAAACTAACCAGCTGTGTTTGTGACAGAAAGTTAAAATTACAAAGTTCATAGAAATACACTTGTTTTTCTTTAACATTGAGGATTTATGTGCCGTAAAATATAGTCACCAAGTGTACAAAGAAGGTACCAGTTTATTGACAAGGGAGGGCATGTCTATTATCAAAGATGTGAGCAGCCAAGCAGACAGTAGCTTCAAAGTGCACAGATGTTCATTTATTGTGGATGGCTTATTTCTGCAAATATTTCGACTTTCTGCTTTGTTTTGCTTTACTTCCCTCCCTAGATCAAGGGACGAGGATGGGTTGATGTGTGGAAGTTCACCTCCTTGTGTACTTTAGAGGACATGGGGGCATAAAAGCAGAGAAAAGTCCTTTCAGAATCTCCAGAACACAAACTGAAATGGAAAGCAACTCACCCAAAGCCAGACACCATGCGACAGAAGAGGAAGGTGCTGTAGCCTTGGACGAAGGAGGACAGGAAGGCGAAGAAGCCGTTGACGGACATGGAAATGAGCAGACACTGTTTACGGCCCACTTTGTCCGAAAGGCCGCCCCAGAAGAAGGCTCCGAACATCATCCCCAGGTACACGATGCTTCCTGAGGAGGGGGGGAACATGGCCGTTAGGAGAACCACAGACAGACTGGAGCGCATTCCGCACTTTCCTGTGGATTGATGGATCACTCACTGCCGCTGTTGAACATCATTAGTGCCTCCAACAAAAGAAATTATGAAAAAGCTTGGGGTTTTGATTTTTAATGACATTTACAGATAAATGTAGGTCATGTACTCCAGAGAAAATACTTAGGATTAATTAACTGAACTAGTTCGAGGCTTTAGAAATCCAGTCTGGGTGTGGGAGGGGCCGAGTCACTGACTGCAGCACCCAGTTCTGGTTGATCTGGTTGAGTTAAACATGTGCCTCACAACAAAGTGCCCTAGAAAAACTCCAGAAACAGATAATGGTTTCTGATCTGGTCACATTTTTGAGAGAGAAAAATCGCATATATGACATAAAGGTAACTCAGTTAGCTAATGTTTTCCTTCTCTCTCGTTTTTTTTCTGTGGCTCCACATAGATAGACTCTATGTGAGCTCCACTCAGTAAATGGGCTGGTATGAAGACCGCGTCACACAGCCACTACATACAATTTGCCCATTTTCCATGTATGAAATTTCGGTCTTTCTTTATACATACATGGGTGATTTACGTAATCCATAAGTGTTTCTTGCGTTTGTCATTCATCGATGTGTGCAGATGTCCGTCAAGGGTTTAAGCCAACGGGTCTTTATGTGAATTTGGTATAGAGCTGTTTTTGGTTGGTTGAGAATTACACAGTTTATGCATATATTCCGTTTTTTTTTTTTTTTACGTAAGCAAATTGTGCGTGATTTTTGCAAGATGCACACTCACATTTTTGTCTTTCCACAACAATTCCATGTATGTCTATAACTGACTTCTCACACACCTACCACCGATGTATATGTTTATATCATATTGTAACACATATCACATTAAACGTCCACAATTGATGCACGAACCCCTATAAATTACATATACACAGCGCTATAATCACGCACAGTTCATGCATGTTTGGCGTATAGTGCGACTGATCTTAAGTCTCTGGACTTAAGGTCCTTTATCTTTAAAACATTTTACCACCCATTCAAGTAGCATCATCAGTCTTCCTCATTCTTTTGCTTTTCCTTTCATCTAAATTTGATCGATTTGTCTCTCTGGTTTGCGCATTTTTCATTATTTTCATTGATTTTATGTTTATTTTTTTCATCATACATTTTTTTCCAAAAGCCCACCTTTTAAATTTGAAGCAAACCCAGAAAGAGAAAATCTTGCAGTTCCTCAAATGGCCACCGGAGGCTGGTTTCAAACTCTAACGTTAAAACCCTTTCTTTTAAGAAAAGCAGTGGGTCTAGCTATTCTTTTTACATCAACTCTATTCAATTTAATTTAATTTCATCAGCAAGAACTTGTGCCTAATTATTGACATTTTTTGATTGGAATTACAGGACTAAACCATTTAAAAAAAAAATGATAAAACATGCAGAATTGACCCTCCTGACCCCAGCACCCAACACCCAACTTAAAATGACTCATGAATAAAACTCAAAGCATACATAGAAGTAGAAACCAAAGTGGAAGTTGCCAGAGCAAAGTGGGCTTCATTTTCTTTTGGGTGACATGAGAGATTTTCAGTCCAGTGTCTCCATGTCTATAGATTTAATCCTGTAGGTCAGCATCCCCTGTTAGAACTGTCTGTATTTGCTTTCAAAAGAAATGCAAGTCTGGCTCTGCCATGTGTTCTAAAGCTTAAATCTGATGGTTCAGTAGTTTTATGGTTCACGAAGGAGGAACGACTAAAAGAAAAACGCTGCACAGCTGCTTGATAGACCAACTTTCTGACAGATATTGGTGGCCTCATGTTGTGCTTTTCTCAACCATTAAATGAGGATCCTTGAGCACATCTGTGGACTTGTTGTATTGGAAAAAAAAAAAACTCAGAGGTTTCATAAAATGCAAGTATACATAAATAGCACATCAGGGATCGCTCTTTAGAGCTGGACTAAGAGCTGAAGATGAATCGTCTTCAGAGGATATGAAATCACCTTTGCTGTGGCAGAGGGTTTAGTGTTCCTCAGCTTCACTTAACCCTCCGGTCGTGTTCGCATTCAGCCCCCTACTTTAGTGTTCCCGGTCAAAATTGACCGGTCTGTTTTAACTGGTCTTAAATTAGCACACAAAAAAAATTTCACCACCAAATTTTTTATTAAACATTCTTTAGTTGAGAACAACATTTAAAAGTAGTGTCTAACGACAATTTGTAGATGTAAACATTAAATAACATCAGTGAAAATACAATTGGGCACTGAAAATGAACTACAAAATGAACATATAATACAAAAAATAAATGGAAAACCAAACACCAAACTCAACAGGGTGTGTGTGGGTATGTGTGTGTGTGTGTGTGTGTTTGTGTGTGTATTCATGCACATGAGTGGCATGTGACACTCAGGTCAGAGTGGGCCTTGCAAACATAAGCATTACATTTGCAGCATGTCAGGCTCGTTTTGATGTCTCTAGGGTCTCCAGGTGTCCCCAAACACACGCTTCCCCTCCAGATTTGTCATCTCAAGTATAATTCCCTCAATGGACTCTGGTAAAAGAGTTGGAAGCTGGACTTGATGTCATCCACACGAGATGCTGCATAACGCGTTGGTCCTGGTGTCATCTTTATGATGTTTTCCACTCTCGCTCTACCTCCTCAGTCCTGGGGGGATGATGACCAGAGCAAGTGTCCACTTTTGGACTGAAATGTTTCCTCAGGTGCCTGTTCTTCAGGTGCCTTTCTCTCTCCATCTGTTGACTGGTCAGTCTCCTCAAAGTCTGGTTCAAAATCTGTGATGTCTTCCAATTCCGAGACATCCTCCTCTATCTCTGGTTCAATTTCAGTGCCCTCTTCATCATGCCCAAGAACCTGGACCAGAACCTCTTCCACAGAAAAACGCTTCAGTCGTCTACTCATTGTGCTCAGAGTAAAAGGAATGCAAGGCAAACATCGAGCTATATATAGTATGGGGTTGTGTAAAAATGATACATCGATTAGTCTGGAAGGTGTGGTTCACGTGTGATAGGTACAGAAGCGTGGGAAAGAAATGGGTTCAAAAGACACCTGTCTAGTCTGTGTAAACATATGATACATTGTATCATTAGGAAGTTGGTTCACGTGAGAGGATCGGCACATAAGCAGAAAGACATGTGTACCCACAAAAGAAATTGTGTGTGTGTGTGTGTGGGTATGGGTGTGTGTGTGTGTGTGTGTGTGTGTGTGTGTGAGAGAGTGTGTGAGTGAGCTGGGGCAGTGTGTATGGGGATGTTTTCTGTATGTTGAATGAATTTACTCTGGATACCCATTCATTTCCTATGACGGTCACTTTTGACCGGGAACACCACAGGTGTAACAAGGTTGATTAAAACACTCAAAATTGAATGAAATAGGTGATAATCACTTTTATATGTTCAAGTACACAGTGTGAAGGATATCATAAGGTCTTGAGGTAATCAGATGTAAAACATAATATTTATGAGTATTATAAGTTGTAAAACGGTCAGATTTGACCCGAACACGACAGGAGGGTTAAAGACACTCAAGTCTCTGATTCAGACACTGAGACAGGCTGGATTAGTTACAGGAGACTAACAAACAGGTGAAAGTGCTGCTTTTACTCCGCAAACTGCAAACGCCGGTCAAACAGTAAAAGAGCCCTGTAGTTAAGAAAAGAACTGAATTTTGTGGGATTACAGTACTTCTAGGTGAAGGAAATTAGACCGCCTTCTTTCATTATATATAAAAAAAAAAAAAAAAAACGCCCCTCTCACCCTCCATGGGTGGTTTCTCCTCCAAACTTGGGTCCTCTACCAGAGGCCTGGGAGCTTGAGGGTCCTGCAGTATCTTAGCTGTTCCTAGCACTGTGCTTTTCTGGACTGAGAGGTCTGAGGCCTTTCCAGGTATCTGCTGTAGCCACTCCTCCAGCTTGGGGGTTACTGCCCCGAGTGCTCCAATTACCACAGGCACCACTGTCACCTTCACTTTCCAGGCTTTCTCCAGTTCTTCTCTGAGTCCCTGGTATTTCTCCAGTTTCTCATGTTCCTTCTTCCTGATGTTCCCATTGCTTGGCACTGCCACATCCACCACAACGGCTTTCCTCTGTTCTTTATCCACCACTACAATGTCTGGTTGGTTCGCCATTACCATCCTATCAGTCTGGATCTGGAAGTCTCACAGTATCTTTGCCCTCTCATTCTCTACCTCCTTCGGAGGTGTTTCCCATTTTGACCTTGGGGTTTCCAGTCCATATTCTGCACACATGTTCCTGTATATGATTCCAGCCACTTGATTGTGGCGCTCCATGTATGCTTTACCTGCCAGCATCTTGCACCCTGCAGTTATGTGCTGGATTGTTTCAGGCGCCTCTTTGCACAGCCTACACCTTGGGTCTTGTCTGGTGTGGAAGATCTATACCTTGGGTCTTGTCTGGTGTGGTAGATCTGAGCCTCTATCGCTCTGGTGCTCAGGGCTTGTTCAGGATGAGTGCTTCAGTGCTGTCCTGTAGGCCAGCCCTTTCTAGCCATTGGTAGGACTACTTGATATCAGCCACTTCAGTTATGGTCCGGTGGTACATTCCATGCAGGGGTTTGTCCTCCCATGAGGATCTGTCCTCCAGAACTGTATCCTCTGCTCTCCATTGCCTAAGACATTCACTGAGCACACTGTCAGTTGGGGCCTTGAGCTTGATGTACTCATGCATCTTGGATGTTTCATCCTGGATAATGGCTTCTACGCTCACTAGTCCTCTGCCTACATGCTTGCGGCTAGCATACAGTCTCAGGGTGCTGGATTTGGGATGGAACCCTCCATGCATGGTGAGAATCTTTCGTGTTTTAACATCCGTGGTCTGTATCTCTTCCTTTGGCCATCTTATTATTCCTGCAGGATATCTGATAACTGGCAGTGCGTAGCTGTTTATTGCCCGGTGTCTTATTTTTGCCATTGAGCTGGCTTCTCAGGACTTGCCTTAGCCGTTGGAGGTATTTAGCTGTTGCAGCTTTCCTTGTCGCCTGCTCCAAGTTGCCATTTACCTGTGGAATTCCAAGGTACTTGTAACTGTCCTCGATGTCTGCTATTGTTCCTTCTGGGAGTGAGCTGAGTGGGTTCTTCAGCCAGTAGGCATGTATCATGTCAGGGCCCGGTGCTGTCCAGTTCTTCATACCTGAGACTCTTTCTTGGATGTCTGCCAAGTTTGTTTTGACACATTGAACATGCAGCTGTACCTCTGTGTTTTTATATAGCACATATAATTAGAGGCCAAAAACATCAAAACATTTCCAACTGGACTGGTCCCAGTTGCTCCAGTCCACACTAAAACTACAGCTGTTGGACAGACGAGGACCACAGCCAACAGTCCAAAACTGCATTCTAAACTGTGAATGAGCTTTTTCCACCCTAAAATACAATCAATTTATTTCATATATGCTTTTATTTTAGAGTGCCTTTTGCTCTCATTTTAGTCTTTTGTTGAAAGTTTCAGATGAAAGCTGTTTTGCTGATTCCACCTGACACAGGAACCAGCAGAAAAGACACAGGAACCACAGAAAGAGGCGGAGTTTACCTGAAAAAACGTGACCGCTACCAAAGTGTGTCAGAACTCAGGCTGGGCTTCCCTGCCTGAATACTAAATTGGTTTGTTTGACATCTTCACCACATCAGACAGAATTCAATTAAACATAAATCTTTCAAATTTCTTTGCTAAATTTAAAAACGAGTTGGGGTTTTTAAATATAAGTTTTTGCAAAACCAGTTAACATAACTGAATAAAGTGAAACTCTTATGAATAAAATCCTGAATTCTTACATAACAAACAAACACAAAAGCTTGGGGGGTTTTCTTCCTGCAAAACAAAAAATAGCTTTGAAGGACATAATCAATATTACAGGAAAGGGGTTAAAAACAGATAGATATTAAGTCAATCTTTTTTAACCTATTGTTTATTCATATCTTATAAATTTCTAAACAATGGAAAGGCTTTTAATCAGCAGTTAATGTCCAACTGTATTAATAAAACAATCATGTGTTTACAAAATGCAAAGTTTTTTTCCTAAGGGAACCAAAATTCTTTTGGATAAAAAAACTTATATCTTTGAAAGGTAAAAATGTAATTAAGTATTTGGCAGTTCTGATTATAGGTCAGTTTAGTTTTGATCAATGGATTCTTTTAAACTTGCCAAAATAAGATGAACTTCTAATGAGATAAATGGGGAAAAAAAACTACCACAGAAATGAAAAAATAAGGTACCATACAGTTAAGAGTAAAGAAAAACCTTAAAATGCTATTAGTGCAAAAAATAAAATAAATGTAACATTTTAAAGAGCATCTTGGTCCACAGCTCTTCATCCTGAGCGAGTTATCAACAGGGAGGGGAGCCTGCGAATAGTCCACTTTCCTCTGTTTGTGCTAATAAAAATGCTAATGTGTGTGGAGATGTGCTCGTTTGATGAGGCAGCACCAGGAAGAAAGATGGCCGAGCGAAGAAAGCTGACTCTCCTTAGCCTCACTGGTGATGGGACAGATACGCTGAAAGGAAAGGCTCTTATCAAGCTGCGCAGCCACCAGCGAGGGCCGGTGATTCATTACAGGTGACAGGCGCAGCCACTGCCGCCGCCGCAGAGGAGGCTTCCTCAGCGGGAGATGAAAACAGGGCTCCCAAGTATCACCCCCAAGTATCAAAAGTGCTGCATTCGGCACAGGAAGGTACCATCTTCTGATTTGTGTCGCTCCATCTGAGAGCGTGTACTGAAGAAGACACTATCTCGGAGCAACGCTCTCGTTTGTTTTATGGCGCCGCTCACGCAGGTTTTGTGTGTGCAATAAAAGGGGAGGGGTGATGAGGCTCCGGAGGCACTTCAGCTGCTTCAGAGATTGGATTTGAGATTTGCTGCGGGGGTTCAAACTCCGGTCAGACCATCTGAGCTTTCACGGACACGAGCTGGAGTCCGTTGACGGCGTCAAGAAAAAAGTCTGATCCAGAAAACAACTGACCGTCACGCCAATGAGGATTTTGCTGAGTCAGCCAGTGCTCTTAACTCTGTAGAACCGAGCCCCCGCCCCCCAGCTCTGACTATGACTCAAACCTGAAAGAAGCAAATTTTGCAATCCCTCAAATGACCAGCAGAGGCTGGTTTCAAACAAATTCCAACCCCATTGACTGACATGCTTAGAAGTTTAGCTTTACACCCAAATAAATATGTTTACAGTAAAGTTTCACCTTTATGGGGAACAGGCCTGTCAGGCAGAACACACCTGTCTGCCCCTACCTTCTCCCCCAATGGTGGAGTCTTCCAGATGGAGTACGCCATGAGAGCGGTAGACAAGAGCAGCGCAGCCGTCGTGATCCGCTGAAAAGACGGAGTCGTGTTTGGAGAAAGACAAGCTTGCTTTGTCCAAACTTTACGACGAAGGGTCAGACAGATGCATCTTTAACAGTGACAGACATGTTGGCATGGCGACAGCAGGCCTGTACGCTGATGCTCAGTCACTAGCCAGAGAAAAAGCCTCCAACCTCAGGTCAAACTACAGACATGATGTTCCTCTGAAGCACCTGTATGACAGAGTGGCCGTGAACGTGCATACTTAAACACTGTAAAGCGCAGTGAGGCCGTTTGGTTGCAGCTTCAGCTTGGCTTCGTACGAGAAAGACCACGCTCTACAGCTCTTACGGTTACTGGGAGTGTGCCATCGAAAAAGCAAAGCAAGCTGCCAAGACGGATATCAAAATCCTGCAGATGAAGGACATGACGTGTCGAGAGCTGGTCAAAGAAGTGGCTAAAATAATTGCCATCATTCACGTGGAGTTGAAGACGAGGCCTTGGAGTTGGAGCTGAGCTGGGTCGGAGAAGTCACAACAGATGACAAGAATTTGTTTACAACCACATCATGGAGGAAGCAGGGAAATACACCAAGGACTCATTGGAAGAAGAGGAGGACTTGGATGGAGACATGTCAGCCTTAAGCTGCTGCCTCCGGTCTCCTCGTCTGCTTCTTTATTGTTCGTCCCTTCCTTTGTTTTAACATTTGGAAACACAATTCTGAAAATGTTTTAAAAAAAATCTCTTCTAATTTTATTTGGGACATTTGGTAAAAAAAGAGTGTTGACCCTATAATAAGGCAGTCTTGGCCCCTGTGTTGACGCTCTTTGAGTTACAGTAACTCTTCAACCATTGACGCAATCAATGTAAATCAGCTGATTCGGCTGTGGAGAACAGTGGCAATGTTTTTTTACTTTTAAACTAGGCAATACTTTCTTTACGCAAAGTGTTCCCTTTTGTCTGTGTCAGAATCCATTGGAATTACGTTAATTACGTATACGGTGGAAGAGGCACGTGAGCTCAGAGCGTCTGTTAGTTAGGAGTCAGCGACATGAAATAACACAAGCTCTGAACTACCGTAACTCTTCTGCTTCATATGAAAGTAGCGCAATTCTAACAGATTCTGAGGCTGTCAGAATCGGATCCGTATCCATTTCATTTTAGTTGACAGCGTAAAAACCTCAGCTGATTTTTTTCTCAGCTTTTGTAACCTGTTGGAATTGCATTAATTGCATAAACAGTTGACCAGTTACGGTCAAAGAGCGTCAATGTTAAATGGTTAAAATCAGTTGTTTTAATTTAGCTTAAATCTATTTATTTGTTTTCCTCTATCCCATCCAGTCACGTTCTGACTGAGGTTAAGATGGGTGGAGCAAATACATTCAGTCCTCCCTTTTAGATTCCTGACGCTGATGTTAGGTCATCCACCCCCCCCCCCCCCCCCCCCGTCCATTTCAGCCTCGCAGAACGTCATTGAGAGCAGACGCTTAATGAGTTTCTTTTCAAAGCAAGATCTCTGCCGATTCTGCCAGCTTTCTAAATACATTTTTGCCGCAGTTTTCTGCAGGATCGCGACAAACTTTTAAGAGTTTTAAGCCATTCAAAGATTGTTTTTTAATGTGAAGTCTTGATGGGTTTTTGTCGTGAATTTAAAGTCTGAAAGAAAAATCATATCTCTTTAAGATGGCATTGCTGCCATGGAAACTGGTCATGGATATCACATTATGTTTACAGTATTTGGGAGTTTGTCTACGTTTTTGTGAATTTAAGTGGGAAAAATGCCTGTTTGAGGATAAAAATATACTGAAATGGCTTTTTGATTTCCTTCTCAGAATTGGACTTAAGATTATCCAAAGATGAGCTTTATTAAGATAGATGATTAAATGTGGTGACTCAAAGATAATCTGTTGAAAATATTTTTGTTGAAAAGTAGACCTGGATTAGAAATACTATAATAATGAAATCTCTATCAATCTTTAAAGGAATTTGTTGTATTTTTAAGGCAAAAAAATACATTTTATCCCAAGAAATTTATTATAAAAGTTTGACCTGTGCAATGTTACGTAAAAGCGTTTTTTAGAATTAAACAACAATCCTTTTTTCCTCCAAGCCTTAACCAAAAACATTGACATTAAGCAATTCTCAGTGAATCAGGAATGGAATTGGTCCAGTTTGGCAGTGAAACCCAGCCACAGTGAAACAGGAAAAAATGCTCTTTATTGTTGCTTCGTGTTGGGATTTACATAAAGATGATAAATAAAACAGTAATCTTATTCTCGAGCAAAAGCGTGTCGCGTTTCAGAGTCTACTGTTCCCTCAGATTTGCTCCCAGAGGCAAGATTTTCACCAACTGCTAAGCATCAGCCTCCGTTTGCGTCTCCTGGTTCAAAGTAATCAGCTCTTCTGTGGGATTCTCTCTTGACGCCTCAGTTTCTGCTCTGATTTCTCCTCTGGCAGCCGCCAGCACGGATGAGAGCGGCGTGCAGGCGGACAGCTGTCATCGCCACTCAATCCAGAGCTGATTTTCCTCTGCTGGAGCGAAATTCAACAGATGAAGGAATTCCCAGAGGATCACGTGACGGATGACAGAGGAGGAGGAGGAGGAGGAGGAGGAGGAGGAAAACACCCCAAGATCTCAGCACAAACCTCCAATACTCCTGACAAAAACATTTCATTTGAACTGATTTGACGATTCGAGGCTCCACATAAACCAGATTTAAATCCAGGGTAAAACATTTGACCTGCTTTTAGGGAAATAATTTAACTGGTTATTGATGAAGATGTTGGGAAGCAGAGACATAATTGAGCTTCTGTTTTTCAGAACTGACTTCATGAGACGTTACAAAAATGTAACAGTATTTCAAAAAGGTTTAATTGTATTTTTTATTCATATTATCTCTAAGTATGGACTGTTGTAATATACTGTTTATTTAATGAAAAAAAAATCTACTTTTTGTTTCTAGTATTTGCATTAGAACTACAGAAAAACTACGATCACACTCAAAAATAAAATGTTTTAACATTATTTTTCTTACAATTTTTACTACATTTAAACAAATAATAAATCTTTGAATATCTTTCGATTTTATAAACAGTACAAACAGATACAAAAAGAAATCAAAAAGTGTTGATTGTTAAAAAAATGATAAGAAGTCATCTTTAAAATATTAAAAAGCTACAAACATTAAGGGTTTAAATGTTTTGACCACAGAAGGACTTCAGTCAATGTAGAGTTTCAAAGTAAAGCGATGTGCCCCGTTTCTCAATATATTAACACATTGTCTAGATCTTCGTTCTATCTCTCTGTGTTTTGAAACCTTCTCTAAAATACTCTATAAATGTAAAGTAAGCAATACAATACATACAAAAACATAAAGTCCCACTCCAATCATCTCTTGATCTATTTTCAAAGCGTTCCCAGTTGTCTATTGTGCCGTATTTAGCCTAAACCCAAAAAATAACCTGTGGACGTTTTTTTTTAGGATGTAGTTTCTGCAGAGCAGCAGGAGTTCCCCCCTATATGTCCTTCATCATCAGAAAAATGGCACAAGAATATGTTCAAAACACCATTTTCATTTGACCTCCTTTGATGGTTTAACAATGCAAAAAGAAGAAAATGAACTTTCCCGTGAGCTCAGAGGTGGAAAAGCTACTGGTTTCAAACCTAAAGGGGTCAACTGGGTTGTTATGGACTATTCTGGAGCAGAGCTCCTAGGAGAGATGTTTGCCATTGGTCTGGAACCTGCTGCAGACCCATTTCATGCTGGAGAGACTTGAAATGAACATTTTACCCTTTAGAAAATGTCCTTAGAAACGTTGAAAGTCCTTCCACAGCCCAACTTTTAATGGGTTTTCCTTTAAAGGAAAGAAACAAGTCAGTTCAGATGCTGACCAGGGAGGGAGAGGTGAACACATCAGACTGTTGGTCTGAATCTATGAGTTAGTTACGCAAAACGCTGCAGCCGTTTATGTCTACATCGTGTTTGACTTGAGAACATCTGCATCAGCTGCACGGGAAGGTGCCCCCCCCCTAAGGTCTCCACTTCCTGCTGCACCTGCAGGTCGACTCGCTCAACAAACGCCTCAGAGATGTTAGCAGAAAAACACCCACTGACAAATCCGAACCAGATGGGCAGGAGGAGGAAAAGAAGAGGAGGGAATTGATCGTACATTAAAAGGGAATGCTCTTTATCCCCCCCCCCCCCCCCCATTCCTCTTGGGAGGTATGTGAGCTAGTCTACCATGGCTAAACTGCAGCGCAGCACAATGCTGCAGAGATTAAGTCTAGCCTATGTCTTCTGATAACCCGCAAGGCTATTAGACACAGAACCGTTTGAAGAGAGTGTAATAAAGGGATTACACTACTACCAGTGGAAGAGAAGACGGAGGCGAACGAGGGGGAACAAACCCAGTTAATAGAGAAAACGTGTCTCATTTGTCTTTTTGAAAAATGCCCCAAACGGAAAAATCAGACAAAAAACATAAAAAGCAGAAAAGCCTGAACCACGTTCCCGTCGACTTTAAATGTGACAGGGGGCCGGCACCTTTCAGAGCCGTTTCCTAACAAAAGATTCAGAACTACTTAGGACGGCAGTATCTTAAGTTTTAGTCACAACTGCCCTGAGGGTGGATACGGGCTGTTGGTGGGTGAAAAATGGGCAAACCTGGACGGGGCACACAATTAAATATATAAACTTCAAAAAAGTTTCCGAAAACAGAATACATACTGGCTTACAGTGAGATATCATTTATCGTGGAAGTTACGTTCTAAAAACACAATCACAGATGTTTTAAGGCTGTAAAAACTCCTCACCACACATTTCATACACGTTTCTCAGACAGATGTGAATTTTTTCCCAATTTGCTCTCTTGCTTAAACTCTCAAAGTATTAACCTCTATGGAAAAATAAGTCCAGGATTATAGAATGATATGACGATCATTCTATAGATAGAGATCTATACGATCAAAGATTATTGTAGATTAGGCAGGCTGAACGCCTTCTCTACAGGAGATGCGACAGGGAGGAGATTGACAATGTTCTACAGCCAATGAAGATGCAGAACACAATGCACTGTTAAAAAAAAATAAAATAAAAGCATGCAAAACTGCACAAAAACAAATTGTCGAAACTCCAAGACTGCAAAAGTGAACCATGTTAAAGGGTGAGACCACTTTATTTAACGCTTAAAGTTGGACACTGTAATATGGGAGTCAATGAGGAATTGCTCCTTTTTGCAACTTGCCTCCAGTGGCTTTGACCCTTGGTTACACCTTTAACATCGGAGATGTCGCCATAACACACGCTATTTGACTGTCTATTGGCCGATTTAGACATGGAGATAAATGGCTTTTTATATTGGGTTTGCGTCACTGCAAAGCCAGTATAAAAAAGCTTTCCTCCGCTTCAGAGTCCGCTGGAATTGTGTGAATTGCTGAAGAGTTTCTGCAGTTGATAGAATGTCAACACTGGAGCTAAAGCTTTTGTGTTAAAGGGTTAAAGTCTAGATAAGCTTTTACAACTTCCTTAGCATTAGGTTTCAAATTTATTCTTACTACAAGTTATAAAGTCAATTTTGATGTTAATATGTAGGTCTTAAAATAATCCTGTATTAGGAAAGATTATCTTTGATTATCTCTGCATTATTGCACTAAATTAATTTAAAGAAATTCTTAAGATTTATTAAGTTACCAACGACCCAAAACTACAAAAAAGTCGTGTGTTTTGCATCCATTTCAATAAGCGAATATTTATTCACATCTTTTATTTATACAGTGTGTGTGTGTGCGTGTGTGTGTTGGCAAATGACTCATACTTGCTATTCTTTCCCTTCTTTCTCCCACAGGGAGATGAGTCAGAATGAGAGAACCGGTGGAATAAATTCCATTCTGTGACACAAAGGTTGTCCTGGAGTTGTCTAACAAAGAAGATCAAAACAGTATATCCAGAAAAAAACAGTGTTTTGCAGCCATTCGTTAACAGACACGCGTCAGAAGGTACTAATTAGAACGCATCACTCGACACGAGCGCACAAACACACAACTTTCCCCTAGATTTGGAGCGATCACACCTCCTACTCTCATGCAACCAAATACCTGGTGCCATGACAACTCGCTGGCTGCCTCTCAAGCGGGATTTACAACTAAAAGTGTCACAAAAAGGCACTGTCGGTGCTGAATAGTACATCTCAAGTACATTTCTCTGTGAACCTCACATCGCTTTTATTTAGCTACGAAATTCAGATTCACCTCCTGAACACTGACTTCTAGCTAAATTACTGGAGCTTCTTCAAACTAAGCTTTCTCCGCAGAAAAAACGCAACATTCATTCTTGAGAAGGAAAATCGTCTTTCTTATTTGGACAAGAGATCAGATCCTTGTCAAAACCACTCTGCGTAAAAACATGTACCAGGTATGCCCATCGATACAAGAGCAGTTTTTCAAAAAAAGGGAAATTTGTGATGCTCTTTTCGTCTCTCTGTACCACTGTTAAGATGTTAAGAAAAACTGTTTGTACCACTTCCTACCCGTTTCTGCTGTCAACACATTGAGATCAACATGTTTTTCTCTTCGAAAATGCCTCAAAGACACTTTTATTACACATACCGTTGCACACTGCCCTGCAGATTTATGTACCACAGCTGCTGTCTTATAATAAACAGCAGTATTCTGTGGTGCATCAAATAGAAATAGAGATAAGAATTGGTACGTGTGAGAAAATCAGTGATTTACAGATGTAGATAAAATAACAATATATGGAGACTTTAGTAAAGAGAGGGCCAATAATATAAAGCAGGATAAATATTTCTTCCCAAACTCTAAGTGTCCAATACCTGTGTCTACATCATTGTTTTTTATTAAACTCAGCAAGTGTGTCATAAAGTGTGTTAAAGATAAAAACAACTTTATTCGAATTCCCTCACTACTCACTTACCCCTAAAGCAGGGGTCTTCAACAAAATGGCAATTTAAAAAAAATCTTGTTGCAGAGGATTGGCGGCACATCTGGATGTAATTACTATCCAACTCTCACTTTAAATTAATTTAGTACAGTTGAAAAACTTTTTGACAATATAAAATAAAACACATGGAACTGTGTGACACACACATTCGCAACAGGAACACTACCTGGACAACTGCCGACATTACCAAGGAAACTAGATGAAAGGATCCAGGAGCCCTCGTTAGCTTCTTTCACAAATCAAACACCTCCCCTGAAGAATTTGAACAAATGTTTGAAATTTTCCAGTCTATCAGGTTTGCATTTCAAAACTGAAATATTCCGCCTTTCTGTAGGACAAATTCCTAAATATCCCTTTTGCAACTTTCCTCAGTTCAGAGACGTCTTCAGCAGGTTGGCAACTTTATTTGATTGACTCTTCATTCTCTGTCAAATATTTGCAGGTAGTTTAAACTTAGACTTTGTGAAAAAGATTTCCCCTTGTCAAAGTGACTTCAGCCACCTCCAACCTTTAAGGTGTGACGGATTAATAAAGCAAAATAAAACCACACAACCGTCATAAAACTGGTATTTTCAAAATATAATATAACCATATTATTGTTGTGAGATTATGTGATTCATTCGAGAATCAGTCGCTGCATATCATGCAGAGTTAGAAAAGCAGCTTTGTGCTGAAATGCAACACTTTACAGGAGCTTCCATACTCGATTATCAGTAAATCAGCTGATACTAACACAGAGTTAAGTGGCTTTGCGATGTTATGCAACAAAACCACATTTCTGCACACCAGAATCCGTTGGAATTCTGTCAATTGAATAAATGCTTGACGAGTTGCTGTAATTCTAAGAGTGTGTTATTTTGCTGTCGCCAGTGAAATCCCTGCTGTTAAACGGTTAACAACGTCATTAGGAGCTCCACTAACATATGTACGTTGTTGTTTGTGAGTCCTTTTTGTTTACATGACAATAGTGCATGCAGTTGTGTGAATGTATGGTTTCCGGTCTTGCATTAAAACGCCTCAGACAAATGGCCACTCATGACATGCTAGCCTTTGCATTTCTTGATCTCTATGATTGTTTTATCCGTTTATTAACATGGCATGCTTTCATTTTCAATCAGATAGAAATCCCTAAAACAGTTACCACTACTGTATCTCATGATTCCATATCTTCTTTAAAAATGTGTTTGTCCTTTGTTAAAAACTAAGGATTGTAGTCCATGTTTTTCTTTTTTTTTTTGTAATTTTGAACAAAAGGCAAACACCTTGACTTTGGTAATTCTAGAAGGCTCAAAATCAGGTTTTAATCCGCATTAAACAGTTTTGCTAAGCTGTAGTCTTTTTGGACACTTTATTTGCTGTTAGAGGAAGAAATGGACTTGTTCTTTAAAGCACAGTTGGATGTGTTTTCTGTTAGGTCAGTTTAATATTGGAGTGCCTTATTTTGGACTAAAATGTTGTGTTAATGTTAAACCTTTAACACCAGAGCTGTCACTGGCGACAGTATAACCTAAACTCTTTGAAATACCCTGTCATCCACTGATTACACAATACGTGTAATTCTGACCCAAAGCCACTTGTCTCCGCCTCAGAATCTGTTGGAATTACGTTAATTGCACAAATAATTGAAGAGTTATGGTAGTCAAAAGATTGTCTTTACTGAAGCTAAAGCTCTGGTGTTAAAGGATTTATTAGAAGACTGACTGCAATATCATCCTGAAATTGCAAACACTTACCGAGCCATCCAGCACCAGAGTTGGGGACGCACATATCTGTCTCGGCGCTGGGCAGGACGAAGCCCACCACGAAGACCTCCACGCCGTCTGACATGAGTGCCAGGCCCAGAACGAAGAAGAGCTGCCACTGGAACCTCCCATGGCCACACTCCTGCATGATCAGCTCGTACTGCTGGGCCAGCTCCTCCTCGTCCGCCTGCCTCTCGTTTTCCAGCTCCTTCCGGCTCTTTGCACTGTCGGAGACCGGCTTGCCCAAAGCTACCTGACTGTCCTGCACCTTCCCGTCGTTGTAGGCTGGAACACCTTGGTACTCGCCCTCGTAGATCTCATCTTCATCGTCGTGGCCCTCTGTTGCATCGCTGGAGGCCCCGTCCTCGTCATTGGCTGCATTGTTTGGGTAGGTACTATCTTGCTGAACGTAGCTGTTGTAATTGCCCTCCTCCTGATCCTCGTTATGGAATCGGTTGTAGCTGCGATGAGCTGAGTATTCGTCTGAAGCCCGATCCACAGCTTTGCTGAGGTTTTTGGCAGCGTGCCGTTTGGCTTCCTTTGCTATGTCCTTGGCACCTTTTGCCAAGGAAGTCCTGTTGTTATGCGCTTCATCCATCTCAGCACAAGGAAAGTTGGCTCTTTAACTTCACTTCCGTTGCACTTTTATTGCACGTCAGGGAGAGAATGTAAGCTCCCTATTTTTATTTGGGTTTATGATATTTCTTTTTCGAACCACAGACAGATTCAAGGCAGAAAATGGAGCACTGTACAAAGGAGCCAGTTAGACAACTGATGATTAAGTAGAACCGTCTGATTCCATTGAATGGGAGTAATTACACTGAGCTCTAACAGAGGGGGGGGCTCCTCAGTCCTGTTGAGTTTGAGTGAAGGAAACCATCAATCTGTAGGAAGAGCAACAGAAAAACAGGTTTAGTTAGACTCAAATCTGTTCCAAATCGCCTGATTGATACAAAATTCAAAACAAAGCCATTCACTGTATCTGAGAACTGGACTTAGTGTCTCCTCCCCCCCTGGTGTTCCAAACAGAAAGAACCTGCTGACTCCAAGAAACCAAAACCCCATAGAGTTTTATAGACAAATAAACAGCTGTTACTCAGTCATTCTGTTTGTCAGAACCATTCTTGCTCTGATAGTTTTTTAACATGTTCTTGATAATCCTTTTTTTCTGTAGTTTAAGTTATAAACTCACCATTTAGATGCCTCGAATAAAGTAAACCGTAAACCACTTTAGAGTGGTAGGGGTGTGGCCTTCCAACAGGGCTTGCTATAAAAAACGTTAACTGAGACAGACTTGAACCAATTACTGCTTACTGATGACATCTGGCTCCAACATGGTGGGGTCCCTATCGCGAAAAAGGCGACTAAATTGACTTCATTTGGTTGGACCTGGAAGTAAACTATTTTTTTGGTTGACGTCACACTCAGTCCAGTTCTCAGATGCAGTCAGTGGACAAAACAGATAAATGTTGGATTTAACTTATTTAAAGCCAACACTTCACCTCCAAGGGTTGACATTGTGTGACATTAGCAAAATATCAATATAGATAAGACAAGATAAAGATACTTTATTGATCCCAGCTTGGGAAATTGGGTTGTTGGGTTGTCGGCGTTAGGCTCAAGATACAAAAAATACAAAAAAGATAAATAGTTAAATAAAAGCTGCAACAATTCGTTTTCAAATCTGAAACTGAAATAGAAGTACCTCATGTTGCAGTTCCTCAAAGGACAACTAGACTGGTTTCAAGTTGGAGCGATTTTCATCTTTACACCTGTTTTAAAAAGTCAGATGTTACCCTAAAAGTTGCATCTCTGTACAGGTATTCATTTTTCTGTCTTTGTAATTTGTTTTCTAATGCTTTTGTACTGAACGTTTGGCCACTTTTCATGACTTTGTCAAGTATAGTGAGTTATGTTTTTGTTTCGTCAGCCAAGAGATGTTTTAAAAATTATTGTGTTTTATTTGAATTTATGGTTTTTGCCACTGCTGTTATTCAGATGTTCAATTTTTTTATTTAACTTCGGGACAAAAAATTATTATTTTTTTTAATTCTGGTATCTTAAATTCTTAACCATTGAGGCCTAATAATAAGCAAATGTTCAACTTTTTCAGAAGCTGTTACAGATTACTAAAGGTTTTTTTAGTATTACAAAAACAACTGCAAAAAAGTTTTTTTTTTTTTTAACTTTTAATAGCATAAAATGAAAAGGTTGCCTCAATATTGGCCGTCTAGAGGTGAACGAATTGTTCTCAACTGATAATACTCAGATTTTTACATCAGATCATGATATTCGTTGTGTTTATGATAGAATAATAATAAAAATCAGAAGTAATCTATAAATGACACCATTAAAGTCAAATTAGAGTGTTAGAACGCCCACGACAACACAATTTATTGACGATGAGTGATGTACTTGAGAGGTGATAGGTTTGTTTGCCGTCAGCAAAGCTTCCAGTCCAGGAACAGAACTCTTCCTAATAACATCATGTGCCTGAAGCCCTTTGGACGCTTTCCAAGACTGAAGCAATCAGAAAATTACTCAAAAGCTGCAAAGGTTTCACGCTCCGCTGAGCTCCATTCACACATTAGAAACATATGTCGCTACACGGAGCGGCCATAGATTACTTTTGCATGAGTAACTGGTTTAGGTTAAACTGGAAGCGGTTTAAGCACAGTTCCATGAGGGTTTCATGAGGATCTTTTATCACTGAAATCTTGTTGTAAGCCTTTTATCACTGAAGTTACAACAACCTTGTTTCAGATCATTATTTTTATGTCAATTCAATCCAAAGAACTAACTCACATTTAGCATTTATTTCATATTTAAATGATGTGCATTGGGTTTTGTAGTGGAATATTTGCCAAAAAACACATGCAAACCTCAAAAAGAAAGCCTCCAAAAATGGTGCATTGGACCATCTTTCTGCTCACTTCTCAGCTTTGGTGCAACATAAACACTTCCTCTCCATGTTTTTGACGAGGTAATATGTGTCAGCCTCTATGGGTGAGTCTCCCGGGGGCTCCCCCTACCATGACATTAACATCACCCCCCTCCCCCCCAAAGAACTGTCAACCCACCAGTTTCTAGGAAAAAGCTCTGGACTCTCTGCAATTGTCACCAACAATACAAACATATAGGACTAATATAATCTGTAATTCTCAATGGTAGGACTCTTTTTTTTTTTTTATTAAAAAATGTATATTTACACTTCATCTGTGTCAGAGGTGCAGAGATTTAAAGACACATCTTCATGAAAGTGCTTTATTTGTGTCCTTAAAACAGAAATCTCCTCTAGATGGGCTTTTCTGTTCATATATATGACTCTCCGGGTTGGACACGCTGAGGTGTTGAGTCCGGGTTAAAAGCACCGAGAGTCCATGACAGGTTGATGTATGGGGCTTCTTCTCACCTTTGCTCAACAGAATTAGATAAAACATCAGTTGTGTGTTATCGCTTGAGCGTTTAAGCGCCAGGGGCTCTGCAGCGACAAAAGCATCCCAAGAGCTTTGGTGCAATGCAGTAGTCAAATGATGTGGGAAAAGTGTCCTAACTAACTTTGAGTGCGGGCAGATGATGAGACGCAAACTCCCCAAGGCCATGACAGCATCTGCGCGCCGTTAAAGAGACGTTTCAGGGAAAATGCAGCTTTGTTTGGAGGAGGCCAACAGTCCAGATGTGAGGAGTTTTAGTCGGGATTTTTCCCTCAGTGGCAAATGGAGGAGCAGAGGAAAAAACAAAACTAAGGTTTTTCTCTAAATCTACGTGTTTTATTTTCATGAACTTCAAATGTCTTCATAGATGATATTGTTGTTAAAATGGGTTTTTCATGTTGTGGACGTTTAATTCTGATCATAAATATCTTCATGAGATTGACAGGTTGTGGTAGGAGCCAACCAAGTTTTAAAGGCTCCAGGGCTGAGTTGCATGACCCTAAAGAAGTGCATTTCTTTCTCAATTGTGAGGATTGTGTAGTTGAGTTTTGTCTTTTAGTGATTTTTGTTTTGAGTTGTCCCTTGTCAATCATTCCTATCAGGTTAATCCTGCCCGTTAATTGTCCTTAGTGTCTTATTTTCAGTTCTTCATGATCAGATCACCTGCTTAGGCACCAGATTTGTTGCTTCCTTGGTTTTGTCATGTCAAAGTTTATTTATTAAATGTTTAGCTTGCCGTCACCACCAGTTCCTGAAACTCTTAGTCTTTGCATTTTTATCTTTTTGCTTTTATAACATAATTATTCCCAACCCACCTTTAATTTTTCTCGGGTTCTTCACATGTAAGTGATCTGAGTTGCAGTTTGGTTTTTTTGCTGCAGTTTCAGCTGTGACAGAGGTTTCTGCTCTTAGTTCCCTGCACATAAAAATTATCAGAAGAATGGCTGATTTGCATCTTTTTGCTGGATATTACTGCCACTATTTATGGTGCTAAAGTTGGAGAATGACGATTAATTTTTGTTCTGTTCCTCCACCAATTCTGATGAATTATTTGGTACATTTTTGCCAAAAAGTCAGAAAAACGTCTCGGTTTCTGACCCTTAAAGGCTTTAAAACACAAAGAAACTCCTTAAGCCCAAACCATCATACCTCTGCAGCAGATCTGGATAGTTTGTATGAATATTTTTCTGCACAAAAACAATGTGTGACTCTAAGGCCAATACGTTTAAGCAAATATATATAACACGTACTTGAATGTCAAGTGATTGAAGGTTGTGCAACTTTGTCTGCTGGTGATCTTTTTCCAGCAGCTGAAAAGCAGCTCATGAGTAGTTCTGTCCGGTCCGACTCATTTAAACACCTAAGTGGGTTTTAAAAAAGGGCCAACTTGTCATGAAATTGGCTTTTTTTTAATGATTAATGTGTCAGTAAAGCTTAAGAAGATAACTACATTTTTAAAATACAATCCTGAGAGAAAGCTGGAAGCCTCTCCACTCGTTTCAAAGTCATCGTCTCGACAGTTTTTAAAAGATCTGCCTCGGCTGTTGACATTTTATTATTAACGATAGGCTGTAATTCCTTCTCCGTATGCAAATGGCCATTGATGCTGACATTTAGGAGTATTTCAATGTAGTTTGCGGTAATGAGATTCTTGAAAGTCCAGTCCTAATGTCAAAAACGTCACCTTTTCTCAGAAGCAGAGAACAAAACTGTTTCCCTGAGAAATCCTCCAACAGTTCCTCGTCTTCCTCGTCTTCAACCTCGTCTTCACCGCTGTAAAAAAGTACGCTAATGTAAAGGATGCTGCGGGTATTTTTTATGCCAGCGGTCACTTCGACGGTGTTTATTGGGGTTAGTGCCGGGGAATTCTTATGATACAAATTTCGCAATCAGCACAAATCTTCTGGGCTCTGAATCAGCAGTCTGCAGAGGCAAGAAATGATTTCCTTGCAGTCGTGCTGTCACGGCCCGCTGACGCCACGCAGCTACGTTCATTAATCACTCCCAAACCCAACTACAGCGGTAGCACACCCGTGCATGGCGTGAAGGTGCACGTGTCCTGCCACACTGTGTGTGCTCAAACAAGAAAAAAAGAAAAACTCTGCAGGACAGACAGCCTTCACTTTCTTCTGAACTGGCAAACTGCAAATAAAAAATAAAAAAAAAGCCTAGAACATGCAGCTTTGAAAAGAATAGCATCAGCACGCGGCATTCTGGTTGACAGTATGTGCATTTCAGTGGCGTGTGCGAAGCCCTACAGGGTTTCTTGGGTGTCCACAGATGGCTACAGTGCACATTTGATCATGCATGTGGATAAAACCTGACGCCAAACTCGGGAACACAAGAAAGCCTCCTGAAGTCTGTCTACCTGCAGACAAACCATTATAAAGGAAAAGCGCAGGTGGGATTTAGAGGGCGGAGCCACTGGGGGGTTTAAGAAAAGTGTGGAAAGCATGTAACCTGTAAATGAATTTAAAAAAAATGTGATGAGGCTCATCAAAATTCACTTAAAGTAGATTTTCAAGACTGCAAATGCTAACCCTTCAAGAGTTCTTGGAACTACCGTGACTCTTCAAACATTATGCAGTAATAAGAATTCTGACAGGTTCTAAGGCTGAGGAAAACAGCTTTGTATTGAGATGCAACATTTTACAGGAGTGATCAACTTGTTGCATACCAGCACAAAGTTGCATTCTACGCTTAAAAATAAGATGGAATTCCATTAGTTTCGTAAAAGGTCAAGGAGTAATAGTAGTTCAAAGAGTTTTGGTTATTTTTCTCTTGCCGGTGACACAGTTGGTG
The DNA here is from genome assembly GCA_023969325.1 of Oryzias curvinotus. NCBI lineage: Eukaryota > Metazoa > Chordata > Actinopteri > Beloniformes > Adrianichthyidae > Oryzias > Oryzias curvinotus. The sequence goes on from CM043717.1 coordinate 28,157,283, forward strand.
TTAAAGGTTGAACACCAAAACTTTAGCTCCAGGGTTGACATATTTGTAATTGCTGCAACTTTAGCGCGCATTTAGGCTATTACTTGATTCCATAAGTGCTTTTCTCCAAATGAAAAACCATTGAATTACAATCATTTCGTAAATGGTGAAGAGTCATACAACAGCTCTGGTGTTAAAGGGTTAATATCGGAGCTATCGCTACTGAACAAGAAAAAACATGGTTTTTCAATTACCATAACTCTTCTGTTTTTTAATGTCCCTTTAGGGGCTCCGTAGAAAAACAGTCTGAGGAGTTGACATTATTTAAGATGAATCTTACAGGTTAAGGCGTGCTGGTCAAACTGCAATCTAACTAATCCAATGAGAAACAAACAGATTTCTCAACAAAGCACACAAATATGTCTTTTCTGCAACTTGGAAGAGGACATGGAAATCTTTTCAGTAGTTCTCTGTCTTTTCAAAGAAGCTTGTACAGAATCCAGAACATCCCAATGGTCAATCTCCACAAATCGACAACCAACAGCCCAGAACCAGCTTTAGAGTAGAACAACTGCCAGTGGAATAGAAAAGAGGACATTCCGCCTCTGACTCAGGCCTTCCAGCTCTGAGATTCACTGAGCACAAATGAAGAAACATAGAAATCCATAACTGAGCAGATGCACCGAGGGAACTACCAAACGGGCTGCTCCTAATGTGGGATCTCCTCCTGCTGTGCACGCACACACACACACACACACACACACACAATCACACACACATGCTCAGAGCTGCCTGGTAGCCTGTATGTAATTATAGCTGTGAGCGGTTACCAACTGCTGGAGCTTGGCGAGATGCTGTGGATTCTCCATGTAGATGTTTAGCTACTGATTTGATAGAAACTTTGTATGTGTAAGTGTTTATATATATCTTTAAAGGACCAAGACCTGACAAGCCATCATGTTCAAAAAATCTTTTGAAATTAGCTAAAGAATTTTAAGTCATTTTGAAGTGTACAGATGTGATCAAACCTTAACTTTTAGATGTTTCAGATAAAGATGCAGTGGCTAAATGTTAAAAGATGTCTATTGGACGTATCTGCATCCACACTCATGTGTTTTAATATATGTCAACAACTATATACTTGAATGTCTTAAAAAGGGGTCGGGACATGGTCGCGAGCCACATATCACCTTTTAGGGATGTATGCAGACATAAAATTATACTTTTTTTCCTATCTGCCCCACATTTGCAATGCATGTGTCATTCTAAACATGAGTTGAATGCTGTTAAACAGGGGTCGGGAACCTTTTTGGCCGAGAGAGCCATAAACACCACATATTTATAAATATAATTTCGAATGAGCCATACAACAATGTAGCGTCCCTCTCCCACACTGAGGCACGGAGACTTAACCTCTTTTAAGGTTCTATATTCTGGTTACTGTAGACCGTAACAAACGCCGTACAACTAATTCAGCGACTTCTCAATCTCTCCCGCTGAGACGATAGCACTTCTCCCAACTTTATATTTCCTCACTCCCGCAACAGTCCTCCTATTTCCCTCATTCGGCCCATAGCTGAACCCCATTGGTCCAAACTCCCCAACGACAGGCTGAGCGACAGAACTGACAGCCAATCAGATCTCTGCTTGATGCGTTCAATGAACTCCAAAACTTATAACGCGACCCAACAGCCACCCAGTTAAACTCAGTCCGCTACAATATGTTTAAAACTAAAAATACAAGTGAATGTGAGCATTTGATGTAATTTAAACACTTTTAAAGTACAATAAGTCTGTGGATTCTTTTTAATGACATTGTTATACTTTTGCTGATAAATGATGAGTATTTCTTAGCATTAATGTGACTTCTGGTGCTGCATGGTGGTTTTGCTGATGGTCTAGTCTGGTTGATACGTGGTGAGTTTCAGCTTCATGCAGGCGTTGAGACTTTAAACGTGATGGTAGGTCTGAATGTTCTGTAGATGTGACAAAGACGTGGAGCCAAACACACACTCACACTGCAGTGAGTGACGAGTTGTGTGTTTTAAGTTATGACAATGTGCCCACTACACCCCCCCCCCCCCCCTTTCTCCCTCACACATCCCGTCCCTGCAACTGTGCGCTCTTTCTCAGGGACGGGAGCGCGCAATTACAGGCACGGCGATTTACAGGTTTCAGGCTGTTACAAACTCTGTGAAATGATAGATAATAGTAAACTGATAGTGCTGGCGCAGATTTTTTTCTCCGGAGCCTCAGTGTGGGACAGGGACGCTACATTATTGTATGGCTCTTTCGAAATTACATTTGAAAATATGTGGCGTTTATGGCTCTCTCGGCCAAAAAGGTTCCCGACCCCTGCTATAAAGCATTCAACCCAGTGTTTTCCTGTTTCTCTTTCTTTATTATAGTATCTTCTGCCATTTTTTGGCATTAACTCCTACAGTTTTTCATCTATTTTAACCATTCAACTATTCAAATGTTCAGCTCTTTCAGCTTTTTCCAGCTATGACTTTTGGTCCTTCAAATCCTTGAACTTTTCCAGATATTCCAGGATTTCCGCCTCCATTGAAATACATGGGGAATCCTTGGTGCGCTGGATCAATACCCGGCGCTCACATTTTTCACAAAGAATTCTTTTTTGTTGTTATTGTGCTGCTTTCATTTTATTCATGGCCAAACTAGAGGATCTTTTTAAATTGTCTTGATGAAAATGAGAAAATTTTCATAAGACTTAGGAAGCCTGAGCTGGCTGTCTTTCCATCCAGCAGCAGCGCTCTGTCTGCAGCCAGCCAGCTGCCTGGGTGCCCAGCGGGTTCAGAAAATTGATGCAAACTGTCTACTTGTGCACAGTTGTTGGTCATGTGACTCCTTTAAATAGAAAATTCCAATGCAATTCAGTTGCAGTTTTTGGGAAAAATATCCATTTCGATATGCCTCAAAAATATCCTCAAGTTTCTTTTTTTTTTTTACTACATTGACGTATTTCCATTAGGCACATTTGTGATTGCAAATCCAATTTGTGGAATTTCATAATCAATGGAAACGCAGCGTTCAAGAGGTAGAGGCGTGGAAATAGGTGGGGCGCTGCTGCTGCGGTGGGGGTCTTGGTGTGGGGATGGCTGGTCACTCCCCCTCCGTCTTTTCCACATTCCACCACCCATTTTAGAAGAACATGAACACTCACCTGAGCACAGGGGTTAGCTCCCCTTTACACTGATAGTTTGTGTGATTGAATAAAACATTTCACACTAGTTGGCTTGAAGGCATGAGTATGCGTGTGTGAACACTATCTGTTTTGTGTACATGTGTACATGTGGACATTTTTGCAGCTAACAGGTGTGTTTATAACATTTGAGTGTGTGTGTGTGTGTGTGTGGATAGGCCCCGCCCCTTTGAGATTTGTATTACATCTGAACCTCACCGTAATGATAAACATCAAGTAACTTGTTGCTTTAGGCTGCTTCATGGTTTTACCCCCCCCCCCCCTCTCCTTTTATCCCCCCTCCTCTCTAACATCCCTCTCTCTTCTTCCCTCCTTTCCTTTTCCGTCCGGTCCAGCACCAAAGATTCTCAAATATGATTCAAATTAATAAAGTCTGGCCTCAACTACAAAAGGGGTTTATTCAGACATTCCTCTGGTTTGTCGTAGATTCATAACCCCTGTTGTTAAAGTAAAATATGTCCAACATAAGAGGCCCTCAGCTCTCATCTGCTTGCCCAGCTGTTGGACAGGACAAGTTAGAAATAGGTGGGGACTCCCAATAAGCTCACTCCTGCTTGGCAGCGGTGGTTGCCATAGATACGATGACTCACAGCACTGTCAACTGTTTTCAACATGGCGGCGCCCGTATGACTTGGTGAGAGCTGGAGGTAAGACACTGGTGTTAAGTTTATATTATGTAGGAAACGGAGAAAAACATATGAAGGTACACCAAAGTCCTTTGCTGTAGTAGGAGGATCCTTTTTTGACACAGGGTGTATTTTATTTTGAAAGGAACTTGTACTGCTGTCACAAGTTTAAATGGTTCCATATATAAAATTACATTCAGTCAATTATTCTATATATTTCAAGTTATAAATAAATGGCTTAAAGCTCACAAAAACATAAAGTTTTCTTTTCTTTGTAAACTTTGCGGCTCTTGCATGATCCGTAAGAACTGGACCAAGTGGTTCTTATAGTCTTAAAGGTTGCAGACCTCCGGTTTAAAATCGATACGCAACGCAGATGATGACATGGTTGACGACAAACAGGCAAAGCTAATTACATTTTCTTTTACCATTAACTTTCTAGTGTTTTAATCCCCCTTTACTCTTTGGTGTCTGAAGGCAAACCAAACTAAAGAGGATCAATTCTAGCTTTTCATCATCCACTGCACCTGAACCGGAGTGTCTCAGTCCTTTTTCTTTCCTCTGCTTTCCTTTTCGTCATTCATTTTTGAGTTTTCAGCCAACAATACTCCCTTGCGACAAACTGAATGTGAATTTGTGACTTTTGTGTGAGTTTCTGTCAGAATCAGAACACAAAAATACAAAACTGATTCAGAGAGCCCCCCCAAGCAAACACTTTCCCCATCATTTTCTGGAGGGAACTTTAAGGATCCCCTCAGCAGAACGCATCCGTCACTATCCTCCCCTTTGTTTCACCTGCGCGTGCACGGCGCAGGGAGCACCATCAATCATCGCGGAGTCTTTGGGCGCAAGTGGCGTCCCATAATTAGATTTGTCCCGCTGCCTGGGAATCAATCCTCCCGGAGAGCTGCTCAGACGACGCTCAGCGCGCGCACTGCAGCGCCGCGCGCGCTGCCTCCTGATTAATAGATGCCTGCTCTGCTCTGCAGATCCGCACTGATCACGCACACAGGGCGCCACTTCACGAAAGTCCTCCAAACTGTTTTTATACGCAACATTTTTTTCCAAAAATTGTGCAGAAAACTTTAAATTATTCTTTTTTTTGGGGGGGGGGGGATGGGGAGAATTTCTGAACATTTTTCAAAGTTATCTGAACTTTTCCTTCAATCAGACGCAGATCAATCGTTTTATCTCACTTTAAACTCGTCAAATCATCAGGTAAATTCCAAACCATGAGATATTTGGGGGGTATTTGCGGCGCTGGATGAGAGGAAGTTGAGTTTCTAAAGATGAAATCGGAGACTCACGTTCTGCTCCGAAGCAGCATCGCGGCGCGGAGGATGAGCCTGGACCCCCCCGGTCTGCGCTCTCGTTCGGCCTCACAGGGAGGGAGTCGGCATCGCGGCGGGATTTCTCTCTTATTTTCGTTCTTCGATGCAGCGGATTCTTCTGCTGCTGCAGTCAAATAAGGCAGCGCGAGGCTGGAGGGAGGCGTGAGAGCGACGGGGGGAGGGAGGGAGGGAGGAACGGGAGGCAGGCGACTCCGCATTTCCGCTTCAGACGGTCCTATCTGAGGCGAGCTGGACGCAAACACGAGCGCTGCCTGCATCCAGCGCGATGCGCATCAGGCTGGATGCAGGCGGCAGGTCCTTCGGATGGATCCAGAACGCGCAACTGGCAGAAAGGACAGAAAAACGCGTCTGTGACTGAAATAAACCGCCTTTGTGCTCAAATGAATCCATTTTCAGAGGCCAGAGGAGGGATGATTTTTTATCATTTTTTGATTCAACAAATTAGAAAACATGAGACCAAAACCCCAAAGACGAATGCTTCTGCCACAGAATGGAATCCTGAATAAATATATTAAAAAAGGATGAATCCAAAACCTAAAACCTTTAATCTAATAGAAAGTTTTTTAAGCAGGAACATCGGTTTGATTGGCAGCTCGGACCTGTCATGACACAACAGACAAAAAACTAAAACTCAAACACGATTTAAAGGGCCTATTTCATGCTTTTCCTAAAGCCCCCCTCCGATGAAAATCATGTTTTTTGAGTTGTTGACACGTACTTGTGGCATTTTTCTTAAGAAACAGAGCAAATATAATCAAAAATCCTTTCATTTGTGCATTTCTGAGTATTCCTCCTCCAACTGTTAGATCGCTGTCAATCAAACGGTCACAAAGTTAGAATGAATGAGCTGTGATGTCACGGTGGCCCAGGAGAGCATGCGCATTGCGCAACCTCCCTGAGCTGCTCCGTCCAGCGTGTACAAGCTCAGGTTCACGCGTTCTAAGTGCGTCCAAGGCTGGATTTTGTTGTTGGCCGCACGTTTTTCAAATTAAACTCCAAGCTCAAGTCCCAAATGTGTTCTCTGCATTTGTGTTCTGGTTCTAGTGGGCTTGCTGTCCCGCATTAACCAGAGAGGGTAAACAGAAAAAAAAGAAGATAACCGAGGGATCTTTTTTTTAATTATTGCCTTGATGAAAATAGGAAAAATATCATAAAGTTCAGGATGTCCAAGCAGGCTGGCATGTACGATACGTATCCCGATACGCGTCCTAACGATACAATAAGTATCGTGATATTGTACCGGAACACATTTTCTTTCTTTTTTATGATAGGATGACTTAGAAAAACACTCTACCTGAATTTCAATGCGTCTTCCATTGTAATCAAATTGTCAAATTCAGTTTATTTAATGTTCCCAGTGTTAAGCACAGCAACTGTATCTCATATATAAGCAAAGCAAATTCACCGTTCTTTTATGTCGGCTAACTTAAAATATATAAAGGGAACAGTGAACATTAGGATTAGTCTAAGTATCTTCAAAGGATGAAAAATGTTTTTGTGCACCTGATACGATCAACTTTAGACTATAAATCTGAATCATTCAAACTTTCATAGCATTTAAGGGTTTTTATCCGATTCTTTTTTTTTTTCATTCTCCAAGCATCACATTCACTCAGAACTATTTAATTATATGTTGCAAAACCCTTTTGACCAATTCTCATGAATGTATGATATGAGGTTTAATTGATTTCTAATTACATGCCTTGGTGAGCACATCATTTCATGCAAAAACAACAACAAATGGGGTTGTTTGCATAGTCTGCTTTGGAATTCATCATGATGCTCCGCTTTGTTTTCTGTGTAATTAAAGGCTACTCTCAAACTGCAGCTCAAGGCTCCCACGCAAACACACCTTTGAAATTTTTACTTTGAAAAGTAGATAATTGCTTGTTTTTGGCAGAATCTTCCACCACCGAGTAAGCAAAAGCAACAACGTGAGGGGAAAAAAAAAAGATACATTTATGGAAATGATTATAAAAATTATGCTGCAGGTGCAGGAATCTCAGACACGATCAGAATTCACTTTTATTCTAACCATCTGGCGCTAAAAAAAATCAATTTTCTTCTTTCTGCAAATACTTCTTTCTGTTGTGTTGATGTACTTTGACTTTGGGACAGACACAGTGGCCGCTTTGGTCCGGTTGTTCCGCTCCGAGCATGGATCCTGTTCAGACTGAGGAGTCTCAGAGAGAACCAGGGCTCAGTCCGATTGGAAACGAAGCAAGACCACCTCCAAAGATGGGTCGAAGAGCGGTTTCTGGTCCCGGACCGGGATCCATTTCGGTGTATTCAGACTAAAAATTATTGGGGGGGGGGCACATCACATCAGATGCCTGCTAGGGTTGCTCATTAGATCTTGCTAATGTCTTGTTTCAAAGATGGAAGTTCGATTCAGCAAACCAGTGGGAGACATGGGTCCATTTCCTTAGAGGTGCTGGAAGCAGGGAGTCGAGAGCATCCTTGCTCCACCTGTTACTACACGGAGCATGAAATGAACCGCTTAAACATTTGTATCTACATGTATCATCACCAGACCTCACTCCATTTTTTTTTTTTTTTTCATTTAAAAAATCTCTGAATGCTGGTCATTCAAGCTCCCTCACGTTCTGAGGTCCCAGCTGCGACGTCTGCAGGCGTTGAGATAACAGCGAGTACTGTTCAATGACAAGAAAACGGCGTAAGATAGGTGAATGACCTCACTCCATCCAGAAGGAGGTGAAGGTTTTTAAAAGAGGAGGTTCCAGCAGGACGGGAGGAGGAGCACCAGATGGAGGAGGCGTCAACAGCAATACATAAACATACAAAAACCATCAAAATAAAATAGTATTTACCACAAATTATCTTCCAGTGTTTGCTTGCTGTAAGGAAAGGTTTTAGATCAGCTATTTCGCAGTGAATGGATATTTTTCAACGTCCAGTACTGAAACCAAAACACAAGTGTCAGGGAAACGAAGTTTTCAAATTATTATGGGATGGCCACTGGCCCTACAGCTTGGCGGCCATCTTGTGGCGAAGTGTGAACATTTTGCAGTTTTCACATTCTTGCACAATATGGGAAGAGAAGATATTTGTGCCAACAATCTTCCCAAAATGTCCCACATCCCATCAGGTTAAGTCTACGACCACAACTGAAGTTTTGTTAACCTTTGGCCTGGGGAAGAGGTTCCCAAAATACTGCTTTAGTATCAGCTACGGATTTAAACTCCCCTATTTTATCGCTCACCTCCTGACTCTTCGAGCATCATTGGGAAGCTACTTGGGGGAAAAAAATCACAAGTTTGTAGATTCTGAATGGTGTTAGTGTTAGCATTTCCCCGCTGCTCGCACATATTTTACTGGAATAATGTGATAATTTAATACATGAATTGTTGGCTCAGGCTGAACAAAGCGACATGACAAACAAAATAAACATACTAAGAATGTGGGCGTGGTTAGCGACAAACTTCAGTTGCCAAGGAAATCCAACAGTTTGTGCAGATTCCCCCTAAAACGACATAGACCTGTTCGTCGCCCCCGACAACCAAAAAGTCAAATGGTTTCCATGGAGATAAAACCAACTGAAAAGGTGCAATTTTTTCTCTTTTTTGCCATGAATTTGTCCCATGCAGCTCTGACTAGGGTGACTGGGGCAGAGGGGGGGGAGTACGGTGGCCCTTAAGTGAAAATCACATCAACAAATCCTAAAAAAAGCAATTTAAAGGTCATGACGACAGTTAAAAAAAAAAAAAAAACTTTAGGAACCATAATGTAAAAAACAATCATGAAAAAAGATTTAGGAAAACGAAATTATTTTCCAGAAAACAAAATGAAATGTTAAAAAAATTGTGAAAATATTTCAGAAAATGAAATGAAATGTTGGAAAAATGAAACACAAAGAGAAACCGGAAATGGTAGGTACTGAGGGACATCGCTAATTGGACAATGACGTTTGTCCAACATTTCAACTGAAAGTTATTTGGCTCTGACTCTGAACATCATCCAATCTGGATGTTTTTCCAATATTTCATTTTGTTCTCTAATTATTATTTTTTTTAACATTCCACTTTGTTTTCTGGAAATTATTTTGTTTTCTAAAATGTAATGCTGCTTTTTAACATTTACTCAGTTGTTTTTTAGTTGTCGTTGTGACGTTAAACATGTTTTTGTATGCAGTGATTTATTGAATGATTTGCACGTAAGGGCCAACGTAGTAGAGTAAGGCAGTGTTTTTCAACCTTTTTTGAGCCACGGCACACTTTAACCTTGACAAAATTCCCGCGGCACACCAGCATTCAAAAAAAAAAAAAAAAAAGGAGAAACTCATAGTCTGTATTGATCTACAGACCCTCCACAATCTCACGTGCGTTTTTGAGATAATTGTGGCAGAAAAAGCTGGAAACTGCAGCTGTTTTTTTCTAAAAGTTGTATTAAAAGTTAAGTTAAAAGATTCAAAAACTGTTTGATGTGTGTTCGTTGTTTAAAGACGTTAAGAGGAGAGGCTCATTGTGCGCTAAGACAGTCATTTGAACCCAATGCATCATGGGAGATGTAGTGCCTCAAATCCGCAGAAAGACTAGCGTCTCTGAGCTTCATGGTTTTGTTCTCTTGCTCCACGGTCCGACACCGGATTCTGTGGAAAGCTACACCGCTAAAGACGAGCTTTAGCTGGTATTTCTGTTGGAACTGAGAGACTTTTTGAGCTAAATCTAAACAAGGAAGTGAAGACTTTAACCACTTCTGATTGGTCAGACTGATGACATGTGATTAAGCCTCCAAGAATGATTGGTGGAGACAGTTAAAGGGGCGGGACTTTCCCCCATCAGTTATAGCTGCAGCTAAATCGCGGCGGTACCGTCATTCTTATCAAAATGTCTTTAATAGAAGCAAATAAACACAAAGAAAAAATAATTTTGTGATCTTTTATATTCCTAACTACTCAGTGTTTTATCAGGGCCTGTTTGGATGAACAAAGAGCTGAAATCCTGGAGATGGGAAATGTTGTTAGATCAGTTAATGAGGGCAATTTCCCACAGCACACTTGACCATCTCCCACGGCACACTAGTGTGCCGCGGCACATTGGTTGAAAAACACTGGAGTAAGGGGTGTGTAGGAAAAAGTCGATTTGGCGATATATCGTGATATTTCATTTTTGATAGTTGTATCAATTTAAAATGCTGTCAGGACAATAGTTATTTTATTATTTATGAGCGTCCTTCAGCGTCTGACTGTTTGGGACCTTTCATATGCGTCACATCTCCAAAACCCCACTGAGAGCAGGTTGGCAAAGAGTTAAGTCCTTCTCCTCCTGGGAGAAAAAATAAATAAATAAATAAAATAATGGCATGCGGCTGCTCAGATGACCTTTTGTGTGGATTTGATTACACAAAATAGTCCTCAAGCACTTTAGTTTGTGATTCATCTCTCATCACTTGCGTAGAAAGAGCCTTATTTGTGAGGATTAAAAGAAGTAATCGACTCTTTTGAAGTGAAACAATGAGTGAACCAGCATCTTTGAAGCCTTCGTTTCTTCACACACGGCTTGTACTAAGTACCAGCGCTGCAAATGACATCTGTGTGTGTGTGTGTGTGGGGGGGGGGGGTGCACGTGCTGTCAACTGCCCGCGTGAGTAAGTGTCATGAGAAACTTAATGCAATCAGGCAAGTGTGGGCGGCAGTAAATGGAGAACACATCGGTCAAGCGGACGTGTAGTCACTCTCGGGCCGAGGAGGTGATGGCGGCTTTCGGACAGTAAGACTTCAGCGTGAAACAGCTGAAGGAAAAACTGGAATACATGATAAATAAAAGTCGATCGCTCGGGCGGCATTTTTCTGGAGGTGGAAAGCAAGACATGGAGGGGTGAAAAGAAGAAGACTGAAGTCCATAAAAAGAGCAACAATAAGCCTCAGGTGAAGAGAAGGAGGTAGATCTTTCTGTTCAGAGAAAATAAAAATCAAAACGAGCACTGACTCAGTTTATCCCTTAGGTCCAAAAGCATCAAATCGAAAGATGTCACAGTGCAGAAATAAAGTTGTGTGGAGTTGTAAAGTAAAGTTGTAAAGTAGTAACAAGTTTGTTTTTCATTAAACAGTCTATTCTGACATTATGCTTGATTATTGTGACACGTAAGAGGGATTTGGGGTGGATGTGAGTGATGAGGAAGACACAAGCAGACAACCTGAAGATGAGCAGGATGGACTCTTTTCTCCTGGATGTAGACGGGAAGAACCTTTTCAACACTTTAACTTGTTTCACTTAGAAAACAACGAGTACATCTACACTTTAGTGCAAAAAGGCAGGAATCCGCAGGTTAACAGGATGTTTGTATGATGGTCCACGCGTCCAAAAATAAGCCACAGGGGAAAAATTAGGGAACATTTTGTTTGTTTTTAATTGACCCGAAATAGCAGAATTAATTTATTTAGCTAAACTTGGAAGTGTTGGAAGTGTTGGAAGTGTTGGGTCCCCAAACTAAAAAGGAAGAGAATTCCTAACATTAAACATAAACCAAGACAGAAATCAAGCTTATTTATCAAGAAACAAACAAACCAGACTGAACTGAAGACTCATCAGAAGGGTTGAAATAATAGATTAGACCACTGACACAAACACAAAATGCAACAAACAACGCGTCCTGAAATAAGTAAATATATACTTTACCACTGTCTGGGTGAATTCTCGATTCTGATTGGTTGCTGGGTGTGTACGAAAAAGTGCTCGCCTAAAAGAGAAGTTCCGGCCACACAGCTTAAATGTTCTATATCACTGCGCTGGCGTCTTTAACAAAAACGTTAGCGTCGTCGTCTTTACAAAAACTGGCGGTAAGAGGTGACCTTTCTCTCTGAACTGATGCGTTATTCAACCCATCGGGACCATCAGAGTACATATCGCTTTCCTTTGCCTCTGCCCTCGAGATCTGCGCCGGCCGAGCCAGCTAAGGGGCGCACTGTCACGTTACCACGTAACAAATAGTCAGTTTTTTGTGAAAAAAGCAATCCAAACCGAAAAAAAAAAAACAAGAATAGAGTACTGGTTGAATATTTGTTTCCATCAGAGTCAGATTGACTTTAAAAGCCCAGATAAAAATATTCTTAGGTTCTCCAGGGACTGAAATTCTGTTTTATGTCCTTAATTGACCTTAAAGGCCTCGAGGCCCAGTGTGGTGTTCCAATTAACCTGCTATTGAAGCCCGTTATTGGCTAAACACACCTGATCCGGGTAAGCAGCAGCCGGCTCGACCCTCGAGGTCTGGAGTCTTAAACTGAAGAAAAGCCACAGTGTGTGTCTGAACTGCTATTTATTTAACACAATGCAACACACAGTATTTAGTTATTTTTACACAGTTTAATCTAAATCTAAACTTTTTGTGTTTTTTTTTTTTAGTTTGCTACATTAATCTTTTTGGGGGATTTTTTCTTAACGACAAATACCCAAAAACCCTAGAACCTCGTTCCATCCGATGAGCTTAAGGTGCAGTTGTGGGTTCCTCTGTTCCTCCAGCTGTCAAACACGCCGGCGTCGTGTCACAGGAACCTGGCAAAACGCTGAAGAAGCTGTTTCTCCGGAGATGCTGTCCCTTCACGCTTCACTCCGGCTCCTCCAGAGCCGGCATGTGCACAGAGTGGTGGTCACTCTGTGCACATTCAGCTGTCACCAGCAGAGGAAAACCTCTTCCTCCTCTCTGGCGCGCTGAAGCTGCGGATGGTATCCCATAATGCACGGTGTAATTTGTCATCTCCCATTAGGGCGCAGCATAATAGATGGATAGTGACAGTGATGTTAATTGGTTTTAGTCTCTTAGTCAGCTAGAGGTTGGCGGAGGGGAAAGGAGAAACTAGAGAAGAAGGCAGCATGTTGGACTTTTAGTTTAGTGTAAAACAAATATTCATTACAAAAACGTTTAAGTTAAAAATAAATCGATTTGTTGGTTTGAATTTTACTACCATTTGCTGAAAAACTAAAGTTGAACAGTTGACAGTTGAACTTTAGATTTAGTGGAAACGTTTCCACATCACAATGCAGCCACCTCCGTGCTTCACCAGTGAGATGGAAGCTCTCACTGCGCCGTTGTAGCTGTGAGCGTAATGTCAATCAAACGGCTGGTTCTGGTGGATCTGCTGCCTGTGAGAGTTTATGGCGGAGTTCTGCTGCTGGAACGGGGCTGACCTCGTCCTCTTCAGGTGATGCCAACAGTTTCAGCATAAATGAAGTGAAACAACAGATTACAGGAAATGTTTTCAAATCCCACCTTTTTGAAAATATTCAGAATATTTCATCTTTCCAGGAACCTTAGGACGATCTGGACATCTCATCGCAGTTCTGTTCTCAGTTGCTATGGTTACATCCTAAATCCAGCAAACGTTATAAACCAGGTGACAGTTAAAAAAAAAACGGCCTTTTATTTAAAGAACATTAATGTGAGTTTTGTTGAATTTCTATTCAGGGTTTAGACTTTGAGCATAAACCACAGAATAAAACGATTAAATCCACCAAACAGCCATTAAAGCAGAAGTTCATGCAAACATTTTAAGTGACTGTTAGGCTGGTTGGAGCTCAGGTAGGAAAATATGGTTTGTTATATAGTATATTGGTATTCATATATTAATTATTTGAGGGTCGACCACAAGGAAGAGCTTCTTTTTGTGACATTTCACCTCCTGACTTTACCCTCTGTGGAGATTCGAGGCTTTCTTTCCAATGTTATTGTCTTTTTTATTGTAATAAACACACTGAGGATGCTGGTGCCATTACAGAATTATAAATTAGCTCCATTGACCTTGTCCTTTAAAGGTTACCATGGCTACAGTATTAATGAGGTATAGAATGACACATCCCATGATTAAAGTTGGTCGATTTTCTGTGAGTTTTTTCTAAATGTTTTAGCTAAAATGTTTGGTAAGAAGTTAATTAGGTGAAAATGATCCAGAATTAGTTTTATAAGTATCGTATGAATATAATCCAAGTTCACATCAATGGTGCCTCAATAGGTCAGAGGTCATTGTTTGTAATGAGGCAAATACATGCAGGAATGTTCATGGTTGTGTGTAAACGTATGCGATTCAGATGCATCATTGTTTCCTTGTCGCTATGGTTACGTTTCACGAGGTGGTGTTTAGCAACTCAAGTGTTGGTGCTGGTTTTTAATGTGTTTTTCTGCACATTTATGCAGATCAAAGACACGGATATGTCCATTTATGAGCAACATTTTTTCGGTTTAACAAGGAAAAGAAAAACAAAACGATGTCATCGTGTTCTTTGATGTTTTTTTTGTTGTTGTTCCATCTTCTTTAGTGGTTAGCACTGACCTTGTCCCTTTTCGGTTGCCGTCCTTAATCCCGTTTTCCAACGAACAAAAATAGAAATAGAACAGTCTGTTCGTCAGTGAACCTCAACAGCTGTCAGAGATGAAATTCAGGAAATGAGAGGGCCGCTCACCTGCGGGTGAATTATAGCCGCGTGATAATGGCCATCGATTGCTCCTCGCAGGAATTCACTTTTGATTTACCGTCCCAGAGAAGCAGGAGGCGCTACAAGAGAAACAAGGTTGAGGGTTAAAGAAGAGACAACAAACAATGATGGATGATAGGGAGGAGAAGAGCCGGGGGGAGAAGCGCTGGTGGTGTGATGATAGGTAAAGACGGGGGGGGGGGTGTTTGGGAGTGAACACAGACCAGAGATGAATGAATATGACCAAGAAGCAAAGCTGTTACAGTTTGGGTTCTAACAGCCTTTACAGGCCGCTAAGAGAACGGAGAACCGCAGACGCTGATCTGAAGGAGTTCTGGAAATGTGTCAGAAACTCTGAGCTCCTCCTGCTGTTTATCGGACAGAAACTGACAGGAAAATCTCCTCCAGCGTCATGGTTGTAAGAGTTCCCTTTGGATCCATTTCACTTTGTGCTGCTTGGTTCTACGTACAAACTGCACATTTTCCACGCATGAAATGTCGATCTTCCGTGATCCGTGCGGGATAAACGTCATTGGTGAGTGTCCCTTACTTTCGCCTTTCGTCGATGTGCGCAGAAGCCTGACGAGGGTTTCAGCCGACGGGTCTTTACCTGAATTCGGTTTTGAGCCGTTCAAGATTTTTGTCCAGTTGAGAATTAAGGAATTTACGCTTATTTAACGAAGTTGTTACCTCAATCTTACGCAAATGTGCATGATTTTTGAGAGATTTTTGTCTCTTCCCACGACTGTTTCATGTATGTCTAACGGACTTTTCACGCGTGTACCACCAATGTATAACTTTATATCATTATGCACCCGTATGCCACGTATACGGCGCACGTATTGTGTTAAAATAATGCAACTGATGCAGGAATCACAAATGAATCGCACATAAAAAGCGCTGCGATCACACATGGTTCACGCTCTACGTTGGGTTGCGTGTCCTCTGCGTGGTTTATTCGCACTTCTTCCGTGGTTTTACCGTGGTTCATTGTGTGAAAATTTCACGTAAAGTACCACAACCATTTACGTATGACCAACGTGTTTATTTGTCAAGTGTTTATCCAATCAACATGAACACAGCTGATTCTAAAAAAAAAAACTTACAACTTTTACAAAAGATGTTGCTTTATGTTTCAAAATAGTCATTTATTATTGTAATTGTTAGTATCTCGAACTGCTCAAGGACCAATAACAGATAGTTTAAAGACCCACTCTGATCATCTTTTGATCAAAGCGTTCTTAACAATGATGATGCTGTTTTTAGGCTAAACCCCAAAAAACCTGTCAATTTCTATTGGACATATTTTCTGCAGAGCGGCAGGAGTTCATTAGAAATTCATCTCTGAGTTGTGGGTGAGACTGTCCACCCTCCTTCCCATCACCCATAACTGAGAGCTCTCTCATTGCACACCCTCCCACTAGCTTACAGCCCCAACCTAACATGACCAGTGCTACGGAAAAGGCGAGCAGCGTTGGAGCCATCTAGCCGTACAGTTTGAGCCAGACACCAGCTCATTCACAGGCGTCAGGTTCAGCAGGGTGACGACATTTGCAGAAAATGTCTAAAATTGTACGATAATGCAAAAAAGGTCAAACATTTAGCAAGAATAGTATTGTATAATTATGAGAAATAAGTCAAAATGTTATCAAAATTTAGTTAATATAAGAAATAAGTAAACATTTAACCACAATAAAATTGTGAATGTATTATTTAAAAAGTTGACATTTTACAAGGAAGAAGTTGTAATTTGATCTAAATAAAGTTTTACAAAGTTGTACAAAAAAAGTACATTTAGCAGACATTTTATTTTGGAAAAAAGTGTGACTTTTTCAGTGTAAAATAATGACATTTTGAATTTTCTTTTCTTTTATAGTGGCCCTAATAGACTGTCGTGCATCTTAAGCCAAATTTTATTCGTCGTTCAGGTTGTGAGTGTGTTTGTGTGTGTGTGTGTGTGGGGGGGGGGTCAAAAATGCAGGAGAATGTGAGGAAAGCTCAGATATTAGCAGTCGGACGGCTGTGCAGACGTTGCAGCAGAGATGCATTTCTTAGCTGGCATAGATGAAAGAGAAGCAGAGCGTGTGGTTTTAGGTCGCATCTAAAAGGCACATAAAAGGGAAAAGTTTCCAATAGAAATATCATGGGTTTAAACCCCCCCTCTACTGGCATCTCATTTGCATCTCTCCTGCATAAAAAAAAGGGAAGCAGATGAGCAGTGCAGGGAATCAAAGGTTCCTGCAAGACGTCTTCCCCTCCCACTCCTGCACGTCTAACTCATCAATAAGGCATGAGTGACTCATAGCCGGGAAGTTCTTTGCTCCTGAGTGAGACGGCAAACCTGCACCTCAGCACTTTTCTGAAAGGTTACAGCCAATTCAGGTTTTCTAATTACTTCATAGAAGACAAAAACAAGTTCTTTGTCGCCTGTTTATGTGGATGTTCAGCTCACAGCGGATCCGAGGGAGAAAATATCAAAGTCAAAGTCAAAGTAACTTTATTTGTCAATATCTACAATGTTCACACATATATAGAAATTGAAATTGCGTTTTCTCTTCAACTACAGTTAGACGGGGAGACACCTTCAAATTGCACAATAAACAACGATGCTGAACAACAATATGCTGAAAACAGAACTGTCAAGGGTTACTCTGCACATTCTACTTGTTACTAAAGCTTTCAATCGAAAGGAGAGTGCGTCAAAAAGCGACAAGCTCGTAAGAAACACCAACATGTGACGCGGCGGAGCCTCTCTTCCTGTGCGCCCACATACAATGAGTTGAGGTGAGAATGTGCCGCGTTTGGTTCTCCAGTTTAACGCCGGACCTGGTTAAGTAAACGCCATTTATCATTTTGTGACATTTTACATTCCTATTTAAAGGGAGAATTTGGAATACTAGTTTAAGGGCTTATTTATTTTAAAATCTGATTATGTGAAGACAAAATCGATCCTCCTCTCTTTCATCAAAAACACTTCCATCATGTAGATTATGGTCTTCAGTTCCATCATGAAGTCCTTTTCTATTCCATCAAGCCCAGTGCTGAGAGCCCCATGTGTCCAGTTGTGTTTCTGCGTAGGTTTTTATTGACTTCAGAGCTAAAAAATGTCCGCTGCACAGGCGCAGTGGACACGGGGACGGTCAGTGCCAAACACACACATCTGTACGGCTGCCGACATTGATTTTGCATCACAGGACCTTCACAACTCATGGTGAAGGCCCCTACCCTGCCTGGCAACAAAGGACAGCTGAAATGCGATTGATTAAATGCTCCAATGTGAAAATACTTCTGTCTGGAAGCAGCATATCCATAAACACGATATAAGGGAATGGACAGACCATTTGGAATGATTAATTGAGTATGCATAGAGAAAATATAATTAACACAGGATTCTGATATCATTTAGGGCTTCAGAGAAGGCCTTGAAGGCCCTTACAGCCCACCACTGATGACACATGAAAGATGTGTCGAGCCAGGTTACAGTGGATTTTGCTCATTTCTGCCTTTAGTCCATGCAGGCAGAAAGTAAGAACAGGAAAGTATGAACAAGTAAAAGCTAAATAATTTAAATGGTTTAAAGTCAGCAGTGTGGGATGCTGTGATGCCCCAAAGTTTTCTTTTTACACTAGCAGAGCACCAGATCAAGCAAAGCTGAGCACAGCAACAACATGTTTTCTTATTTTCATCACACTTTCAATCACCACCATGCAAACGTATAAAATAAAAAGCACTACCACACCTGTCAATAACCACATGCCTACAGTCAATAAATCATTTGTTAATGTGTGCAGACTCAAGAACCTGCACTTTGATAAGCATTGGAATGTGTGGGGAGTTTGTACGTAGGATCTATTCTGTGAGACGGGTGTTCCACAGACTCTACCAACCTGAGTTTACCTCTGGGAATGCTACACGTGCCGCTGGTGGCAGACAGGGTCACTCTCACGATGTTTTCAGAATCACCAATCAACCTATAAAGGGTGCTTTGGAGCTGAAGGAGGAGAACATGCAAACTCCACACAGAGAGGTCAATGCTGGGATGTAGGGCCTCCTCACTGCAAGGCGAGAGCACTAACCACTACACCACATCGACTGGTGTTTGCTCCGCCCACTTCAACGAGCTGAAATGGACAACAAAGTTGGGAGTTTTATTGCGTCCATCCACCCAAAAAACCTTCAAAAAATACTATGAATGTATAAATAATTTATATATGGGTACATATATGACTTCTACTTTTAATTTGACTTTTTTATCCCTTTCCAATCAATTCATGGCAAATTTTCGCATCTTAGTTTGAAAAATGTATGTGTAGCTGTCCTTTGCTTGTCTTTAGTTGTTGGATACAAACCAATTCCAATAAACCTACTAACTAAACTAACTAGTCACACACAGATGTCATGAATAAAAAAAAAAAGAATCTTGAAATCAGACTGTCGGCATGTTTGTTTCTTCTGAAGCCTGCCTCTAGTGGTCTCCTGAGGAACTGCTTCCTTCTTTGCATGAAGTTCTATAAGTGACGGTGGAGGCTTGCAGCAAACAGGAGTGGACTCGGAGTGGTCCATCATTACCAACTGGATTTATGGCTTTAAAGAGCAGTCTGGTAACTCTGCAGCACATCATTGTGAAACTGTCAACTGGCTCCTCCAAACTATTTGTCTTGGTCTCCTTCTATGTAATTCAATTAAGATTAGAGCTGAGAGGTCTCTGTGGACGAAACAAACGCCTGCAGCTTTCAGAATCCCTTAAATCAGAGAGAGCGTGTAAACGTGCACCAGTTTTCTGCGTGAAAGAGGGGACTGTGCTCCATTTTTATCCACCTCTGCCTCCCCTGTTGATTCCGACTCAGAGGGCACAGAAAATTGAAACGAGGTGTCGGAGGTGAAGACGGTTCTTTTTCAGACGTTCAGCGTTTTCCTTGCAGGAAGCTTCCGTCGTGACGGATCTACGCCTCTGTCATCGAGGGGGGGAGCCCTGAGCGTGCACCTTTCCCGCTGCACCTCACATTCACTACAAGAAGAAACAAGTGACACCACTTCACTGCGGCTGACCTCAGCAGGTTTTCTTTCTGTTCCAGATTGAATCAGTCTTGAATGAGGAAGTTCTGACACTTTTTTCCTGTTCAGTGTTCTCTTGAAGACCCACTCCAATGAAAATAGTATTTTTTAATATGGTCATGTGGAGTTTTTCTGATGATATATTAAGAAAATTAAGCCTGAAATTGCATTTCTGAGTATTTGTTTGTTGAAATTGATGAGAAGTAGATGAAAAAATGAAGTTTGTATCGTATTTGTGACGTAGAAAATACGCTGGGCGGCCCTGCTCTGAGCTCTTAGAAACGGGGACAGGAAGAGGGGCGGGGTTGCTCTACCCCAACGGTTCCGCCCACAACTCAGAAATGAACTTCTAATGAACTCCTGTCGCTCTGCAGATGCTTGTCCTAGACAACAACACAGGTTTGTAGATTTGGTCTCAAAACGGCTTCATCGTAATCATGAGACCACACACAGGGAGAATGGGGACAGGAAGTGGGGGGTCCCTGATGAGCGGGTTAAACATGGACCAACCAGGCTCCTGTAGTGTTGGACACTTTAAAGAGGCCAGCACAAAGAAGCAAAGACCAGAACCAGCACCACAGGGGCTCCCATGGGATCTATGGCTCACCACCTGGCCAAGGAATGAACCAAATGTTTACCTGCACAGGTGAATCTTCATATTTGTCATCAAACATCCAGAACCACTGATGGGTGAAGGGATGCTGTTGAACCACCAGGTGTCAGTAAATCTGCCTCTCTGCTTACTGAGATGAGCTGGATCAGGTCGACAATTTCCACTTCCTGATCCAGATGATCAGGAGAGAGAGAGTAAGGTGGATGGATCAGAAACAAGGCGTGGCGGTGGACCTGGACGACCAAAGAAATCCCTCACTGACCCAGAAAACTAAAAGTGTTTTAAAAGAGTTTAAAGGTTTAGTTGGAAGTTCCTTGATGCTGTTCTGGTTCTTTGAGCTGCAGGGTGAAGGTCCAGCAGGTCCATCCTGATGCGTCATCCCGAATGTCGGAGCTTGTAGAGCTGCTTGAAGGCGGCCGCTGTGACCTGCACCGTTCAGATCTAAAAGCCACAAACATGCCGCTGACTGGATTCGTGCGTATGCACGCGCCATTTTAGGACCGTCAGCCCAGCTCGGTCAACCTCAAACCAAACCTGAACCCTAAAACGGGGCAGAATGAACCCCAGAAGCATGGACTGTTCTCAGGGTCCTACTGCAGACGTGTCTGCTTCTGCTGCAGCTCCCCTTTGCAGGCATGTAAGGCGGGGGGGGGGGGGGCGTCCTCACTCATGCGGGTGACGACTAATTTGGCTTGGAAGAAAAAGCGCTGAGCTGGCAAAGCCCGGCTGTCTCGGGAAGGTCACAGCATTCCCATGTCACTGATAAATGAGCCGTATTTTAGGCCGCATCTCGCCGCCGTTCCCCTCTGCTATCTTTTAAAAGGTGTGTGTGTGTGTGTGTGTGGGTGGGTGGGTGGGGGGGGGATTTTGTTTTTCTGTTTGAGGAGAAAAACTCACTGGTGTCAGGAAACGTTTGGCTCCAATGCAGAATGATTCACAAGCCGACTTCCAGATAAACAGTTCAGCAGCAGCTCATAAAGTTTTTCCTTATGTTTCCCCCCCCCCACAACTCATGACGTTTTTTTTTGTTTTTTAATAAAGACTGCATTCTTGAATGGTATCACCATGGCAACACAGGTGCAAAACCTAAAAACTGTAGAGGCTGAGAAAATTCAAAAAGCTGCAGAATTAAGATTGGAGTCAAACGGAGAGCGCCATCTAGAGTCCAAATGACGGCTGCAGGTCTTTCTGGACTGTTGGCGGACTTCATCCTGTCAGTGTTTGGGCCGTTGTCCTGTGAGTGGGGGTGTCTCAAACTTAATTCATTTTAGTCTTTCCAAGTGAATATCGGATTTTAAGAAACCTGAACCAAAGGTTGGAAATGTTGCAGCTTTTCCACCTGCTGTTCCTCCAGTGCCACCGGCTCAAACAGACGGTTTAGAAACACGTCTGAGGAGAAAAGAGGGACTTCCACCTTAACTCAGCTCAATCAGGATTGTTTTGTCCTTATTATGAAAAATATTATTCCAACTGTTTGATAAATTAGCAAATAGGATGAGATTCGAAAGCAATGAAAAGTGAAGAAGTTGTGTTTAAATTGGAAATTTCTTATTCTAAATTAGAAAACAAAACAGAAAACAGGTCTTGCACTTTTCATTTACAACCAACAGAGGGCGACACTTACCCTCAAATCACTCAGTGAATCTTCTGGTAATGAAATGAAAGATAGCAAAACATGAATAATTCATTTCTGCTCAAACTGTAAATGTTTAATGAAATGACGACAGATTTAAAGTGTGCGTTAAAAGCATTTTACAAAGTCAGAGTGAATTAGTAGGAAACCATTAGAGTACAAATGTAATGAATGAAAGCAGAGGATACATACGTGCACACACACATGCGCGTGCACGCACGCAGACGGTTTGCAAACACCACCTCCAGCTTCCCCTCGTGTCATGATCCCTGCAGCAGCTGATGGGCTTTCAGTGGGTCAACATTGTGAGGATTACACACTATCCTGCTACGACAAACATTACACACTATTCAGCGTCGAGGTTTTTTTTAACCAATTCAGCTAAAATACTCACAATTCCTGGAGATTATTCAAACCCGCTATATATCCCTCAAAGGGTCACGGGGTCACCAGAACCTGTCACAGCTACAGTGGGGGCGAAGGCGGGCAAAACCCAGGACAGGTCACTCCCAAACATGCGCACACATGCACGAAATCATGAA
The DNA here is from genome assembly GCA_023969325.1 of Oryzias curvinotus. Taxonomy (NCBI): domain Eukaryota; kingdom Metazoa; phylum Chordata; class Actinopteri; order Beloniformes; family Adrianichthyidae; genus Oryzias; species Oryzias curvinotus. The sequence continues at coordinate 28,179,731 of CM043717.1, forward strand.
TGTTTGTAATATGCGACAGACTAGCAACGTGTCCAGGATGTCCCCTACCTTCGCCCACGAGTAGCTGAGATAGGCTCCAGCAAACCCGGGACCCCATAATATAATATAATATAAAGTAATATAATATTATTGTACGACAGAAAAAACACTCCAACTAAAAAATTATTATAAAACTTTCATCCTTCCTGATTCATTTCATAAAAATCGCTGTACATCTAACCGTCCGTTCGTCTGCCTAAATCAGGGGTCGGCAACCTTTTTTACTCAAAGAGCCATTTGGGACCGTCCCTAATGAAAAAAAAGCACTCGGAGCCACAACCCGTTTTGATATCATTATATATATTATGCATGTATATATTATATCAAGGGTGCTCATTAAGTCGATCGCGATCGATTTTCAAGGACATGAGTGTAGATCACGGTCCAGAAAAGATTTTTTTAAAAAAGTACTTCTTTCTTTTCATCGTCATGTTTATTTGTTACATGTTTATTTCAACATTATTGTTTATGTACAGATGATTAAAAACTACACAGTGAGTTTACATAAAGATACTTTTGTATTAACAGATGAAGCGTTTTATTACAAAGACAGAAAGCAGCAACCATCGTATTCATGCTCTGCTGTAAACGGTGCTATGCGGGGAGCATCATGGCATATTATGAGGCTTTTGGTGCTGCTCGCTCCGTATTTTTGAACCTTTCGCTGCGATGACTTCTCTTTTTCTCTCGTCTTTCCGATCGTGGTCAGAAAGCGCAGGGGAGATTTCCTCCAGGGCTGAAGGCAATTCTCCTTCGGGGTTCACTTCCCTGTTCGAACCCTCAACCTTCAGAGCGGATTAAAACTGACTCCAGAAAAGTTATTCTGGGAACGACGACTTCTCTTTATTTAGTGGTCTGTCCTCCGAACACACAATATATTTCACGCACACACCTCCGCTCCGTGCTCACACCCCCATCTCCACCTGCACGCCCCCCCCTTCTTTCTCGTGGCACGCGCGCCGCTCAGCACACACCCGCAACAGTATAAAGCGTGTGTGCCTCGCAGCTTCCTTGATGAGCTGTATTTATTGGACTGCAGAGCTTATAGCAGGAGGAGACACGCGGGGGGGCTTTAATAAACTCCGGTTGCTGGACTTCTACCGGGGACGTGATGTGCTGCGGGGAGAAAAAGACGCTCTGATGACAGAGTTTGCGCTGAGTGAATTTAAACTCGCGTCTGCAGTGACGTATGTGTCAGAGGATGTCCGATTGGCCATCCTGCATGTCAATCAAGTCCCGTACTTCTCGGTGAGGATTTTGATTGGCTGGTGGATTTTCAAGAAGCGCTCTCTTCCCCTTCAATCTCCCCCACGTCCCCGAAGATGACAGGTCGATCGCGACCGACGCAACGAGCTCCCCTGCTCTGAAACACACATCACCGCACACGCGAGTCCAAAACACCGGCGCAAACTCTCCGTCACCAGAAAGCCGCTCCCCGCTCCGCCCCACGCCAAGCCCCCGGCAGAAAATCACTCCAGACCCGGAGTGTTTATTGAAGCCGCCCCGCGTGTCCTCCTGCTATCAGCTCAGCAGCCCCCGCCTGACAAACACGACTAACCAAGGAAGCTGTTTTTTACGTGGCACGAGGCACGGAGCCAGCAGCGCCTTTGAAATGCCATGAAAAATGAACAAACTAAAATAAATTTGAATTTTTATAAAATACTCATTATTTTCCAAAGTCACAGGGAGCCACAACAGAAGGATGAAAGAGCCACATGTGGCTCGGGAGCCATGGGTTGCCGACCCCTGGCCTAAATTAATAAATCCACTGTATATTTGGTCATATTTTTGTTCTATACTGTTTATGTTCTCATTATATGTTTGTAACAAACAAAGACAAACAAACAAGCATATTCCCGGTGCTGTAAAGTCTTTGATCTGCTGAGATGAAAATGTTTAGCTTCCAAAACTGTTTGAGCGTCTGGAATTTAAATCTGATCAAATTGAGTTTGTTTAATTTGTGTTTTATAATCTACAAACCTTTCAACTTCTGTTTTATAGATAAATAATAAATAGTAATAAACAGAAATGCTTAGATGTTTACATTGTGCAGAATAATCCCATATAGTGGTCGTTTTTCTAAACATCCTCCATTTTCCCCGGAGCTCCTCTGTGTCTGTAGCGGAGTTCCCGCCTGTCAGGAAGTGGATGACTGATCCAAACCTGACTAAAATAATCCAAAGCAGCTGCCGGGTCCCCTTTGACCCGCCTGGATCTGCTGATACACGAGCAAAGAGGATGTGATTGAATCACTCCCGTGCTTCATCAGCCCCGCCCGAGTCTTTCGCTCTGACTCCTGGCCTCTAAATGAATCACAGATGCTGCGAGTCAGAAACAATTTATCTGTCGCCACGATGACATCAGCCTGCGTGAAACCCAGGACCTCCTGGGGGCCTTCGCTGGGGTTTAGAGGTACAGTGTTCGGCAGCGGAGCCGCCATCAGTGTTGTGAATGTGTGTGTGCATGGGTGAATGGGACTGTGACTGTAAAGCGCTTTGGGCCTTCGAAAGAGGGTAAAAAAGCCCTATATAAGTATACGCCATTTATCGTTTCAGCTGCTGTGGAACACAGAGGGACAGCAGGGAGAGCAGATCGGATTTCATCTGTAATGTGGGACTGATAAGAAGAGCTCTGCTGGAAAACAAAGACTCACAGAGACGATGGTTTCCTCTGCGGATGTATAGAAAACCAGAAAGCTCAACCACAAACGCCATCTGCTTTCTTTCCAGTGGAGCAGTCGTGATTGAGATGCTGCAGCTTCCTGGACTTTTCCTTTTACTGGGAGACAAGGGGTTAACTTGTGCTGCTAATGGAAGTCTTGTGGGGCTTTTTTTTTTTTTTTTCAGGTCTCATGGTTTCATGGAAGAATGAGACCCAGAAACCCCATGACGGGAGTTCATCCACCCTCTGCTCTCCGCCAGCTCAATGAATTTCACAGGACGAGGTGAAGCGTGGCTTCGCCTGCAGGACCGCACCATCATCACATGACTCAGAGCGGCACAGAAAGGAGGCCTTCTTCATCAACGGCTGGGTTATGTCACTTAGTTTCAGAATGTCAGATGGGTTTTCATTTAGATTCATTGTGCTTGTGTGTCTCTGTTGTTCTGCAGCAGTATTATGGGCATTTAAAGACCCGCTCCGTGTTCTTCTGACATGATGGAGGACATAACTTAAAAATGGCATTTTCTGGGTATTTCTTTGTTCAAATCATTGTGAATCAGGCAGCAGACGTAAAAATGCAGTTTGCAAGAGAGCGTAAAAAAGACGTCACTAGCTTCCTGCTCCGCTTCATTCTGATGCCTCCACTTGTAGACTAAACTGCATGGCTGGATAGCTGCTATATTGCTCGCCATTTTTTTGTTTTTGCATCGGTAATGTTAGGTTGGGGGTACGACAGAGTTTTAAAAATGAAGTTAAAATTACAAGAATTATTTACGATGTATTCATGTTTTTTTTTTTTTTTCTTTTTTTGATTTGCGGCTTGCAGATACGGCAGAGTTTTAGGGTCAGTTTACAAACAAGTTTTATTTATTTTTTTATTAACGACTTTTAAGTCATAAATTTACAAGAAAAAGTCATAACCGTTAAACTACGAGATCTGAAGTCGTAAATTTATGAGAAAGAATCTAGTTAATTTACGAGTTTTTTTTTCATAAATTGACAACATTAGATCTTGTAAATTTACAAGAAAAAGTCATAATTTAAAGAGAAAAAAACAGCAAAATTGTCTGTTTATCTGCTTGAAGATGATAGATAGATGTGGAGCGTTCTGGGAGGCTTTTTTTCCGGATAGGTGTAACCTTGTGCTATCCTTTGGGGTCAAGATGACCATTGACGTGTTCTCCTACCATGACAAAGGTGGATAAAGGTGGAGAGGATTTCATATAATCCATGGACACCAGTGAAGATCACAAATCATTGAAGAAAAAAGGTTCAGAGCACTGTCTAGTGGGTCTAGATGACCCAATCAGATTACTGTCAGTGTAGCCGTCTTTCGGTAAAGCGGAGTTTCATCTGCAAAATAAGGAGCTCAGAGAGACGTTTGTTTGTAGAGGACCAATACTTTATTTTCCTTTTCATTCACTTTTCATTCACACACCCAGAAGTCCATCTGTCTCCTGACGTCATGAACCGGTCATGCACAGAACACCAATGCGTAAACAGTTACACCCCCCCCCCCCCCCCTCCAGATGAAACGTCCCATTTCAACATAAAAGAACAAAGATGAATGAAAATAGTCTGTTATATTAGCAGAACGTTGAAAATGCCTAAAAAAGTGCTGCTCCTCAGACAGAAGCGTCACACAAACATAGAGATCTTCCGCATTGGTGTTCTGCACATGACAGTTTTATGACGTCAGGTGACACATGGACTTCTGGGTATGTTAATGAAAATAAAAAATAAAGTATTGGTCCTCTACATGCAAACAGGTCTCTGAGCTCCTTATTTTACAGATGAAACTATGCTTTACCGACAACGAACCCCGGAAAGACGGCTACACTAACAATAATCTGGTTTTGAGTCACCAAAAGGTCTAGAATTTCTGTGTTTTTGAAAACTATCTGGAAATAAAGCCTCACAGCACATCTTTCATCTTAAAGCAAGGCTCAAATAAACAGACAACTTTGCTGTAGAGGGGTAAATCCATTTCCACTTTCATCTCGATTCTTCTCGCCATTTTGACTTTTTTTTTCTGTGAGGAACAAAAAAACATATATATATATATATATATATATCCTCTTGATTTTTTCCCCCCACAGTGACCCTAAAACTCTGTTGTAGTTGGGGGAGTAAGTTTGCGGAAGAGCACAGAAACCAAGAACTGGGCAACAGGATGGAGAAAAGGGGGGGCGGAGATGCTTGAGCGGAAAGGGGCCCGCCTGCCGCTCCGCAGAAACTTATGTCCTAGAAAAAGACCCTTTTTTTTTGTTTATTTTACCTCAAAATGACATCATCGTATTCAAAAGACCACTGGAAATAAATTAAAATACGATCAGAGTGGGACTTAAAGTAAACAGAGGGATTTGGCAGCTACAATTGCAGCGAAAATCAAATCAAAATAGGTGCTTAAATATATTACCTCCAACTGAACGTTTATTTTGTTTATATAATTATTTCTAATTTGTTTTATTTTCTGTTACTATCTAAAATAAAATTTTTATAAGTGTAAACCTTTTAATTAAATCAAAAAAGAACTGGAAAACTCTACTGTTACATCTCCTAAAGCGGTTGTATCGTAATCCTTGGAGTATTTTCGACTTTTCTAGTAAAGCTCGGTGTATTCTTGTCCTCTGTCTTTTTTTAGGAGTATAAACAGTGGGAGGAGTCAGGCTCCATATTAGGAGTGGGGCCGGTGACGTCACGCAGGCCAGCGCCCCTGCGCAGCAGGTCTGAGCACGCGCCCCATGATCACAGGGAGCTCCGTGTTTGGACGTAGAAGATGGCGTTGCGCTACAGCGAAGCTCTCCCCCGTTTTCAGGGTGAAACAGACGTCAGGGCCGCGGCGTGTCTGTAATTGAAAGGGCAGACAAGGACTCTTGGACTGTAAATAATCGACTTCACCATTTCCACCCCGACATTTTAGATTTTTCAAAAATATATATTTTTTTACGGACTGAGGGCTGCTTCAGGTATCTCTCTGGCGAACGCTAAAAGTTGACAACTGCCTTCCAGTTCACCTGCACCGTTTGGGCGCTAAACGAGCCCGGTACGCTAAAGCTACGAGCTAGCCGCCTTCGCCGGGTCTGTCGAGGTTCGGAGGCTTTAATCCGGTCGACTGGAGCAGCATAAGTCCGTGAACTGTTGCATCTCCGACGAGAACGGTCCGTCTGACCTCGCGATACTACTGAAACTGTGTTATTTTTGTTGTTGTTTTTAATCAAATTTCAGTCAAAACATAAAAAAAAAGATGTCCGATAACCAGAGCTGGAACTCCTCCGGGTCTGAGGAGGACCTGGAGCCCAAGGAGGAGTACGGACAGGCGGCTGGTGTCGCGGAGTTCAGCGGAGTCCTGAGCAAAGTAAGTCCCGGTTCCAGTGAGAGCTAACGGGCCGTGACGTCATCAGTTAGCGGCCTCGCGCTTCAAAATTCATTTAGGGGTAAAACAAACAAAATTCGATTAAAGTTCCGAGAAAGAAAACGTTTGAGCCGTTACAATAAAAATGAATAAATATAACCATAAAAAGAACAATTCTAGTCTAGTGGGTGTTATGGCAACGTGGACACGCCCACCCAATCCTCTTTTTTTTTTTTTTTCATTTTTTTTTTTTTCTTACTTAGGCTTCCTTATGTTTGAGCAAACCTGTTGGAGTTGCGACATCGTGGAAATGACTATTTTGAATGGAGGCATGCTCCATTCAAAACGCTCCAACTGTTGGTTCAGGGGGGGGAGACGGGAGACGCTGTAACCCAGTTCGCCATATGCTTCAGTTGATTTGCGCCACAATGTCAGATTGGTAGCCGAGTCAACAATCTGACAGATTGCAGGCTGACCTGCTAACCAAGCATAATGGGAGATTACTCCGAGTCAGCCACTCAGGCTCACCTGTTCCTGCATGCAAAGGTGCGCATGCGTCATCAGTATTACAAGCAGGAAGCTCTAGATAATGTAAATTTCCTGTCCAGATTTTCCCAGAAATGCAATCAAATGGGATTAGGTGGGAATGTTTGTTGTTGGTGAAAAGAATGCTGGGAAAAAATGATTGGCTCTTAGTGTGCTGGGGTTCATTATCACTTTGGGCAATATATTTTGTGTTAAAGACCCACTGCAGGAAAAAATATGTTTTTAACATGCTCTATGAGGGAGAACATGCATACAAAACATTTTAACATTTTAATTTTCCGCTTCATTCACAATACACTTTATTTATTATTTATAATGCTTCTCTTTTTAGTGATTAACATTCAAATGTGGCCCTTTCTCTGTGACTACGCTCCATTGTAAGCATCTAAAAATGTCGACTTGTTTGATTTTTCAGTGGACAAACTACATCCACGGCTGGCAAGACCGTTGGGTTGTGCTGAAAAACAACACGCTGAGCTACTACAAGTCCCAGGATGAGACGGAGTACGGCTGCCGGGGTTCCCTCTGTCTGAGCAAAGCTGTCATCACTGTGAGTTCGCTGTCCAGCTTCCCGGCTCGTCTGCCCAGCTGAAGGCCGGTCTGGCAGGCAGTCGGTGTTTGTGCAAGGCGGTTGAACTTTAGCTGAGAACGGGACTCATTGATGAATCTAAAAAAAATTTGAACTACAAATGGCTCATTGTACGGGTCTGGTTCGACTTTGAGGAATTCCTGGTTCGCGCGAGTGAAAGAAAATGCCGTCTTGTTCCTGTTAATGCGTCTCTGTTACAAAATGAGTGGAGGGTTTACACCCAACTTCTGCTCGGGCATAAATGAGATGAACACGAAGTAACAGAGGCTCAAAAGAGCTCACAGATTAGCTTCCAGCTGTGACATTTCACAAACTCTGCTCATTTTTCTGGTCTTTCTTTTTTGTGCTTTTATTCATTTAATGTTTTTTAATAATTAGCAGTAGCTGGAAGTGAGTGAATCAATAGCTGTGGTTACGTGTGAAAAATATCTTTGATGGTTTAGAATTGAACTGAACCTCGAAAACCTTCATCTGAGTCTATCAAACGTTTACGTACACCACACTTTGGGTCAGAACAACTCATTGTGACATGCGCAGACCTATCAAAAATACCAGAAAGCTGCAGCGCAGAACGAGACAAACCTCTAAATGTGCTTTTATTATTATTCTGGTCATTATTGAGGACCTGTCTGCTTATCATTTTCCAAGTATGTGCAGCCAGCGCTTTATTCTTGGTTGAACGGACCCGGTATACGGGTTGGGATAAGGCTAATACGTCCCAACAACGACATTAGCTTTGAATGTAGTTGAAATCTGTGCGGTCAATGCTGCAGTCTGCATCTTGGCTGCACATAAATATGTGGGAATAACTTCAGCCTTTTATTTTGTCTGGACTGGAAGCACAAATCCATGTGATGGTTTCTAAGCACTGTGCTGTAAAATCTTCTACTTTTTGGGATTGTCGGGATGGAGTGATAATTATTTATAAATATCGGTAACCGATATAATGGGGTATCCTGATCGGCAACTAGGAATGTCCCAACCAGGTTTATTTTATTTATTTTTTTCCATTGTCATTAGTAAAACTTTTTTTTAGGCCTACACAATATACCGCAAATTTATCGTTATCGCAATATCAAGCAGTGCAATATCCATATCGTAAAAGTCAGCAAAAATCGCAATAAATGGTTACCTTAAATATGCTAAAACAATCTTATGGCAGCTTGAAGTATTTAACGAATCAAATAAGTCCATTTATGCATTTGACAAATTGGATGGACGGCTTCACGTTGTTGACCAATCAGATGGAGGTATTATGTTAGATGTTTGCCTCCTACGTCAACGAGGGTCATTTGGAGGATAATTTTTAAATTGTTGCAGTGAAATGGTAATGATGTTTTTGGTTGTTTTGCTATTTGTGTGTATACCGCAAATTTTATCGTTATCGCAACATTGATCACTCATATCGCGAGTTTTGCTCATATCGTGCAGCCCTACTTTTTGTCATTTTTGCATTAAGACTAGACTCAGATCTGGACATCTCTAGTAATAATGATTCAATATTGGTCAATAATAATCGGTGATTGATATTTTTCAGGTATCACTAACGACAACCCAACCAATTACAGTTCAACGATACAATTGTTCGTTCAGGAATGGTCACTTAGAGCAGAAGTGTTTTCGACAGGAACATTTATCCTGACTAACAGTTCTGTCTGAACTCAAGAGCATTCTTCCCACCTGCAGCAGACGCACACGGGAGGCGACATCCACGTTTGTTTTCTTCACCAACTGTCAGAAAAACCGCCAGAGTTCGATTGGTTCTCGTCTTCAACCGTAAATTCACGGAAGGTTACAGGAACTCCCATCGGTTTCCATAAACAGAAACTGCTTTCAGTCTTTGCGTGTTCGGGTAAGGGTTACATGGGATATCTTTATGGTTTAAATACCACTTTAGTTCCAACCCAAATAAAACCCGTCACCTAAACTGTAGAGAATAAAAGCGGAGGATTCAAAGCGAGGGGCCGTCAGACGTCCACCACGTGGTTCTCGTCATCGGCTACTATGAATCTGCAGCCTCACAGCTGTCTGTGCGGCTCCAGGCGCCGCTCGTTCCTCACATGGAACCGCTCCAGTCCTCCGATAACGTCTACATGCAGCAGATCTGTGGAGGCACAAAACCTTTCCCGTTTTCCAGAAAGTTCAGAGACGCATTTGGGCGTTTGGTGCTTCTGCCAGGAGCTCAAGCACAAACAGGAGATTGAGGATTTTCTGTGTCCAGGCAGCCAGAAGCTGCTGCCTCCTGTGTTTGTTCAGCTGGATTGGTTTGCAGTAAGAATCAACGTCCGTCAGGTTCTGGGCTGTCGTCTCTTCACATTCCAGCGGTGACGTTCACACAGGCTGACCTCGCAGAGATCACGCAGCTTTGAGCAAAGCATTTGCAGAAAAATTGTGTTTTATATTTGAATAAAAACCAAGCTACTGTTGGGTTCTTGTAGGTTTACACCAAGAGGTCCAAGAAAAAGTGATAATGGACGGCTAGAAAAAGAGGTTCTGGTCACGTAGCCTGAATGTTCTGTTGCCCGTCTTTCTGTCTTGTTTACCTTATCGATTGATGCAGAGTAAACACGTGTTTGTAAATAACTGTATTGCTAATTAATGCCAGAAGTTGTTTGTTTATCCTCATTAAATAATAATGCTGGATATTTCTTCAAAGGGATTGTTTCTTTGAGACAAACTTTTTCCTCCATCTGGATAAAAACAAACGGTAAAAAGTGAACTTTCCCCTCCAAATGATGCTCTGGATCCCTGAACATGACGTTTACTTTCCTCCGCTGGTTCGTCTTCAAACACCAGCTGCAGCGGAGCAAGGTCCAGGCTCAGTAGCCGTTACCATGACAACGCGTCATAGTTAGCTTCTGATTAATTAAGATTCAGAAGTACTAACAATGAATGGTTATTAATTGTGTTTGTGGCCATGAAATAAGCGGGATGATGGCCCTCGTGGATGGTTCATGCCGTCCATTAGTGGACGCCACCACTGGGTTTAGGGACTCCACAGACCCAGATCAAGACGGGAGGTCCAGAGTAGACTGATGCTGGCGTGGAGCGTCCCACACACAATCGTTTGTTGTGTTAAGGAGAGGACGGCGTCTGAAACCTTCTAGTTGGTGAGAAATGGAGAACCGTTTCACGCGCACGTTTGCTGTCCCGCCTGTCGCCCAAAACCTCTGAAACGTGTGAAGGAGGTCACAGACCTTTGGAATCAGACTTTCTGGTTGTTGCCGATGCCTTGAAGGAGGTCCGTGGTCCCACAGTGAGTCAGAAATGAAAGCTGGGGAGAAACTTTCACTTTCACTGCATCAGAATCATGTCTTCCTCCTCCTCGCCCGTCCAGTTTGGAGTTGGAAGCAGCCACTCCTGTGGCCCCCATGTTGTGGGTTATTGTGGCTTTTGCAGCTGTGCCAAAAAGAGACTGACATCCCTCGCTGCCATTTTTAGCTCCACAGCAGCAGCTCTCCGGCCTACTTGAGATTCCTCCTCTTCCAGGAATTATGGAGGAGTGCAAACGGGGAATCTGTTGGCGTTTGTCCAACAGAAAGAAGTCGTCTGTCCAAATGCGCCCTGACGGTTGAACGGAACCGTCACAGGCCAAACGGACGCAGAGCTGGAGGCCTCTGTCAGGAAATGTGACTCTTCCTCACAGCATGTGATTTCCTCAGAGCGCGGTGTCAGGAAACCGGCTTCACGTGTTTATTCCACAGACTCTGCAGCAAAGAGCTGCTTTGTCCTTTTCACTTTCCAGGATCTCACTCAAAGTACAATTGATATTTCCAGCATTTTCACCCAAGTATCAGTAAATCATTTATACCACAGAGGCAGATTTCTATGGAAGTGGGGGGTCTTGCTGCTGTTTTCTGAAGCATTTTCAAGTTTCTTTATGTGTAATAAAACCATGAATCAGTCAATTCAAGTGATTATTGGAACAGCTGATTATGTGGCAGCAGACAGTTTTGGGGGATGATGGGAGTTAGTGTTGGAGCCATAAACAATGGTTTACTTCCCGCTCCAATCGAATTAGGTCCATTCAGCTGCAGTTGTTTTGGGATAAGGATGCCGCCATGTTGGAGCCAGACGGCGTCAGTAAGCAGTGGTCTGTTCGAGTCGGTCTGAGTCAGCGTTTCTATGGCAACCACTCCGGCCAATCACGAGTGAGCTTGTCGAAAGTCCACAGCCACCTGAAAGCGAGCTTAAACGTTGGGGGGCCAGCAGGCTCCACCTTCTTTTATTGATGCTTCTGATTGGCCAGATTATGACTGGAAGTACAGAAAAAATGAGGATCATCAAGAACATATTCAGAAAGGTATGGGAGCAAGAATGGTTACTCCGACCAACAGAACAACCAAGCAGCAGCTGCTACGTTCTCCATAGAAGTCTACGGGATTTTGGCTTCTTGGAGCCAGCAGGTACTTCCTGTTTGGAACGCCAGGGGGAGGGGCCACTCAGTCCAGTTTTCACATACAGTTTGGAGCTGAATGGTGACGGCAGGGTTTTGTTGCTTTGCTTCATGTGGATGGAATCGGAGAAAGTTTCTGCTTTACATTCGGTGTCAAATGTTTTAAAGTTGGGGCTGTAACGAGTATCCGAGTACTTGAAAACGTGTAATCTGCTTCCAAAAATTTGCGTTTGAATATTCGCGACGTCCAAGATCGCTGACCCGCGATCTTAACAAATATAATAAACTCTAGTAAAAATACAATTCTAGCTTAATGTATTTATTGCTCTAAAATGCAGAATAATGTTGGATTTTTAAGTTTATAAACAAAACAAAAAAAAACGGTCAAAGGACATGGCAACTGGACAAACGGGCTGTATTAGAAAGCTAGAATCGTGTTTCATCTGTGGATCGTTGAGTTTGATACGTGAATCGAATCAGATCGCCACCTAAGTAAATATCCACATTAAAATATAATTCTGATTTGTTTTCCAGTTGTTTTTCTCTGCTGTCAGCGTGGGAAAACTGTTTGATGTTGTGAAACGGGTCGTTTTTTTGTGTTCTTAATCAAGTCGGCTTATGTATTCTTTCACAACTTAAGCAGACAGGCAAACCAGACATCCCATAATTGCTTGGTCTGCTCGTCTTCCACGTGATTCCTGGTTTTTCCAGGATTCTGGTTCCTGGTTCAGTGACGATGGAAGGTCAGTGTACCGGTAATCTTTGGCGTAAAGTCATTCAGGTCTTTCGCTGAAGAGACGTTCTCCCTTTTGGTTCCTCTGAACAGGATTGAGGAAGCAAATTCTAATTTCCTTCCTCGGTCACACTTCCTTTTCTTTGCTGACTCTTGAACTGGTGTCAAGTTGATGCAAGGGCTGCTGGGAACACTGTCTTCATACTGAGCTTCTGCTGTCGGCCTCGGCCCGCCCCCTCGCCAGGAACCAAAGCTGAGTCACCCAGCAGAGAAACCTGGAAGACCATCAAGTGTGTTCGGTTAATGCAGTCAGTTTTGATGGATATGGGACGGTCTCCATGGAGATCAGATATTTGCTGGGCAGAGTGGGTTTCATCTGACACGACTGCCAGTTGGGATGTCTTCTACAGTCTGGCTTAAAACCTCCGAAACGAACCTGAAGTGAAACTTGGCGAGGACATTTGGGGGGATTTGATAGAAACGAGTCATCAGAGTTTTAGCAGAAGACGGAGATTCCTGCAAACACTCTGGAGATGTTTAAGAAACCCCGGACGGCGCTCTTAAGTCTGACGTTTTTGGCGTGTTTTCAGTGCGTTTAGCTTCCTCCGGACCGTCCTCGGTCCTGTCGGAACGGGCCGTGGTCGCTCATCAGCTGGTTCTGGATTTGCTGCACAGGTTTGTGAGGACCCCCTTCATTAGGGGTAGGCCTGCTCAATAAATCGCTAATTTATTGCCGTTATTGCGGCATCAAGCTATGCAACGCACATATCGCAAAAGACGGCAACAAGTGCTAAAACAGTCATATGGCCGTTTGAAATATTTGACCAATCAGATGGACCCTGTTATGTTAGATGTTCACCTTCTATGTCGACGATGGTCCTTTGGAGTGTAATTTTTAAACTGTTGCAGTGACATGGAAATGATGTTTTTGGTTGTTTTGCTATTTGTTCCTTTACCACAAGTTATATCGTCATCGCAGTATTGATCACTAATATGTATTATCGCCAGATTCCTCATATCCTGCAGCCCTAATTAGGGGAATAACTGGTGAAAATCATGGATGACTCCTCCTACTTCTGCTCCACCCTCCCCCGCATGCACAGTCATTGGAGAGCCGTGGATCATGGGAAATGTTTGAATGATCTCTGGCTCTATTCGTTCATGAAGGAGCAGCAGAAATCCAAACTTCTTGAGCTTTCAGAAAAATGAAATAAAAAAAGAAAGAACATGAAAAATGTAAACAAAGGGAGCAGAAAAGAAAAGAGTTTAGACCTAAACGCAGAAATCTGGGATCATCAGAAAGTGGTTTCCATCTGGTCATTAGAGCAGCTTCACTCTGTTGGGTTCAGACCCGGTTCTACCAGTTTCCTGCAGATCCCAGAGCTCTGCTGGGTTTGTGAACGATAAGTGAGTCTGGGAAACCGTAAAAGTGTGTGCTACCTGTAGTTCTGTATTGATCTGGTGTGGGTCAGTGTGAGGACTGGAGTAAAGGCGCTGGTTCTCCTGGTTCTGGTTCAGGTTTTTTTCGCTGTCTTGTTTTTGGAAGTGATGTTCTTTGTTTGTGACTAAAAACCTGATCACGTTTTGATCAGTGAAGATGTTTGCTGAGCTGCTGTCTTTCACACATGGATGTTACCCATAATGCACTGTGCTTGCATAGCTAGTGTGAACCTTCAGTGGCTGGTCCAGAACAAAAGTCCGGTGTTGGTGTGGTACCAGCTTCCTGTTGGCTCCGGTCAGAAATTGCAGATCATGCTTGAAGCTTCCAGCTGGTTTGGTTTCAGGTCTGCGTCAGGTCATTCCAACCGCTGATGTTAAAAGGCGTTAAACCCAGAGAAAAGCAGATCTTCCTCCGTTATGCTGCACATCGTCTGCTTCGTTGAAGCTTCGTTGTCTTTGCAGACAGGTTTTACTGTTATTTTTTCACCAGGAAATCTGGAGTGAAGCTTCTGCCGGGATTTAACCGAAGCTCCCGTTTGTGTTTCAGCCTCACGAGTTTGACGAGTGCCGGCTGGACATCAGCGTGAACGACAGCGTGTGGTACCTGAGAGCCCACGACCCCTACCACAGGAACCAGTGGATCGACTCCATCGAGCTGCACAGAGTAAGAACCTACGACACGAGCTGCCGCCCAGCATCAGAACCCCCCCGGACTCAGAACCTCATGTGTGTTTCTGTCAGAGCCTCAGGGCAGGGAGGACAGAGGGGGCAGGAGTCCTGGGATCAGTGCTCATCCCTCCGGCTGCGGTGCGTTTGCTGTCGTCTCTGAGCTTCGTGTTTGCAGCATAATTTACCGGAGCGTCTGGTTCTGCTGAAGCGACTAAGCCGCCGCGTTGAGGCTCTAATCCTCCAGGCAGTTTCAGCTGGTGTCAGGGATTTCAGCAGAACGCCACGTCGAGGTTGGAGGCGGCTCAGGGCTCGTGATCCTTTTCCACATCCGACTTTAATCCCGTGACTCATTCTTTCTGGAAGCTGCTTGAAAAACAGTCCGGGGATCATGGGAGAACCGGAGAGCAGGGAGCCTCACCGGACCTTGAGCCGAGTCAGCCGGTTCTGTGACCGTGCTGGACGGAGCGTCTGGTTTGTGTGGTTCCTCTGAGTGTCAGATGGAACCATCCAGCACAGTGATCACCAACAAGGCCGACGTTTATTTTCTTAAGCTTTTCTTTTTTAAATTAAGATGCTATAAGATATTTCACAGAGGATGAGATTCAATCAGACCAAATGATGAACTTGTAGATGTTTTTACGTTTATAAATGAGAACTCAACCCAGGCTCTGATTCTCTTTTAAGGCGAGGATTAATCCCATTTAGTTTTCATAAAATCTGGATTTATTGTGCTTTTCTCTTCAACACATTGGAGTAAAGTATCTTAACAGATGCCTGTAGGAAAATCCTTAAATGTTTTTTTGACAAGTTCCTGCGTAGTTTTTAGTTATTAGTACATAAAATTAGGATTTTTAACTAAATACATATTATAAGTTGTCACTTTTGAGGTTCAATGAAGTGACTTTGGTGCATAATTCCAGGCCACTAGTATGTCGTTGTTCTACACACCATGTCACAGAGATTTGTGTACTTTCACTCTGTAGTTTTTGAGTTATTAGTACATAAACATAGCATTTTTGAATAAAAATACTGTACAGGTTGTCAACAAGTTGACCCCCAAAGTGGTCAAGTTTGGTAAATGAAGTTTAGACCTGCGGTGTGGCGAATAAATACAACAAAATAAAGTGTCATAACGCCATAAGACGATAATACAATAATAATACATACAATAATAATAATAGGCATACATTGACAACTCAGTAGCCGTCTTCGTTAGAGAGTGGCGGCGCGGGTTAGCCGCGTGGGAAACATCTGTCACTGAAAGTGTTTCCACTAAGATTCCAGTTAAATCCTGAGTTCTTTTATTTTGAAGTCTTCTTTTCCTCTATGAAAATCGGCTTTCCAAATCCGTTTGTTTGGTACTATCTTTGCTAGCTTTGGGCTCTGAGTTTAGCAGTCATGGCAGCCGCTTCAAGAAAGTCTGTGATGGATCAAAGACAAAGCTGCTCGTCAAAAGTAAACCAGAGACGGGGGAAGTTTTCCAAAATAAAATCAAGAAAATAAACATAATGGCAGTAATGCAAGTTACCGTGAGGTTCTTGTTTTGTCTGTTGGTCTGCAGATCCAGGGCAAAGACACTTTCCTTCCTAGTTTAGGGGCAACAGTAATATTCTGAAGTGGATCATCTGCTGGTCTTAAAGCTAAAGTCTGTTTGGAAAACCCCCCCCCGTACTCCCCCCTTCATCAGTGAGTCATCCTCCGGAGCCCCCGCCATACCCGCACTCTGAGTCACGGCTGAGCTTCCCCTTCCTGAAACCATGAGGCTCACGGCGGCCGTTGTCGCCATGGAGACGCAAAGCACCCAGAACCCAGCCGTCTCCCAGCAGCCCCGACAAAGCGTCACTGTTAGAGTCCACGTGGGGTCCGTGGCAACGAAAACACGCCGAAAAATCCGTCTCCGGCGCTGCATGTGCACGTGTGTGTGTGTGTGTGTGTGTGTGGCTTCTGTTCTTAACACCTGCTCTAGTGCACGTTTCAAGCCCGTGCACGTGTGCAGGAGTTTAGATTTCCAGCAGCAGACAGAGCTCTGCGTTTGTTTCACCGCCGCTTTGAATCAACAACGGTGTGTGTGTGCGCACGAGTGTGCACGTGCATATGTGTGCATGAGGGCTCATCCCATCTGAACCCAGGGGGAGTCACTCCCGGTCAACGACCGATAGTAACCTCAGGCTCTTTCCAAAGACCTGCCGCGTACACGTGGAGGCCGCGCCCCCTACTGGCAGACACGGGAAGTGGGTCACAGCGGTTGATTGTTCCCTGACTGCTGTGAGGAAGAGGAGGCTGTTGTGTAAGAGGAAGAGGAACCAGCAGCTTCGCAGTTTGATCCAGTGAAGCAAACGCTGTGAATCTGACACCAGAAAAAGAAAGCGAGCTCTGAGGTTTTCACGCCCGTGCTTCCTTTGTCTCCAGGTGGATTCTGGGTATGGCTCCGAGTCCAGCCTGCGCAGACACGGCTCCATGCTGTCGCTCATCTCCGCCACCAGCGGATATTCGGCCACCTCCACGTCCTCCTTCAAGGTCCGTGTTTCCTCCCGTTCTGCTCGTGTGAATGAAGTGCGTGGAGCCCGGCGGGCCGCTGAACCAGCAACCCGGCTGTCTGTTTGCCTCCTCAGAAGGGCCACAGCCTCCGAGAGAAGCTGGCGGAGATGGAGACGTTCAGGGACATCCTGTGCCGGCAGGTGGACACGCTGCAGAAGTACTTTGACAGCTGCGCCGACGCCGAGTCCAGAGACGAGCTCCAGAGAGACAAAAGTAAGGAAACCTTTTCCACGATTTTCCTGAACAGAAACGCGACAAGCAGAACGGGAGATGCTCTTTGGTAGTTCCTGCTGGAGAAACTCTGGACCTTCAGACACAAAACACATTTGAAACAGTCTGAGTTTCTCCATGAAAACTCATCAGATCTGCACTAAAGTGATCTCTGACTGCAGCGCCTCCTAGTGGTAGAAGAATGAAGGCAATCAAATGACGGAGCAAACGTTTACTCTGAATGTTGATGCGGAAAATATCATCCTTTTTCCTCAGTTTTCCAGTTTAGAAATTTTTAATTTAAGATGATTTTTTTAACAAAAACACGTTTCATTGTTTTTGTAATATTGTGTGTTTGTAGTTCTTCATCTGTAAGAAATGAAACACACAAACACAGTTTTTGGGATGTTTTTGTGTCACTTTCATTTTTGTTTTGTGTTTCCTTCTGCTGCTTCAGTCAAAAGCAGAAGGAAAACCTGGATGTGATCAACCAAAGGTCAAATGTTGATCAGAGTAACTGTAATCAGTTACTGATGTGCAGGAAGTCCGCAGGTCACATGACCTCAGGTGTTCAGAGGAAAGGAGCCAAACTTTACCAAAAACCTGAAACGAGTCGGAGCGTTTCTGTGAAAACAAGAGTCTGAAATGAGGCTGTGCACGTTTGTGTGCGTGTAAATGTGTCAATTCTTTTGTCTGTGCACTTGTGTGACTGTGTGTGTGCGACAGCAGTGTCTCTGTTAGCTCCTCCCTCTCCGTCCGTTTCTGCTGCAAATGAATCTTTTGTTCTTCCGTCCTGAAGAAGAAACCCGAGCATTGTCATCGTTTTGTGTCTGTGTGTGTGTTTGTGTGTGGGTGCGTGCGTGTCGGGGGCGTCACCTGTCTCCTCTGAGTCTCTGCTGTGGTTTCAGTCATGGAGGACGACGAAGACGACTTTCCCAGCACGCGAACAGACGGAGAGTTTCTGCACAACAACAACGGCAGCCGAGAGAAACGTGAGCCGACGGGATCGACTGAACCCGAAGACGAGGAGAGCCTCCGGATGTCTGACCTGTCTGTGGCTCCTCCTCTTCCTCAGTGTTCCAAACTCTCAGCCTGAAGGGAATCAACGGCATCGACTTCAAGGGGGAGGCCATCACGTTCAAGGCCACCACCGCCGGGATCCTCGCCACGCTGACGCACTGCATCGACCTGATGGTGAAGAGGGAGGACAGCTGGCAGAAGAGACTGGAGAAGGTGTCCACCGCTCCTCCTGCAGACGTTTGGTCTGTCGATCCGGTCTGAACTTTGTGCCTCCGTGTTTTCAGGAGATGGAAAAGAGGCGAAGAATGGAGGAGAGCTACAAGTCTGCTCTGACGGAGCTGAAGAAGAAGTCTCACTTTGGAGGTCCAGACTATGAGGTGTGTACTGAGCATGCTCCGTGCACATGTGCTGAAACATGAAGAGGACGGGCCCGGTTCAGAAATGAGACCTTCTCGGTTCTGCTCCTGCAGGAAGGCCCCAACAGCCTCATCAACGAGGACGAGTTCTTCGACGCCGTGGAAGCGGCTCTGGACCGCCAGGACAAGATGGAGGAGCAGGTGAGGACCGCCGGGTCCGAACCGGAGGGGAAGAAAACCGGATCCGTGGTTCTGACCGTCTTCCTGTGTGTGCAGTGTCAGACGGAGAAGACCAGGGTCCAGAGGTCCAGCCCCGTTCCCCCCGGAGACGTGTACTCCAGCTCAGGGTCGCACCGCTTCGCAGACAAGGTGGCTATAGCTTCATGACCCCCCCCCTGTCCGTCATTCATTCATCCTCCTCTTTCTCTCCATCCTCTGCCCTTCATCTCCTCATCTGCTCTTCTCTCCTGCAGCCTCAGGCTGTCATAGTCAGGGCTGTTCCTCACGAGGTCCACAGATTCAGCTCGGAGGTAACTGTCCAAGCCGAGCCATGGGGGGGGCGCCGTGTCCCTGCATCCCTGCAGTCACCTGACATGTTCATCAAAGTCTAAATCCTCAGCCAAACGGCTGTTTCATGCATAACCCCCTCCCTCCCACACCGTCATTTCCACCATTTTTCTGAAACTGAAGCTGCTTCGGCTTCACTTTCACACTGCACTCATGAGGGAGGACTAAAACTACGGGGTCCCACTGCAAAGCCTTCCTAGTGGTTATTAATTCTGATCAATAGATCTGAATCCACCCAAGCTTGATGATCAATTCATAAAAGCACAGATCGATCTTTTATGCCTTTCCTTTTCCGGTGACCTTTGTGGGATTTGGTGTACTAAATCTTACTAGCCTAATATCGCCTCACAAGCCCAAGCTAACGTGTAAAAAAAAAAAAAGCAGCGAGCATTATGGGAAAAATCCAACCATACAGTTTAAGATCCAGATTCCAGCTCAGACGAGGAAAACAAAGACGTTCATGGATCTGTGTCATTTTAATGTTACAAAATGAAACGTCCTCCATTATGATATAAGATGCTGCAAGAACCTGTTAAAAAAGCCAGAAAGCCCGTTTTTGTCTTTAAAGTGAGAAAACAACACATTAAAAATTGTAAAACAATTCAACGTCGGCTGTATTCATATGTAGACATAAAGATTATTTAAACATTTATTTACATGTAGAAAATATGAAAAAACAACAAAAAAAACTACGAACCTAAAACTAAATAAAAATAATGTTTGTTAGTAACAGCTGCGGTTTTGTAGCTTCAATTCTTTTGTTTCTCAATTACTATTTTTCATGTTTGGAGTTGATCTTAATAAAGGGGCGGGGCTTCGATCCCATCGGCTACCAGGACATGAAATCCCATGCTCAGTAACTGAAACCACTCGTTACTGTTGAGCTTCTGTCCTGCAGCTCGCTGGTTGAGCCACAAGGGGGAGCTATTTTCAGCTTCAGCCTCAGGATCCTGGAATCAGTTTAAATCTTTATGTGAAACAATCGAGACAGTTTTATTTAAAGGAGATTTATTGTAAAAAAAAAAAATATAGAAAAATTACATTTCCAGCTATTTTTTAACTGGACAAATTTATTTTAGTTGAATTAAAAGTTAAAATAATTAATAAAAAATGTTTGTTTTTTAATAAATAGAGATGTGACAAATATTTGACAGACGTGTGCCGTTCTGGAGGAACTAGTTCTGTTCTCTGATACCTGCTGGTGTCGCTGCAGGTGGAGGAGATGGTGCAGAACCACATGACCTACTCCCTGCAGGACGTCGGAGGAGACGCCAACTGGCAGCTGGTGGTGGAGGAGGGAGAGATGAAGGTGAGTCTCCGCAGACGTTCTCCTGCCGGGTCTTCAGCAGACCTGACGGCCGCCGCCTCCACCTGCGTGCAGGTGTACAGGAGGGAGGTGGAGGAGAACGGGATCGTGCTGGACCCGCTGAAGGCCACGCACTCGGTGAAAGGGGTGACGGGTCACGAGGTGTGCCACTTCTTCTGGGACACGGCGTACCGCAACGACTGGGAGAGTGAGTCCCACCAAAAGGTTTCCGCGTCAGAACCTCAGAGCCGGACGCTGACTGTCAAACTTCCTCTGCAGCCACGATCGAGAACTTCAGCATCGTGGAGACGCTGTCCGACAACGCCATGATCGTCTACCAGACGCACAAGGTGAGCCGGATCCGCCGCTGCGGCGCCGACCGCAGAGTCTGAACCCATGATGACGACGATGTGTTGCAGAGGGTGTGGCCCGCCTCTCAGAGGGACGTCCTTTACCTGTCTGCCATGAGGAAGATGGTGACCAACAACGAGAACGACCCCGACACCTGGCTGGTCTGCAACTTCTCGGTGGATCACGATGACGCTCAGGTGAGAAGTCCGTTTCTAACGTCGACCGGGTCAGTGCGACGTCATCCGTAGAAAAATGGTTAACAAGCAAATGAAGTCGCCATTTCTTTCACCATATGGGCGCTGCCACGTTCAAGTGTTTCTATGGCAACCATCACCAATCAGGAGTGAGCTTGTTTTCTTGCCAGCGGAATTGGATGCAGGATCCACAGACTTTACTTGAGGCTTCTGATTGGTCGGCTTGTAACTTGAATTACAGTAACAGCTGTTTATTTCTCTATAGAAGTCAGGAATTAAATTGTGTGGGTACTTCCTGTTTGGAATGCCAGGGGGCGGGGTCCCTCAGTCCACTTCTCATGTGCAGTCAATGGTTTCCACCTTTTAGAACAGCCAAAAGATACATAGTCTCGTCCTCGCAGGTGAGCAGCAGGTGCGTCCGCGCCAAAATCAACATCGCCATGATCTGCCAGACCCTGGTCAGTCCACCAGAGGGCGACAAAGAGATCAGCAGGGACAACATCCTGTGTAAAATCACCTACGTCGCCAACGGTGCGTTTGCTTTCCTCCCGCCTCTGATGAAGGTTTTCCTCCCCCCTCCCTCATGAATCCTTCTCTGCCTGCAGTGAACCCAGGCGGCTGGGCGCCCGCCTCCGTGCTGCGGGCCGTGGCCAAGAGGGAGTACCCCAAATTCCTCAAGCGCTTTACGTCCTACGTGCAGGAAAAAACCGCCGGCAAACCCATCTTATTCTGAGGAGACCCCAACTTGAACCCTCGACCTGTGTGAACGTCCACCGAAAGCCACGAAGTCTGAACAGATGCTGCTGTGCTGCTTAAGACGACGAAAACCACCTTTTAGACTTAAACATTTCACTACTTTTGCAGCTTTTCTTCACGTTGGAGCAGAATTCTTTAACGGCGAGTCGTCAGAAATGATCGGTCCGTCTCTCTGATGAAGCCGCTGGCGCTGAAGGAGAGACGCCGCCATCGCTTCTGTTCGCTCCGTTTGTAAATAGTCCGACGGACTATTCGGATCCAAGCGCCTTCATTTCTACGGGAACCATGGGGGCGGGGTCAGCGAAGTGCCTCAGGGGCGGCTCCTCGTCTTCAAATGTGAACGGATGATCCGGGTCCCGACGCTTCTCAGTATTTTTTTTTTTTTTTTTACGTTCTCGGTCATCGCTGCTCTCTACGAGGGAAACTTAAACGTCGGATTTGAGTTCATGAACTTGAACGTCGGCGGCGATGAGGGGGGGGGGGGGGGGCCGGGGCTTGAAAGTTTGTAAATGTGTTCAGCTTCTGGTCAGAATAAAACATTTGCCTCCATCAGCTGAAGACGCTTTTATTGGCAGGGTTTTGTGCTGAGTCATGCTGTAAGGACACTTGGACAACGTCCACAAAACGCCATCATTATCATAACTTAACCCCTCAGTCAGTATACACAGTATACAGTGGCGCCTTCAGAGGGGGAGGGGCCAACATCACAAACACTGGAGCCGGCTTTTGCTAAATAAATTAAGGTCAAAAGTGTTTGATCCGTGCAGATTTATCCTCAGGAGGTGGAAAGGAGCTTGGGTTCGGCTCGTTTCCATGGCGATTCAGTTCAAGTAAACGAGAAAATGGCGCCCCCGGACGTCACGGCGTCTGTTCCGACTTCCCAAAGGCCGCCGCCAGGTTCGTTTTGGATCTGCCAGACGAAGACGACGTGATCAGAAATGACGGAAATGTTAGAAAGTAGAAGAAGAAATGCATGGAAAACAACAGACCTGTTGTGGGTCATGTGACTTTTGACGAGGTGACCGGCGGCCAGAGCCGCCATCAGGGAGAGCTCCCCCGCCAGGACGGCGCCACAAACCACCCTGGCCAGCTGGCGGGCGTTCTCGCCCGGCTCGTTGGGGCCGTGGACCCCGAGCATCTGCAGACGAGATTCGGACAGCGTGGAATCAGAAAACGCCAGACAGGCTGCCAGAAACTCGCCGTCAGCTGCACGCGCTTGAGGTGACCGTCAATCCAAACAACTAAATTTTTCATTGTTTGCACGTGACGCCAAAGTGAAGGAATACTTTCCAGTGAAATCCATGGGAGTGAGACCTCTTTATAAACCAGCTTTGATCGTCTCCAGCCTGTTTCAGGCTGAAGTTGGTGTCTGATTTGTTGTTTATTTATTTTTAAGCCTTCAGTTTCCCTTAACCCAGTGTTTTTCAACAAGTGTGCCGCGGTCAAGTGTGCCCTGGGAAATTGCCCTCATTAACTGATGTAAAAACATTTTCCATCTCCAGGATTTCAGCTCTTTGTTCATCCAAACAAGCCCTGATAAAACACTGAGAAATTAGGAATATAAAAGATCGTAAAATACTTTTTTCTTTGCGTTTATTTTATTTTATTAAAAACATTTTGATAAGAATGACGGTACCGCGATTTAGCTGCAGCTTCGACTGTATTTTGGAAAAGTCCCTCCCCTTTAACTGTCTCCACCAATCATTCTTGGGGGGCTTAATCACATGTCATCAGTCTGACCAATCAGAAGTGGTTAAAGTCTTCACTGCCTTGTCCTGATTTAGCTCATAAAGTCTCTCAGTTCCAACTAAAATACCAGCTAAAGCTCGTCTTTAGCGGTGTAGCTTTCCACAGAATCCGGTGTCAGACCGTGGAACAAGTGAACAAAGCAAAGAAGCTCAGAAAAGCGATCTCCAGCCGTTTTATACACTACATCTCCCATGATGCATTGGGTTGTGAGAGTGACAGCGCACAAGGAGATCTGTTGTTAAACGACCTCAAACTGTTTTTAAATCTTCTAACTTAACTTTTATTGCATCTCTTAGATAAAAACAGCTGCAGTTTCTGCAACAATTATCTCAAAAATGCATGTGAGATTGTGGAGGGGCTGTAGATCAATACAGACTATGAGTTTCTCCTTTTTTTGTTTAGTTTTTGGATGCTGGTGTGCCGCGGTATTTTTTTTAAGGTTAAAGTGTGCCGTGGCTCAGAAAAGGTTGAAAAACACTGCCTTAACCTATAAGGGGAAAATGTTGATCTTTAGCTGCTTTAAACTTTGTTTGCTAGATTTCCTGCAGGAACCATTAAAACGTGATTTGTCTGCAAAGTGGAAGCAAAACAAGAAAAGAAAAAAATCCGAAGCCAACTTCATCCTCAGCTGACTTAAGGTGCGATAGAAATAAAATATATTACTAGCAGCATTACTCGTAGCATCAGACAGCCGGTCGGTGAATATTCTGCATTATTAATATGGTCAATTGTCGGATTTTATTTTGAAATCAAAGGCTTTTCTTCTTCTCTTTTCTGTGAAAACAAACGTTTGTCTTTGGTTTAATTTATCTAGCTCAGGGGTTTCAGCATCAGCAGCCGCTTTAAGAAAGTAGAGGATGGATTGATTTTAGTCACGTGACGAAGAATGAGTTTCCAAAATAAAACTTCCTTCAGAAGTAGACTGGAAATAAACAGAAAGACATGCGGGTGGTGTTTTTGTTTTTAAATCCTGTGGTCCGGTACCGACCCGCCCACAGACGGATACCTCACCCACAGCTCAGGCGTTCTGGTGTAAACCTCAACAATTTACTGATTTAATGAAACAAACTTAAACGTTTGAGTTTCCATCCCATGACATGAGAAAATTCATTTTAGAATAAAAAAATGTCACAAAATATTCACACTTTGACAAAACCAAACCCTCGACGGCTTAAGAAATACGATTTCAAGCTGAATTTGATTAACTCTGTAAAGTAGGATTACAGATGTTTTCAGGCCGTAAACGCCTCACTGCACTTTTCTGACATTTGGAGACTTTTTCTCTCAAAGTTCAAAGAAAAGATGTCCAGAAGTATAGAATGAAACGTGAGAACTGAACAGAAGACGGAGGAGATTGATTGACAATGCTCAACAGCCAATCAGGAAAAAGAAATCTGTAAATAAACCCGTAAATGGCCGGTTACCTGCAGACAGGCCTGCTGTGGCAGCAGGTTGGTGCCCCCGCCCACCGTGCCCAGCTCTATGGAGGGCATGGTGCAGCTGATGTACAGGTCCTGTCCGTCCGGACCGCACGGCTCCATCTGGGTGATGCAGCTGCTGCTGCTGACCGCCTGTGCCGGGTCCTGAAGGCAGAACGGAGGCTGGCAGTGAGGAGGAGGAGCTTAACGTTCTTTGAGGAACAAAAACGCTTTTCTGGGATTTTCATGGGTTTTTTTTTTTTAGTTTTGGCCCCAAAAAACAGAATAAGAGTTAAAAAAGTAGGAGCAGATTGAGGCCCGGTACCTGTCCACAGGCGATGAAGATGGCAGCCACAATGTTGGCAGCATGAGCGTTGAAGCCTCCCACACTTCCGGCCATGGCGGAGCCCACCAGGTTCTTGCTGATGTTCAGCTCCACCAGAGCGCCCGCGCTGCTCTTCAGCACCTGAGCGTCAACCACAGGACGTCAGCGAAGCTGCAGACCCACGGCGGGCCGCGCCGGCCACGTCTTCCTCACCTCTCGGACCACCTGGCCGGGAATGGTGGCCTCGCACACGGCGGACTTGCCCCTGCCCAGGATCCAGTTGATGGCGGCGGGCTTCTTGTCGGTGCAGTAGTTGCCGCTGAGCGCCAGCAGCTCCACGTCCGGAAAGTGCTGCTGGAGTCGGTGCAGCGCCTGCTCCGTGCCCTGCAGAGCGCGGCGCACGGTCAACACAGCCGCCGCAACAGGCGAGGAAGACTCCCGCCGAAGATGAGCTCTGACCTTAGACAGCATGTTCATGCCCATGGCGTCTCCCGTCTGGGACTGGAAGCGGATGTAGAGGCTCCTCCCAGCGATGCAGACCATTAGCTTCTCCAGCCGAGCGAACCTGCCGAGCACAAACGGCGGATCACGACGCGCCCGTCACCACAACGCCGCCCACCTGCTTTCCCGCTCACCTGCTGGTCTCGTCGAACGCCTCTTTGATCAGACTGAAGCCGTCCGCGGTCTCCAGCCAGACTTTGACCTCTGCAGCCCGGCAGGCCGACGGCAGCCTGACCACGGGGCCGCGGGTCATGCGGTCGGCCAGGATCCTGCTGCTGCAGCCCCCGCTCAGCTGAGGAGGGAGCACAGGAGGAGGCGGGGTTAGCGGGACAGAAGCCGGCGGCAGAAGCTGCAACCACACGCCGGCGGGACTCACCGACAGCGCTCTGCATCCTCTGTTGGTGCTGGCCACCAGACAGCCCTCTGTGGTTGCCATGGGGATGTAAAACTGGCGGCCATCTAAGAAGAGGGGCCCAGCCACCCCCACAGGCACCGGCATGTACCCGATGACGTTTTCACAGCAGGTGCCCATCACCTGCAGACCAGGTAGAGTTTCACTGACCAGTCTGGTGAGAAGGAGGCGGAGTCTGACCCAACCTCCTGTACCTTGGAGTAGTCGTAGTCCTTGAAGGGCAGGTGTTCCAGCGCAGACGCTGCAGGCAGCTTAGGCGACAGCAGCTCCCTCCTGATGGCCACGCCCCTCTCCGGAGACTCCAGGACCGTCTCCAGCTTGTAGTTCTGGATTTTACCCGAGGCGACGAGCTGCATCACCTCTGCGTCGGTCACCATCCGAGGCCCTCTCTGAGGAACACGGGCGAGCAGCTCGCTAAACGAGAAGCCCAGGCGGGAGTGACGCCTTCCGGAAGGTGAACTCACCTGAGGATCGGCGAGGATGGCCGCGCACTCGTCCAGCGGCCGCAGCTCCGACCTGCAGCCTGGAGGTTCTGGAGACAGCGGGTCCCTCTGCTCTGGCTCCATGGAGTCTGCAGGGAGACACCGGGACGTTCTGACACTTCATGTTTCACTTCACGTTCATGCAACCTCAAAACAGAAATGAGAGCCAAACGCGGCGTTGCATGCAGGTCATACCTGCCCCTGTTTGACCCCCCCATTACAGGCTGAGGCTCTGCAAGAGCTGCACAGGACAAATTCATGGTTTTATCTCCATAGCAACCATTTTGTTTTTTGCTCACCTGATGAACAGGCCTGTGGGATTTGTAGAAGAAAGTGAACTTTTGGATTTCCATTTGTTTGTTGACCACAACCACATTCCTAATTTATTCATATTGCATATCATCTGGTTTCATTCAGCTTTAGCCAACAGTTCACGTATTAAATTTCCAGAATGTTCTAGTAAAAACCATGCGAGCAACAGATTCCCCTTTTGGGAGCTCGCTATACTCGCTACATTCAAAAATCTACAAACTTTGTTTCCAACAAGTGATGTTCAAGGAGTTAGACGGCAATAAATCAAAGCCAAATCGCCAAATTTCACATTTTGTCCATCCCATAATAATTTAAAAACTTCCTTTGGATGTCCCCGTATGAGTCTTTTGGTCTCTTTAGTGGATTTTGAACAATTTCCTTTGAGCCCCATAAGAGATTTTGGCCTCACTGTTTTTTTTTTTCCTGCTTTCCGCTTCAATGTTTTATTTTTGTTTTTTAACTCAAACATGAACAGAACCAGAACTGGACCCGGTTCTTCAGTAAACCACTCAGAACCTCTTAAGCTGTTTGTGCCATCCACACACTTTTTCTTTAACTCGGATAAAACTTCCAGGAAATGTTTGATTCTGATTCTGGCAGCGATTGGAGGGACGTGAACAGCAAAGGGGAGACGGGACAGAAGGAGAACGTGTAGTTCTCAAGGTCGTCTACGTCTCAAAC
Source organism: Oryzias curvinotus (assembly GCA_023969325.1). Classification (NCBI taxonomy): domain Eukaryota; kingdom Metazoa; phylum Chordata; class Actinopteri; order Beloniformes; family Adrianichthyidae; genus Oryzias; species Oryzias curvinotus. The sequence goes on from CM043717.1 coordinate 28,207,337, forward strand.
GGATCAAACCGTCTCTGGCGAAGAAGTTTGGGGTGTTCAGCAACAGGAATCCTTAAATTTAAATTTAGATCTGCGTATGACCTGGACGTCAGGACAACAACGGCGAGTCGAGGAGCGTTTTTACTTTCTGTTACAGAACAACAGAGGAACTTCTGCTTCCCTTTAGAGAACCTTAAGCTTTTAATACTAAACAATATCCATGTATATGATCAAATATTGACCTTTGGCAGACTAAAGAATTAATCTTTTATTAGATTTTAGTTATTTTTCTGAGGCTTTTTTTTCCACCCAAAAGTAAACGACTTAACCTCTGAGGCTCCGCCTTTCACTTCGTGTGGGCGCCGCCCATTTCACGACGTCATCCTAGAGTTCGGCAGCGTGTCTGCGCTTCGCCCACAAGAACAAACATCGGAACTTTTACAAATATGTATGTGCATATCGTGCATATAATGAAAGCGTTTAACCGATCACCGTGAAAGTGGGTGTGTCTGTTAGCCTGGGGGCGGTGCTGGCGGCGTAGACTGAAGGGGCGTTTCCTCAATTTGTGACATCACAATGTGATGCTGTCGTGGATTGGGAGGGGCTGGTGCTCAGAGATCAGGGTTCAGAGGTAGAAAATACATCAAGTCTCCCTGATCTGAGCTGGAATCTGTGTCAGAAACGTGCGGCTGGACATCTCTGATGTTGCTCGCCATTTTTGCTTTTAGCATAAGGAGAGGAACGGGAGGCGGGGTTGATTCGCACCAGCGAAGAATCTTGGCCAAAAAACGGTGTTTAAAGTATTTTTTTGGTAAACCATCAACGTTTTTTATCCTCAGAAGAAATAAATACGCTCATATTAATTAGATTTGCTCATTAATCTGATGCTCGTTACTTTAGAGACCAGCCCCCTTTAAGGGTTCTGAGGCTCAGTGAACGCAGCAGGGCAGAGACTAGAATTATTATTATTAAACTAGAAGAGAGACTTTTTGGGAGCTTTTCCTTTGCTCTTGTTGAGAGTTGTGGTGTAAGATGTGCGGCGTTGGTTCCAGCAAACACAAAATCAAGAGACCTAACACGGATGACATCTCAGTGCAGCAAAGAGATAAACGTTACGATATCTCGTTATGACGACAGGACAATTTTTTTTTTCACTTGATAACGACATCTACTGTCTGGTTATTACAAGAAAAGAAAAGAAAAAAAAAAAGGGGGGGGGGGGCAAGATACCATGAGCTTCCGAACGTTTCTGCAGAAATCTTCAGATTTGTTTGGGGAAACTTCTTCTTGAAGGCTTTTCCCACCATCCCTGCAGCCTTGACACTGAGCAGTTGTTATTGGATAACTTCATGCAAACTAATCTGTGCTTTGTGCGATTATTTGTGATGCCGTTGTGCAGTTTGATAGGCTGCAATATGCAAATAAAGTCCATCTAAAGTGCAGTGATAAAAGGTTTACATGAACTGAAACGTTTTGATGATTTTCTTCATTTACTTGAGTAAATCTGTAGAATTAGGCAACCTGAACAGAAACTGACTGGACCTTGAAGTCTCATTAAACCTGCGGGAAACAGTTATGAGTCTCACCTTCGTCTGGGGACGCGCTCAGCTCCGAGGAAGAGGAGCCGGTTGCTAGGACACCGCTGGAGCTCCTCCGGGTCGGCGGAGCTGGGAGGTCCCTCCTGCAGCAGTCCTCGGCCACCGGGGGCTTCAGGGCTGGGGGGGAGCTGCTAATGGGACTCCTGAGAGACAGAGAGGACTCTGTCTCCGCCTGCTCGAAGAGGACGTACTTGACGGCGAGAAGCAGGGCGAGGCCGAGCGTTATCACGTGTTCGAGCTCCACGCTGAGGGGCGGAGACAAGGCAGTGTTACCGCGCATCTCCACGTGTGTGCGCCTCCGTGTGTGTGTGTGTGTGTGTGTCTTCACCTGGAGAGCTTCTGAGGCCACAGGGAGCCAGTCGGGTCGGGTCTTTCTACGGCAGCCGTGCGGTTTTTCCCCAGAGACTCGGCTGTGAGGCGGGTGTGGGCGTGAACCAAGGCCAGGCCCAGAGACTGGTCGAGCACATGGGGCCATTAGGATAAAACAAGATTAAACACAAAACCTGGTCAGTCGGACTGGCAATCGGGGCGCCCACCATGATGATCTTGACCCTCTGGGTGACGGGGTTGGGCTTGTTGTCCTCCTCTTCTGCCAGGACGTGAGCCAAGTGGCTCATCTGCCATATGGGACGGCCCTCGCGGCTTTCCCTTGACAGCTGTGCACGCAAACAGGCAACAGTCAGATTCACCCCGTCCTCGCCCGCATCGCCAACGTCACGCATTGCCATTACCTCCAGCACCAGAGAGACACACGCCGGGAAGAATGTCACGAACACAAAGTAATTGGCCAGAACAGACATGCAGCCGAAGCAGCACATGATCTCCAGCTGAGGAACGCCTGGAAAACAACAGATCCATCAGCGGAACGTTTCCGACGTCCGTCGGCATCGTCGGTGGAACACTCACCTGACATGGTGCCGATTCCGATCACCAGACACTCCACCAGAGCGTCCAGGGTGAAGGTGGGGCCCAGGATGGCCATTCCCTGCGAGATGTTCTCCCTCACCTCATCCTGCAAACAAACACAGCAGTGAGCCAGTCTGACAGCAGGTTTACGGGCCCGTCAGAAATCTGACCACCGAAAACGCCGCATCACGCGTCTCAGGCTCTTTTTACAGTCGACCCCTGCCGTGGGTTTGACCCCGGACAACATTACAGTGAACATGAAGGGGGTCTGCTTCAGTGAAACGCCTCACTGCAGCAGCCAAATCGCCAGACGCCTTTGCCGAATCAAGTCATCAGCTAACCATCAGATCTCTGGAATACGTTTTAACAGACCAAGCGGCAAAAACACGACTGCCGTCCCACCTGAGAGCTGGAACTGAGGGCGAACTTGGCAAGCGTGCAGGCTTTGGACAGGTCGATGAGCAGGAGAAAGAACGGCAAAGCTTCACTGCGGGAAAAGGAGGAGGACAGAGGGAACATGAAAACTGACGGTGTGGCACAGCGGGCGCCACAAGACGCCCCGCAGCATCACACAGTTGAGCGTGTCATATGGGAGTGTTTGATCCACAACTCCTCCGTAAAATCATCAACCATCATCTGCAGCAAAATGTCTCCTTTGATAGATGATGACGAGCGCTAGAACCGTGGCAGAAGTTTAAAGTGTCTGCTGCACATCAGTGTATTGATCACATTCGTCGCTGTGTGCTTGAATGGCTCATCGTGTCAGTTGGTTCGTGTTTATTTGCATAATTATGATTAAATGGAAACGGTGTCATTACGAAATTCTGATTTTTTTTCTCCATATTTCTATAATTTTGATAAAGTTTTGTGGATATGTGTAATAGAAACGCAGCTGCTTAAATCCAAACTGAAGAAGCTTTAATTTACTCAAAGAAAGTCAAAAATCTATATAAAATCTATATAAAACAGTCTAAGCCTGAACTGTTAACTCTTCTTCAATCCGTAGGTATCCTAGACCAGTGTTTTTCAACCAGTGTGCCGTGGGAGATGGTCAAGTGTGCCGTGGGAAATTGCCCTCATTAACTGATCTAAAACCATTTCCCATCTCCAGGAAATCAGCTCTTTGTTCATCCAAACAGGCCCCTGATAAAACACTGAGTAGTTAGGAATATAAAAGATCATAAAATTATTTTTTCTTTGTGTTTATTTGATTCTATTAAATACATTTTGATAAGAATGAAGATACAGCGATTTAGCTGCAGCTATACCTGTTAGCTATACCAGTCCCGCCCCTTTAACTGTCTCCACCAATCATTCTTGAAGGCTGAATCACATGTCATCAGTCTGACCAATCAGAAGTGGTTAAAGTCTTCACTTCCTTGTCCCGATTTAGTTCATAAAGTCTCTCAGTTCCAACTAAAATACCAGCTAAAGCTCGTCTTTAGTGGTGTAGCTTTCCACAGAATCCGGTGTCAGACCGTGGAACAAGTGAACAAAACAATGAAGCTCAGAGAAGCTGGTCTTTCTGCGGTCGGCGGATTTACGGCACTACACCTCCCATGATGCATTGGGTTAGAACGACTGTCTTAGCGCACAATGAGCCTCTCCTCTTAACGTCTTTAAACAAGGAACACACATCAAACAGTTTTTGAATCTTTTAACTTAACTTTTAATACAACTTTTAGAAAAAACAGCTGCAACTTCCAGCTTTTTCTGCCACAATTTTCAAAATTATCATGAAAATGCCCATGAGATTCCGGAGGGCGGGGGCGTCTGTCGATCAATACAGACTGAGTTTTTTCTTTTATTTTTTTTTGGATTCTGGTGTGCCCCGGGATTTTTGTCAAGGCTAAAGTGTGCCGTAGCTCAAAAAAGGTTGAAAAACACTGTCCTAGACCTCCAAAAGTACCAGCTTAAACAGTGGAATGAATAAAAACACACTTACTTGAGGCCTGTGAGCTCTTTCCCAAAGAAATGGATGACCACTGTGCTGAAAACAAAGCTGGAAAATACTGTGAATAACCCTGCAATACCTGCAGAGAGGAAGCAGAAGCATGGCAGTCACTATTAAGACTTTCAGGAAACCTTTACATAGTTTTAGTAAATTAAATAGTATTGCCACTCTATGATAAATTTGTACTGTATATTATAACATATTTGTATGCATAGTCATCTCGTTTTAATGTGCACTCAAAAAACAGCACAAAATAATCCATGTAATCAAAGCACACAGGAAATCCAAGAACATGTTGCGTTTGATCTAAGGGCCAGATTTGGTGAGGTAACCATGTGAGGGCCAACCCTTCTTGAACTAAAATTAAATGCAAATGAACCTTTATATAGCAGCATTTTTTTAACTTGTTCATCTAAATACATTTAGACCCAAAAACATAAGCGGTGTCGGCCGCGTCTGTGCTTTCATCGCAGGTTTATGAAAGAAACACAAACTCTGCTTCTTTTGGCTCCACCAGTCTTTTAATATCAGACGAAATGTCTTCAATTCTCCTGACCGCAGTCTTCCAAGCCAAGTAAACATGATCAAACTCCCGCTTCTTCTCGGGACAAATGTCCTCCACTACTTTCATCACGCACTCTTTAATAGATCCCCCATCGCTAAAAGATTTGCACTGCTTTGCAATCAGTGTTGCGCCCTCGTAGCTCACTTTTGTGGCGTTTAAACGCTGCTCTGCCGTTACACCTGCTTTCATTATTCGCACCGTTCCATCCCAGTTTGTCAAAGTTAGGATCTCGTCTGGTAATGCCTCATGATATCAAACCCCTTTTCAACTGACGGTTTGGCATTTTAAGCGGACGCAGTTGTGCTTCAATTTAAAATAAATTTAAAAAATTTCTATTTCCAGCCAATCACAATCAAACAATCGTATACACAATTCTTAGAAACCAATCGTTTTCAAGCATTCGTACACAAAGTTCTTGGAAAGTGATGGAGGCCGCAGATTATTGAATTAATGGCATAAGCTTGCATTTGTTCCGCGAGCCGGACTTTGGAAATGCCTAAGATCTATTTAAAGCAATGCTGGGGTGAAGCATCCCAGCTCAGTACCAGCAAACCAAAAGCATCCAACATACTGACCCAGAATATATTTGGATCCCAGCTGCAACAGATTCTTGAACTGGAAATAGATGTAAATAATGGCCATGCAGCGAGTGATGGTCAGGATAATAAAGTCATTGCTGTGGACGTTCTGAAAGAAAATACACAGCTCCTGTTGTAAACATCCACACATGAACACTGATTTCCTAATAGTGGTGAGGGGCAATCACCTCCTGTGCTTTGGGGCACTCGCTCCAGCTGCACACTTGGCTGCTGGCTGTGAAGCTGCTGTTCATGGAGAAGAGGCACACGGTCACAGCCAGGGTCCCCACTATCACCTCCCATGGGTGGGAAGCCACCAGCAGGCCATGGAGCCTGAACAGGCGGCCCAGCATGTTCTCAGGGGTCGTTAGCCCTTCTTAAGGTTACAAAAGCCTAAACTAAAACACAACAGAAGATTGGCAAAACTTCTTAAGACAAAACGGCATCTCACTGATCTAATTAACACTGAAATGAAAGGATATAATATTATTTTTTTAAAGTGTATGTACTAATGACCTCAACTTATACAAATAAAAAAAAAATCAACTATATCGGGTAAAACATAGATTGTTGACATTAGCATCATTTTTAAGCTAGCATTAGCCATGCTAGCCTCAAAGAGCTATTCTGACTAGAAACCACCCTCTGCATCATTAAGAACTATGAGTAGTAATTAAAAATACTAAATGACTATTCACCTCAATGTAGTCTTCCAAATAATAGTGGTGGTTTTCTCTTCTGTAGTAAACACGATAGTCCCCTCCCTTTAGCTTAGCCACACATTAGCCGTCCAACTCGGATAATATTAGTCTAACAACAATCTCCTGGTCATATTTAAAGTTTGGCACCACAATAAAAATATTTATATTCAAAAATATTTAAACAGAAAAATAAATGTGTAGAAAAACCTTTAATATATGCGCTAGAAAGGGCACGGATTTTATTCTGTAGCTAGCGAGCGTTAGCATTACCTACTTAGCATTAGCCAAAAACCATACTCAATAACTTACAGACAAATATTTGTCTCCCGGCCTCATTATATTCCTAAAGTTATTGTTTGGTCTCTTTGTAAAATGTACGTACTTTAGACGGTGACTTTCACCGGGGACGGACGGTCCTCTCCATGCCGGTATTGGCACTACTCACAACCCGCTGATGTAACGAGCGGAAATACGGAGAAATGACGTCAGTGTCCCGTCACGGCGGCTGCGTATTGGGCACGCGCTGCTACAGAATGAAGTCACCCAGAGCATGCCTTCTTTTGTTTTCAAAAATGTATTTAAAATCGTAACAAATAATACTAACAAAGACAAGAAAACGTATTGTTTTTATCTCCAAATATGTAATGTTCCATTAAAGACTGTGGCAGTGAGGAAGATGAAGAAGATCAAGGCAGAACAGAAGGCCAAGTTTTGGGAGCTGAAAGAAGATGCTGTGTGGCTTTAAGCACAGTGGCACCTCCAGGGGGGGCCGGTAGGGGGCCACATTAGATCTTGGGGTGGCACACAAAAACCATGAGCTATATTTTTAAAATTCATTCTACTAAATGTAGTAAAAAACAACCTTTAGAAAACCAACAGAAAGTTAAATGCCTTCTGATATTTTGTAGAACATTAACTTGTAGTAGATACTACTATAGATTATAGTAGATATCATTAGTACAGTGTTTTTTAACCTTTTTTGAGCCACGGCACACTTTAACCTTGACAAAAATCCTGCGGCACACCAGCATCCCAAAATTAAAAAAAAGGAGAAAATCGTAGTCTGTATTGATCTACAGCCCCTCCTCATCTCACGTGCATTTTTGTGATAATTGTGGCAGAAGAAGCTGTAATAAAAGTTAAGTTAAAAGATTCAAAAACTGTTTGATATGTGTTCGTTGTTTCAAGACGTTAAGAGCAGAGACTCATGGTACGCCGTCAGTCGCCGTTTTGGACTTTAGGAAAAAGTTATGAAGAACGTTCATCTTTAGTAACTGAGTACTGGTTCTTCTGTCTAAGCCTCAGCTTCTGCGTCCAGCGGCTCATCTTTATGTCTGCGCATGCGAAGGCAGCAGGAGGGGAGGGGGTGTGGGCTGTTTAGGTGATCAGAGCGATGTGCCCGCTTGCTGCATTTGGGATGAAACGCACAACTGATACTACCACAGCTTATAGTGGCTAGTGGGGTGTCCACTGGGGTGGCCAGGTGTCGGACAGGGGTGGCCGTGGCCACCCCCTGGTGGCGCCACTGTTTAAGCAAAGAGTTTAAACAGGCTTCAGTGAATCAGGAGGTTTTTGTTTTTTTCAGCTATAGTAATGTGGGAAGCTGGGAGGAGATGATGCTGCCTGCATCATCTCCAGAACTCCATTCTTTGGTCACTTCACCCCCATTCTCCAGCAGCTGCAGTGGCTTCCCATAAACTCCAGAATCAAACTCCAGCTCCTCCTGTTTACCTTTAAGGCCCTTCATAACCTTCATAGCCTTCTCCATATTATTACCCCCTCTCTCTCCCTCCGGTCCTCTTCCTCTGTTTCGCTTTGTGTCCCCCGGCTTGGCTTGTTACCATGGAGAGCCGAGCCTTCAGCCACTTGGTTCCCAATCTCTGGGATTCTCTCCCTCCTGACCTCCGTAACATTGATAATTATGTAACATAATTATGTGCTAGTAAACCATTAAAAAGATGAAGCCCCTCCCTGCTTGTCTAATGTGAACAGCATGTGCCAAAAGCACATTCAAGAGAACCAGTGTTTAACGTGTTTTTGAAGATGCGTCATACGCCCGGGGTGTCTGTAGCTTGAGAGGACTGAAGACATCAGTATGCTGGGAGATGCACCACAAGGTGAAGGTGGAGGTCAGACTTAGGGCGTATGAGGACTTGTATAACAGGTTGGACACAAAGGAGGGAGAGGTGGATTTGTACAGGGGAAGCAGAGGACCAGTGCAGCCGGTTAGGGTGACTAAGGAACGGGGTGGAAATGTGTTGACAGGTTCCACAAGTGTGATGGAAATATGGAAGTATAACTTTAAAGAGTTGATGAATGAGGAACATGTTAGAGAGCTACAGAGGAGAAAAGGTAGATGATTTGGAGCAGGACGTAGCAAAGATCAGTAAGAATGAAGCGAGGAAGACATTAAAGGGTTTGGAAAGGCAGTTGGTCCTGACAACAAGCAACAAAGGTTAAGAAGAGTTTAGGAGAGGTGGCAGATGAAGTCTCTGAGTGTTAAACAAGATCTTAGAGAGTGAGAGGATGTCTGAGGAATGGAGGAGAAATGTTCCATTTTAAGAAGTCCCACAATGAAATTATAATATAGAGTAGAGCAGTGTTTTTCAACCAGTGTGCCGCGGCACACTAGTGTGCCATGGGAGATGGTCAAGTGTGCCGTGGGAAATTGCCCTCATTAACTGATCTAACAACATTTCTCATCTCCAGGATATCAGCTCTGTGTTCATCCAAAACAGGCCCTGATAAAACACTGAGTAGTTAGGAATATAAAAGATCAGAAAAATTACTTTTTCTTTTGTGTTATTTTGATTCTATTAAAGGACATTTTGATAGAATGACGGTACCACCGCGATTTAGCTGCAGCTATACCTGTTTCCTGAAAGTCCCGCCCCTTAACTGTCTCCACCAATCATTCTGAAGGTTTTAATCACATGTCATCAGTCTGACCAATCAGAAGTGCTTAAAGTCTTAACTTCCTGTCCCCATTTAGCTCAAAAAGTCGCTCAGTTCTAACAAAATTACCAGCTAAGCTCGTCTTTAACGGTGTAGCTTTCCACAGAATCCGTTGTCAGACCGTTGGAACAAGAGAACAAAACACTGAAGCTCAGAGACGCTAGTCTTTCTGCCCTTTTGCGGCAGTTTCACACTTCATCTCCCATGATGCATTAGGTCACGTGACAGCGCCCTCGGCGCCTCGACAAACCACAACGAACATACAGTTTGTAAATTTCCTAACGTAACCTTTATTACATCTTTTAGAAAAAAAAACAGCTGCAACTTCCAGCTTTTTCTGCACAATTATCACAAAAATGCGCGTCAGATTGCGGCGGCAGCCGCGGGGGGGGGGGGGGGGGGGGGGGCGCTGTACATCAAAACAGACTATGAGTTTCTGCTTTTTTAATTTTTTTTATGCTGGTGTGCCGCGGGATTTTTGTCAAGGGTAAAGTGTGCCGTGGCTCAAAAGAGGTTGAAAAACACTGGAGTAGAGGAAGTTACACTGCATTCAGAAATTAGCTTTTCTGAGCAACAGCAAAGAAACAAAACCATAGATGCTATTTTTTTTTTTTTTTTTTTAGCTCAGTGGCCTTGTAGTAGAGTGTTCAGACTGAGACTGAAAGGTTGTGGGTCATACCAAAGACTAAAAATGGGACCCAATGCCCCCTCGGTTCACATTCAGCCTGCAGGGGTTCGATTGGAGGGGTTAAATACGTTAAACCACTAAATGGTTTCTGAGCGTGGCTGTAGCTGAAGGTCAAATACGGAGAACAAATTTCACACACTGGGGTGCGTGAGAGCTAATGGAACTTTAACTTTAAAGAAGCTTCTGGAGAAGAAAAGGTCAGTAGGAGCTGCAAAGTGTCTTTCAAGAGGTCTATGACAGGAGCTGTGGTTTGCATGAGGAAGTCTGGAGTTCCAGAAAAGAAGGTTGCAGATATTCAGGACATTGATGAAAGCTGGAGGACAGTGGTGAGATGTCCTGTTGAAGGTGGAGGTGGAACTCCACAGCGGATCAGCTTCTTGTTTGCTGTGGTGATGAACAGACTGACAGATGAAGTTAGACAGGAATCTCTGTGGATCAAGATGTTTGCAGATGACGCTGTGATCTGTAGTGAGAACAGGAAGCAAGTGGAGGAACATGTAGAGGGGAAGAAGTTTGATCTGGAAAGGAGAGGATTGAAAGTCAGCAGCAACAGGAAAGAGTCTCTTTGTGGTAATAAAAGGGACCTGAGAGGAACGGTTACAGGGAGCAGAGGTAAAGAAGGTGGAAAAACTATGACTATGACCACCTATGATGTGCGGCTAATACTCAACAAACAGCGAAACGGGTTTTCAGCAGCTGTTTGTTCTGGATTAGACCCTTTCACAAAATAGTCATAATGTACGTGTTTCCGGGTTAAGACAGATCTAGTGGGAGGAGAGCAGCAAACCATAAAGCCTTTATGACTCATGAAGATTAAGTATTGAATTTGAAAAAAGTATTGAATTTTTGTGAAGTTTTCAGCTTTCCAGCTGATAAAGTGTGTGGGTTTTTTTTGGACATTGTCAAACCTGTCAAGTGTGAGCTTCATGGAGCAGCGTGTCCAGACGTAAAAAATCTAAACTTTGGTGAAGAAGACGTGTTGCATCAACCTGTCAGGGACTCCATTTTGGGCATGTGACATGTTCAGTGACACAATCAGCTTGTGGAGTCCAAAACCAACATGGTGAGAATCCGATCGTTCTCCTACGGAAGTCCTGATGGTTTACTTATTTGCATTGGAACAATGATAAATCATTGGGAGCAAACATTGATGCGTGCCAGCCACTGGGCTGCAGAGACACAGAAGTACCGCTGAAAGCGTCCGTCATTTAGACGCAGCTCCTGCTGCAGGGGGGAACCTCGCTGTACTGGAAGAGTCTCTGAATGATTTCATGAACCCAGACATGGAGAAACAAACGCTGCTTTTTTAAAGCTCTTTAAAATAATTAAATCGGCTCTCTCAACATCATCTACGTCTTTCATGCCCTGTAAATGAATTATACACAGACACCCCAAAAATTGTCTTGAAAACTGCAGAACTACTTTCAAAAGAACTTTTCAAAAGGGGCCTATAATCGATTTCCTTTTTCAACTCTTTTGATCCACTCGATTTGATTCGGTATTCTATTTTTAATTTATACAGTTTATACATAGAAATGCATTAATAATCTATTAATATTTTGAAGATATTCATATTCATCTGATACAGTTCACATACTCCATCCACCCATCCATCTTCCTCCGCTTATCTGGAACTGGGTCGCGGGGGGCAGCAGCCTCAGCAGAGATGCCCAGACTTCCCTCGCCCCGGCTACTTCCTCCAGCTCCTCTGGGGGGACCCCGAGGCGTTCCCAGGCCAGCCGAGAGACATAGTCTCTCCAGCGTGTCCTGGGTCTTCCCCGGGGCCTCCGCCCAGTGGGACATGCCCAGAACACCTCTCCAGGGAGGCGTCCAGGAGGCATCCAGACTAGATGCCCGAGCCACCTCAACTGGCTCCTCTGGATGTGGAGAAGCGGTTCTACTCCAAGCTCTCCGCGGGTGACCGAGCTTCTCACCCTATCTCTAAGGGAGGGCCCAGCCCCCCTATGGAGGAAGCTCATTTTAGCCGCTTGTATTCGGGACCTCGTTCTTTCGGTCATGACCCAGAGCTCATGACCATAGGTGAGTATTGGAACGAAGATCGACCGGTAAATTGAGAGCTTTGCTTTTTCGGCTCAGCTCTCTCTTCACCACGACGGACCGGTACAGCGACCGCATAAATACGGACGCCGCTCCGATCCGTCTGTCAATCCCACGCTCCGATCTTCCCTCACTCGTGAACAAGACCCCAAGGTATTTAAACTCCTCCACCTGAGGCAGGGAGACTCCACCCACAAAGAGATGACAAACTACCTTTCTCCGGTCAAGTTCACATACTGTAAAATATATTTTAAAAAGTGAAATAATAAACCAATAAGATACATGTAACACTTTACATGGTTTCTCAAAACGAAAAAAAAGCTCCAACAAAAACGTGCATATCAGTAAGCGTGTTTCAGATCACCCAGGCGGATGCAGAGGCCCGGTGCATGCTGGGTAGTTTTTTGCTTTGACATCACATGCCAATCATCACAGAAATATTGTTAGAAAGGTGTGCAAGGCAACTACCCAAGTGAGTGCAACTGGAAATTTGATACTGCACTGACTGGGAGCCGCCTTGATGACTTCAAAACATTGCATCATGGGAAACGGTGTCCTGGCAGTTCCTGTAGTTAAAAGTGATGCGGAACTGAAACGGCTGGTGCTCAATGCAGGAAATCTGTGTATTATTTTTAGCGCTCTTTGCAAGTAGTGAATCACTGAGGAACAAAATGAACAAGATATCTATTTATATAAATGGTTGTGGTATTTGAAATCAACACCACTCAGATTACTTTATCATTAGAAAATACTTTACTTGAAACTTTAGTTCTTTTGTTTTTCCTACTAATATTCCTTTTGGTTTTAAAGCCAAGCATTAGAAAGGCATTTGCATTTATAAGTACAGGCATCACAAATAATCTGTGGTTCTGTGTTTTATTGTTGCCTTTAGAAGTTCACTTTTATTATTAAAAGCATCACCACAATGAGCCAGAGACAGCCCAGTGGCCATTTTACATTTTAGTTTCATCAGCCCACAGCACCTTATTCCAAAATGAAGCTGGCTTATCCAAATGTGCTTTAGCATACCTCAAATACTCTGTTTGTGGGTTCTTCCGCATTACTCTTCCATACAGCATCTCCTTGTGCAAAGTGCGCTGAATGGCTGAACGAGGCACAGTGACTCCATCTGCAGCCAGATCACGTTGTAGGTCTTTGGAGCTGCTCTGTGGGTTGACTTTGATTGTTCTCACCATCCTTCGGCTCTGCCTATCTGAGTTTTTTCTGGGCCGGCCACTCTGGTGGTCTTCCATTTTTTCACTATGTTCCTCACAGTGGAAATTGACAGCTGAAATCTCTCAGCAAGCTTTTTGTATCCTTCACCTAAACTTTGATGTTGAACAATCTTTGTTTTCAGGTCATCTGACAGGTGTTTGGAGGTTCCTATGTTGACATTCTTCAGAGAAGATACAAAGAGGAGAAAAACTGGCTCTTGGCCACATTAAATACCTTTTCTCATGATTGGCTTCACATGTGTATGTAGGTCAAGGGTCAATGAGCTTATAATACACATCTTGTGTATCAATAATTATTTCTAAAGGTAGTCAAATCAATAAAACAACAGGGGTGCCCAAATTTACGCACCTGCCTATTTTTGTTCAAATAATTTTTCACAGTTTCTTCAAATCCAATAAACGTCATTTCACTTCTCAAAGATCACTGTGTTCATCTGCTATTCGTTGCAGAGGATGGTGTAAACGTGGCTTAAGGCTACTGGAACTTGCTCTCACTTATCATGTACTGGTGGTGCTGTCATACGGGGCCCTCCTGCCACCTCCAAGTTGTTGGTAAGTTGCACGCACTAGCTCCTTACTGATTGCATGCCGACGCTGCACGCACAACGTGTTTTCATGATATGTAATTGCCCGCAGGATGTCCACACAAACACTCTAGTTACCCCATTTCCTCATTTCCAATAGTCAGTCTGGGGCGTGCAATGAGCATTTATCACATGAACAGCTCTAACGGGCTCAATCAAGGGGGGTTAGAAAATGTAAAACCCGTACGACACATCTGCGTCTCACCTACTTCACCCTTACTCATCCGTATGTTTTACATAAGTGTAGATACGACCTGTCCACTGCAGCATGCCTGTAGAAAAACTTGTATGATTCTTTTCTCTGTACGGGTGTTACCAGCAGTCTACAACCTTGATTTTTCCTGCGGGCCACTTGCATGGCTCAGACAAGTCTGAAGGTGTTTTTACCTGCAGACAGCCTGAATCCACCTGTAAGGCCAGGTGAGCCTAAGGCCTACAGTCTCTTAAAAGTCACTTGGACTTTCCTATTGGATTGAGTTTGTTTTTCTGTGTTTTATTTGTTCAGAAGAAAAGAAAATATTTAGTTGCCATGACAACAAGACAGCAACAAACACAACCAAACACTGGCACTGTGCGGTTAGGCACTAACCGGATTTCTGTTCTGAATAAACATCTGTGAAGTCTGACATTAATTGGCTGAACACACCAGTTGAGCTCGTTTGATCCCAAAGTCTGGTTTGGCTTTCAGATCACTAAAGTCAGCTGGGTGGGGCATTTCACAAGAAGGTGAATCACTGCTGATGCATTAGAGTTTATTTAAATTGTTTACACACAATTTCAACAATCTCAATTCTTCAAACAGTACATTCAATTTGCAGAATTCCTAGATTATTTTGCAAAATGACACATTTCAGTCAAAACATATGCATATATTTGTGAAAATGCCGTTAGTTTTCATTAAACCAGCAGAGTCCTCAATGATCAGACAGTATTGCAGACAGTTTCGCACTGCTGTAATAAATAAAACACGCAATTGTAAAAATAAAAAACGAAAAAATTGAGAACATAGCATGTGCGAGGTATTTGGCCAGGACTCACCTGCTGCCTTTTACAGCACACTTGTGTGCTGCGTGCAGAGTAGCACACACGTGTTTCCCCACCTTGTGGATGTGAGTGTCCAGTTTGTTTATTTGTGTGGTCAATGGAACTCCGGGGCTTTGTCGTAAGGAAGTAACCTCCCAATCCTTATCAGTGTCGGAGATGTTGAAGTGTTTCTTTGGTTTCACAAATCACTGTGTGTAATGTTTTACAAAAAAAGTGACGCAGGACACTGTGTGTAACGCTGTGCAAATCTTGGAATCGAATTTTGATAATCGTGTGGAGATTTTTATCTTAGAGTGTAAACAATTGTAAAAAAGCTGTAATAAAAAAAAGTAAAAGATTACATAGTGTGCAGAAGTAAATGGAGGAAGTGCAACATACATACATGCGCATATTCATGAATGCGCAACAAGAAGTGTTTTGAACAAGTTCATGCAGAGTCATTAGACTTCATGTGCGACCGATTTTTATGTCTCCATGAGTTTTAAATCGATTTTAATCTTTGTCTCCAGAGGGCTGTTTGCAGACAGCTTTCTGCAGGGCGTTGCTCTAAAAACGTCTGAATAATCAACAGATGGAAGATGAGATGAATCTGCAAAAAAACCTCAGAGCAACAGTTTTCACATTTACTGTACCAGGTCTTAATGTGTATCTGAGTGTGTGTTTGTAAGTATTATGCATTTTTGCATTTGCCTGTTTGTTCTTGTGTGTGCGTGTGTTTATTTGTGTGTGTACGTGGGTTTGTAAGTGTGTGTGTGTGTGTGTGTGTGTGTGTGTGTGTGTGTATAGGTGGGGTTCAGAGCTTCCTCTTGTTAAAGCAACACCAGGTTTGCTTTAGCTTCTCTAAAGTCTCTAATGTATTAGAGACGATTCTATACTAGAACAAGTTTTAATAAAGTTCCTCTGGAAAAGGTTTAAAGTTGATTAACGTCATTTTTAAAATTGTTTTCATTTCTTATCCAAGACGTATAATCAATTCTAAAAGCTTGAAAAATATGAGCGACGTTTAGAACGGAGGAATCCTCCTGGAGGAGAGGAGAAACATCTTCAACTTCTAATTCTAAGATAAGATAAGATAAGATATTCCTTTATTCGTCCCACGATGGGGAAATTTCCTTATTGCGGCAGCAGTACAGGGCAGAGAGAGAGCAATATATAAAGAAACAAAAAAAGAGAGATAAAAGCTGATAAAAGCTTCTGATAAAAACTGATAAAAGCTTCAAAAACTGTCTGAACTCACGGTTTCAGTTGATCCACATTAGATCCTTTTGTTCAGGCTCTATTCTTTCTTGCGTTTTCATGTTTGAGATAGTTAGCTATTCATTCATATTTGAGTTTATTCAATACATTATTTAGTTTCCATCCATGGAGTCTCCTGGATTTGGCTCCTACATCCCTCTATTTTTCATAGAACTGATCCTAATCAAGGTTCTGGGAAGATTCCCACCTCTATTATTTAAGCTGATTCTTGGAATGTTCTTGTTATTAACCAGCTATTGTGTTTCTCTCCGTCTCCCTTTAAATACCACTTTTGTCAAAATCCTTTTATATTTATAAACTGCTATGCAAATTTGATTAACCAGCAACCTGATTCACCTTTTCTTTCTTATCTTTTTTTAACCCAGAAAACAATTTGAAAGTCCAGGTGTAATTATGGACTCTGACTTTGAACTTGAAGTGTCACAATAAAAGTATAGCAGCCTTTTCCCGCCTCAATACCATTAGGAGGATCAAAGACATTCTGTCCAAACCAGACCTTGACACACCTATTTATCTCCAGTAAGCTATTTTTTAATGCATCCCCTCATAAATCTCAAGATTTACGTTCTATAACCCTCAAAAGGTCAACCGTGAAATAGCTAGAGACCACTGTGAACCCTAAAGCTTGATTATCTTCATGAACAGAACACAATCAACGATAATGTCCAATAGTCTGCATACCGTAGCGCTTATTAAACTCTGCTCTTAAAGTTATTTTGTTTCTTATCCAGGAAACCTTCCTCATTTCTGAAATCTTGAGAAGTTTGAGAGACAACTCGAGATCAAATCTTCCTGAGGATGTTAGACCACCTTCCACTACCACAACGGTCTAAGTCCAGAATAGAACTGTTGTGAACCACAGGTCTTAGGCAACACTCGAGGGCAGGTAAGGTTGAAGTGGCTAAGACGCAGGCACAATCAGCACCCTAACGAGTGCTGTTGAAGTGAAAGATGCACGCTCCTCCTTCAGCTCTTGCACCCTGCCTGGCTGTGATGCCACGTTCACACCGGGGTCAGCAACCACCACCAATTTAAAATCTATACAAACGCACGTTTATGCGCATTTCGGGTTTCTGCGCTCAAACCTCTTGCGTTCACGTGTAGCTATGAACGTTTTGAAGTACATTTGTGTGCTCTACATACAAAATGTTCGACCATTCAACAGGCGTTGAGAGTTAAACCAGTTGAACTTTGACCAATTTGGTAGTAATGTTTGGGTAGCGCCCTTTTTGATTTCACGTAAGTGCCAAAATTTATCATGAAGGAGCCATCAATAATTGGGATCTATGCCTGGCTAGAGTTACGTGACACCAAGTCTTACATCTTATCGGAATAGAGCTGGGAAAGAAAAAGCCAGGAACAAGATTCACAAGATTTGCACCGCTTCGACAGTTTGTACCGAACCTCTTCCAACAGTAGGTACATGTATTAGTTTCAGGTAGTCCAGTGTCAACACCATATGCTAAAAGCCTGCTAGAGAATCTGCATTCATGCGCGAGCCGCACATGCCCAGTGTGTGTGTAGCATTAGAAATGAGGAAGTGAAAGAACCAGAGCGTAGGTAGTGTGAGCCTCCTACAGACAATTACACGGTATCATCTTCACATCCTGTGTGCAAAGCCATCGCTCACAGTCGGAAAGGGGCTGGAATCTTACTAACATCTGGAGTTTGACTGAAGGGCGTAACAAGAGTTGAGACAGGATGTCAAAGCCCATTGGTGGATGAGGGGTCATTCCATTGTTTTTGAGTTATGTAAATGGGACAAAAATAAATACAATTCTGATTTAGTGACATTTCCCCCAAAGAGGCTCCTTTAATGTGACTTTTTTGTTTATGTAATGATGGAGGACCGCTACCCCCACCAAAAAAAAAAAAAAAAAAATCTGTTTTGCCCTTTCCCTTCTTCTAATTTATCTTTTCAATCAAATGTTTGTTTGTTTTTTTGTTATTATTATTATTTTTTTTTTACAAATGTTCTTTTCTACTACTGAATAACACATTATCTATAAGCGATTAGTGATAATGAAGTACGGCAAGGAGAATTTAGTGACAACCTGTTGGATTTAATTACGATAATTAGTTATCTTCACAGTTCTATCTGACGAATCTCTTGATTGTATTCACAAAATATTATATTCATAAAACTAAAATTTAGCAAGAAAACTGCAAATGTCTTTGAACGAACTGCCCACATTTACACACTTTCTTCTAGTGCTAACAAAAAAGCAGTTACAACATAATTCATCTCAGTTTTATAAATTACCATAAAGTTACATTTACTTTTGTTGTTTTCTGCTTTTGTAACCCGTCCTGGCCTCTGTTTTAAAAATGGATGTGCAGTCCGTTGTTCTTGACTGTGTGTTCTGAATGAACCAAAATAGAAGTAATGCATGACTGCATCAAAGGCTGACGTTATTCCCACATGTTTACGTGCAGCCAGGATGCAAATTGCAGCGCCACCCAAAGCTATCAGGAGGATGCAGCTTTGACCTGACCTCACATCTTCAGGCAGCGCTCTTACCAGCACGCCAACATGTTTACCACAGGACTTCCCAGAACTGCTGCGAGTCACTACACCTCTGACTATAACCGGTCCCCAGATCATTCTTGTTTTAGCTTTGAGAAGACAAGAGTTGTGGTTGGTTCCACATGTTGTCAGATGAAAGTGTCCTCTCTGGCCGGAGATTAGGTGAGAAAAACTCATTTTATTCCGCTCTGTGTTGGAACTTTCAGCGTCACCTCCCTCACAAGCTTTGGGGTTTTGTGAGCAGAGACAAAGAGGACATTAAAGTTTAGTTTCAGTTACATCCCAGGGGATCTGAACTTTCACTGGAACAGTTTGCAGGGTCAGCTTTTAAAAAAAAAAGCACACCTCCTTCCTCATCATCCTGTCTGCTACAAAGACTGGGCAAGAGCTGTTTTTTTGTTCCCGTGTCAGATTTCCTGATCTGGCTGCTTTTACTTGGTGATTCTCCGCGCCTCAGAGCGCAGAACCACTCCTCTCGAAGTCATCTAGAGAGGAGTGGTTCTGCTCCTCTATCATCCAAGGACTTTGAAGCGGCGCGCAAAACCGCGAGCAGCTTTTCTGAGAAAAATTAAACCAGCCTAGCGGAGATCCCTCCCTCTTTCCGGGTTGCTTTTTTTTTCTTGTCGTTTTTGCGCCCTCCTTTCGTCAGACCGTCGAAGCTGCGGTCATTCTGGCTCAGAATGGCGCGGCTTTCGGAACCGGATCCGGGCCGTCGGCTCCAGCTTTGAGGCTGCGCGTCACGGAGCATGAAGGTCTCGGGTGTGACTCCCGAACCTCGCAGTGTAATCATCATCACACGGCTTCGCTTTATCAGAGGGGGAGGGATGATCGCCGGAGAGGAAAAGTGAAATTTTACCGAGTCAAAACTTTCAAGGTGGCTTGATGAGTCGGAGCGCGAGGCGTCTGGAAAAGACGCACGAGCGCAGAAAGGTAAGCGTTAAACTTTTCCAACTTAAAAAAAGAAAGAAAAGATGTTATCATTTAAAAATCGATAGTGATTTCTACAAAAGTTTGTGGGACTTGTAAAGCTGGAGAAATTGAACGCGTGTTTTTGTAAAATATATTAATCTATGATCATCAGAGGTAAAAAATTTAACTTTTAGTAAAAATGTAATAAAAACACTACTAGGCCACATAAAGTTACAGTTGTCTTAATACTCTTATTTATTTCACAGACATTTCGATTGTCAAAACAAATGACTTTAAAAGGAAAGGGAAATAGTTTTATTTTGAAATTGGGATGTTTGATTTGATTTGATTTCCTTTTATGTTTAAACAGAATAGTTAAATAAACAGAAAGTAATAAATGGCTCGAAAACTGTGTTGGTAGAAAATCTGACTTAAATGACCTAAATCATTTTTACACGTTAAACATATAATTATTCATGTAGACACAGAAGAATGAAATAAAAAAGCATCATGGTACCAAAACAGTCATGAAATCATGTTAGTTTGTTCATTTGTCCTGTTAGGCTACTCGTTTTCTGATTTATACGCTTTCAAATTTTGTTTGTAATTGTTAAAGATCTTTTTCCATTGTGATATTTTCCTTCATGTTATTCCAAAAGTTCACCCCACAGACAGAAATGCACACACTTGCTTGTGTTGTCCTGACATGACCTTGTTTTTTTCTATTAGTAAATATTCTTGTCTATTTCCTGAAACAGTATGTTTTTGTGGAAGAAGTGTTTTTTTTTTACCATGTTCTAACTACTAAACCAGATCTTGTTTTCCGCTTTTACAGAGACTCTTCTCTGAGTCCTTAGTCAGGTTATCACATAAAGTGACTTTACCTTCAGACTTCCAGCTGCACACTCTGCCTGCATATAAGCAAACCTTATAGCAGGAGTGCATGACAAAATCGACTGTTTTTGTGGTGCAAACCTCCAAATGACAGATAATTTAAACATTTAAAACAAACCAAAGTCCTGCCTGTAATTAAAGTCTCCATTGAAGCTTCACATCTATATTTTTCCCTTAGAAAGACTGTTAACATTTATATACATTTGCTGGTAAAAGGTGTACTTTGGAGGGGGGGGGGGGGGGGGTTAAAATATAATAATTCGTATATTTAAATTTTAATGTTTATTACCTTTAAGTTCTTGGGTTTCTTCTTGGCACCCTTTTTCAAGTGTCCTTCGTCATCTAGAGTTAATCCAACTTTCATGTTTTTTATTTTGAAAGCCATTTCGGTGATAAGATAGCATAATATAAAATACAATTTCTATCAGAGACAAACTTTTTTTGTGGAAAAGTAGGTAATCGTTTTTGTTTGAGGTGCTGGAGCAGATCACAGAATTTATAGAGAGATAGACAGATCTTTACTGTAACTGCTAGAATTTTATAGTAGTGCTTCCTGGTACGTGCAACATTAGGTCAGGAAGAATGTAGGACTAAAATAAACAATGTGTTTCCCTGAAAGTTCATACTACACACGACGTACTACGTATAACAAATAATACATGACAAGTGCATAGTGTGTTTATTCATGTGTGTCGAACAAAGGACAAAGTTGATTATCTAAAATTGCAATAAACCATACAATTACCACAATGCATCAGATAGATAGATAGACAGACAGACAGACAGACAGACAGATAGACAGATAGATAGATAGATAGAGTACTTTATTAATCCTGAGGGAACTTGCACATCCATCCATTGCTCCTCAAAAACTCAAACATTTAATAGAAATTTAAAAAGTAGTTGAGTAATAAATAGTTATGAAAACATAAAATAATCAAACTCACTAAAAACAGAGTAAAAAGAATAAAAGTATAAGAGCAATAAAAATAAAATAAAAGTAATTGAAAGCATCAGTCATTCATTTAAAAATCTCTAATTGGAATCAACCAAAAAATAAAGGGTCTTAACAGTCAAAATGTTTCTGTAGCACATCCATTTCTAGTAAAGGCTAATAAATTACTTGTGATTTGTCATTCAGCTCTTTGCTTCATTTCTCATATTACTAAATGTTAACCCTTAGGTTTCTCCTTTTGGTCTTCAGTTTGTTTAGTTATTTGGCAGACACTACATTGTAAGCTTGGTTTCAAGTTTATGTACGTTTTGTAAAAAGTTTGTTTCATGAGTTGTAAAGATCAAGGAAAGGGGTTTTTTTTTGGTGGACATTGGCTTTGTACAGCTAAGTTTCATTTCTCTTAAACCACCTTCTCTCTTGCTGCAGAATGAAAGCACGATGGTCATGGCTGCGACTAAAAAGAAAGCGGTTCATCCCCTCCCTCCTCCTGCTGACCATAATTGCTCTCCTGTTGGTCAACATCAAGCACAGCAACATTCCTGAACCCACGGACCAACCAGAAGTCTTGAAGAGCCTCCCATTCCACAAGTATCACATTAACTGTTCAGCTGTTTATGACATGGACCCAGTGGAGGTTGGTAAAGCTCTTATCATCAGGAAAAACAAAGAAAGAGAAGACACAGATGAAAGTCTTGCAGAGTTCACAGAAAATTGCCCGTCATTTATCAAAATTAGAGGCTATGATGACGTGTGTTTTTCAGACCAAGAGAAGGACTTTCCTCTGGCTTATTCCTTAGTTGTGCATAAAAATGCGTGGATGGTAGAAAGACTGCTCAGGGCCACATACTCACCTGTCAATGTCTACTGTATACACTATGATCAGAAGTCCACGCCTCAATTTACCGCCGCAATGCAGGGCTTGGCCCGCTGCCTGCCCAACGTCTTCATCGCCAGCAAGCGAGAGTCTGTCTTTTATGCCAGCATCAGTCGACTGCAAGCTGATCTCAACTGTCTGCATGACCTTGTGGAGTCAGAGGTCAAGTGGAAATACGTCATCAACCTTTGCGGCCAGGATTTCCCCCTCAAGTCCAACATGGAGCTGGTGTCAGAGCTAAGGAAGCTCAATGGCTCCAACATGTTAGAAACGAGCCGACCGTCCAAAATCAAGAAGGACAGATTCAGTTTCCACCATGAGCTGAAGGATGCCAGCTTTGAATACCAAAAGCTGCCAGTAAGAACGGATCAGGCTAAAAGTCCGCCACCTCACGGCATAGAGATGTTCATCGGGAATGCCTACTTTGTGCTTTCACGAGAATTCATACTACACATGACCTCCTCTGTCATTGCCATGGATTTCTTTGAGTGGTCCAAGGACACATATTCCCCAGACGAACACTTCTGGGCCACACTTGTGCGGGTGCCGGGTTTTCCTGGAGAAGTGGCCAGAGAAAAGCCAGATATCACAGATCTGATGAGTAAGACCAGGCTGGTGAAGTGGTCCTATCTAGAGGGGAGTCTATACCCACTGTGTACTGGAGAACATGTTCGCAGCGTTTGTATTTATGGTTCTGGTGAATTGCGCTGGTTACTCAACTACGGCCACTGGTTCGCCAATAAGTTTGAACCAAAAGTGGACCCCGTCCTCATTCAGTGCCTTGAAGAGAGGCTAGAAGAAAAGCAGAGATCTCTCTTCACAAGGACTTTCTTAACTTGTCATAAGAGTTCAACTTAAAGGAACTCATCACAAACAACTGAAAGCCAGCTGCTTTTTTTTTTAAATCTGTTCTTGGCACATTTTTAGGAAGTTTTACATTTTTATATTTGTTTGAAAAAACCAAAAGGACTGGATGTCATTTTTATGGGTTTTTTTTGTGTGTATTTTGTTCTAGTTTGGTCCAGAGTTTGTTTCTTTGGATGGTCCACTTCATTTAGGACGATTGGCAAAATTGGGGTTGCCTGAAAAAAAGGGGTATTGGTTTGCTTCTAACTAACTCTTATGGTGGTTCACTGCAGTGGAAATGCAGACAGATCTTTGAGCTAAAAACTAGGTGATGTAAACCAAACAGAGTGCCCTTCAGAGAGATTAGAGGGTAATTATCCTATTTTTCGGACTATAAGTCCCTCAGGAGTATAAGTCACAGACACCAAAATATGCATAGTAAATAAGAAAAAAATTGTATATAGGTCGCACTTTAGCATAATGCTACTCTCACACCAGGCTCAAAAAAGCGTATTCGAGCGACTGCTTCCAACCAAAAGTTTATGTAAACACACGGATATGCGCGTTTCAGGCTTCCCCGTTTAAAACTCTTGTGTTCATGCGTTGCTACGCAAGTTTTTAAGTCCATTTGTGGGCTCTATGTACAAAACCTGCACTGAAAGTTTAACCGGTTGAACTTTGACCTCTCAGGGACTTGGCTTTGGTAGTGACGTCTACAGTAGATGGCGTCCTTTTTAATTCACGAAGTGCCTTAATTGATCATGAAGGAGAAGTACCAAACATTTGAAACTCAATAATGAAGGAGAAATTATTAATAATTATGGTTTGTAATTATTAATAATGGAATTGAATGGAATTACATGTGTTGAAAGTGTTGGAAGAAAAAGCCTGGAGGTTCGCAAGATTTGCACCGTTTTAACATTTCACACTGTTCTAGCTGCAGGTACAAGCGCTAGTACAAGTGCTAGCAACAGACCTGTGTGAACACCATATGTAACACAACTGAATAAGTGTCTAGTATGTTAGCCCAACATACAAACAATTATTCAGGTAACAGTAGCATAAAGAACATGTTAACAAAGTCAACAACTAAACTCTTTATAACACATTAAATCACTAAATCCTTTGAATTTTTCATCGTCTGTGTCCCTTTTGAACATCTCCGCCAAGGCCGGCGCTTCTTCTTCTGCGTTTGTGTCAGTAGCAAATACTGATACACACACCTACGGTGGCTGTTAGAGGGAATATAACGAATAAATAAGCCTTTTCTTTTTTTTTTAAATCACATATAACTTGCACCTGGGTATGAGTCGCACCCTCGATCAAACTATGCAAAATATGTATACATGTATATAAATATGTATATATTTTATAATATATTATACTTCGAAAATATGGTCGATGAAAAGTTGAAAAATGTCCTATGAAGACAATGACATGAAGCTGTGATGATAGTCATGGAGCCACACACTAGCACTATGTACTAGTTGGGCTTCCTTTTCTCTAACTGTGGATGGTCTATTGTTAAAAGTGCAATGTGAAAGAAATAAAAATGTCAAATTTACCAGCTTTTTCTGTCCGGCACTTGTACGTTGGTATTCCACCGCCATCTGCCAGTTTTTGTTCACAATAATTTATTTAAAACTCCCAAAGTAAAAAAAAATATGCATTGTAGGTTGCTTGGTGACTCTATAAATTGTTGCTAGGTGTGAATGTGAGCGTGTGCCCCTGCGACAGACTGGCAACCCGTTCAGGCTGTACCCCGCGGCTTCTCCCATCAGAACCCTGTGACCCTGAAAGGGACATGACAGGAAATAAATGGATGGCTGGATGGATGGATACAATTATGGCTGCGAAACTTTCAAAACAATCATTGGGTAAGCATAGCCCAGCCTTCACCCAACTATAAGAAGTGCAGTGGCAGACACTAACACACAAATACCCATACCAATCACCATTACCGTAAGGCTAATGCTAAAGCCTTCTTTGTTCAACCAAACTCAACTTAGATTCTTCTGTACTTTTTATCCAAATCAGCTAATTTACCTTTTTTAGTTATTATTTCACTTTGATTCGGTGTCTGAGTGAACATGAAAGCATTGATAATAAAATAGAGGACTTCTTCTGCAGAAATAGGCTCCCTGTGGTTAGTCCCTTTGGAGATCTGCATAAAAATGTGTCATATCACTGAAGGAAAGAACTCTGAGGGTCTTCCAAAATGAGGAAATCTTTGTTTTTCACTAATTCAACATTTTGAGGCTTATTTTCAAGAATCATTTTTGTCTCTGTACACGTGGCCTTAGCTGCCAAACCTCGACAGGTTTATTGCAAAAACAAGAAGGAAGATAAATCCCAAGGCTAAAGTAGGAACGCCTTGCCTTTAAAGGTCATTTTAACTTAACTTTTCTCAAGGTAATATCTAAAATCTAGATCAAACTTCGACACTGAATGAATGGGCACACCTACCGCCTTGCTGCGTAAACACTAAAAGATCATTGTTCCAGCAAGAGAAAGGTGAAGTAATTTATTATTTAAAACGTGATGCACAAAACAGCAGCAAATTAAGGGCCTTGTTTTAAAGGCACAGAGTTTTGAAGTTCATATATCACTAATTATTTTCTGTTTCTGCAATTTAAAATGGGTTTAATGACTAAAAGTCATCGCTAAACAAATTTTCACAGGAGCTTCATACCGGGATTGCCTAGGTGGTGGTGTTAAGGTGTTAGCATTATGAAGAAGAACTCCAACTGTGTGCTTGTTTAATGTGAAACTTTTTGGCAGATATGTGTATATTTTTCTGTAAAATTGAAGTTTGTTTTGTTCCGTGGGAATAAATACATGAATGAAGAAAAATGTCTCTTCTTGGAAAAAAATCCCACAATGCAATAAATCAGTCAAACCTTTAATATCTGCAGCGCACATTATGCAAATTCCCATAAACTAACATAAAGCTATTCTTATTTAAATGTGTCCAAGAGTAATGCAAGCATGAGTTTGTACTCAAAATGCAAAAAGCCTAAATGATACAAAACCAATCATTTAATTCTACACATATTTAGTGATTGATATATCGTTACATACAGATCATTGATAGCAGCATAAAATAGAATATGTACTACAAAGATGATATTTACACTAATAATTTAAAAAGTTTCTGCTATATGTATAATGTTTGGTGTAAATATTAACTAAGCCCACCATAAGATTTATTTTTTTAAGTTAAAAATGGTCAAATATCGAAACATATTTGGTTATTACTGCAACTTAGCTTTTAAAATGGTCCAGACACAGGGGAAATGCAACTGTTGCACATCTCTGCTGGATAAGACAATCAACAGTAAACTTAACCTGTTACAATCTGAATTATATTGCTGTATTTTCCAGAGTATAAGTTGCAGGAGCCAAAAATGCACAAAAAAGAAGAAAAAAACAGACGTGTTCACAAACTAGACGCTAGAATCTATCATCACGCATGGAAGGTTGACTGTATATCGCATTTACAATGTACAGAAGACACGGATGATGTTTAGAGATTAGGTTTATTTACTTTGAAGGGCTCTGCTAAAGTATCCATAAACACGTTGTTCATGTCTGGACTCATGAGATCATTCAGCCTTTTTTTGATCTTTACCTTCTGGGCTGCAGGAGCTGCGTCTGCATGATGACGGTGCTTTCAGTGGTACTTCCATCTCTCTGTAACCCAGTTTGATGACTTGCTGTCCCGCTTTAGTCCAAGGAAGGGACAAATAAAAGCAAGAATAACAGTGTCTCTCTCGATGCAAATAAGAAAAATATCATAAAGTTTAAGAAAAGAACAATCAGATTCCATGTTTGTTTTGGACGTCACTTCTTCTTCTGTGTTGCTGTTAGCAGCAGATCCTGATCTGCACATCTACAATGACCTCTAGAGGTTGTAGTGGGAAACAACCACTAAGGGGCAACTGCTTGTTGGTGGGATAATAAATATATGAGCCTTTTTATAGTTAAAAAAAAAAATACAAATAAGTGGCTCCTGAGTTAAGTCCTACCCCTTGCCAAAAGATGAACATTATTGTGACTCCAGAAAATACGGTAAGTACCATTTTTGAGGTAAAGTCTAGCAAAGGCCAAAATGAAGGCAGAAACTTTTGCATTTCATCTCCATCCATCTTCTGATTCTGCTTAATCCCTTTGGGATCACAGGGTTGCTGGAGCCTTTCCTAGCTACTGTTTGGCAAAGGAGGGCTAAACCCTGAACAGGTCACCAGTCGGTTGCAATGCCACACACACACACACACACACACACATCTAGAGACAATTTCATCTCCAGCTAACCAATGAAGCATGTTTTTGGACCGCGGGATGAAACCGGACTGCCCGGAGAAAACCCACACTTCCACGAGGACAATGCAGAAAGAACCCAGGCGGGAGAGGAGCCAGGACCCTCAAACTGTGAGGTGAGAGTGCCAACCAAAAACATTTCGCCCAATTAACAACAATTTTCAAAAACAATTCCACTTTGTTGAACCCTTACGCAGTGACCGAGTTACGCTCTGTCACAGGGTTCCAAAAATTGACAGTAATTTTGGTTAAAACGTATTTCAATGTTTTTTCTTCTATGTACATAAAGATTTAAAAAACTTTTTAGGGTTTAAGTAAATTATTAATGTTCTTAGATGCTCCGGTTTTCTGTCCATGTGTGTGTGTGTTTAATGTGTGTGTGTTAAAACTTTGCATGAGAAGCCTGCGTCTGGGCAGCTGAAGTAGTGTCAGGTGTTCACTTCCTTCAGTTACTGCAGTATTTGTTCCCGGTGAGTAAGCAGCTGTGGGCCTCCCACAGATCGGGTTCTGTTTACAGAAAAGGAGTAAAGAAACGTGTCGACTGAACAAAATAAAGGTCAAAGCAGAGGGAACGGTCTTTAGCTGTGGGCTCAGATCTTAGTCTTGGAACTGGACTGTAACTGAACCATGAAAAATGTTCTTTTTCATGGTTTAGTGAAGCAAAAGAAAAAGTCTTATCTTGACGCTGCTTAAAATAATATTAACTTTATATATTAACTATATTATAATAATAATTAACTAAACATAATATAGTTAATAATAATTAACTATATTATAATAATATTAACTTTACTAACTTTACTCAGTGGAAATGTCTTTAAGATAAATACATTCTAGAAACACAAAATTAAGACTCATTACTAGAGGTTTCTAGAAAAAAAGAGCTTCAACTGAAAGTTTCTCAAAACCCCTTAGTGGGGTATCAACAAAGCACTGAAAGTAAAAACTGCTTGGCCGACAGGCGTTTACTTCTGGGTCCGAGTCCAACTATTTCCCAACTATTAGTATCTGAACAAAGATTAGACCGTTTACTGTCAAAAGATAATGTTCCATTACTGTTTAAACCCATTTTAAAGCAGCAATGTTCTTCTAATCCTGGAGAAACCAGGGGGTTAAATTTAGGCATAGTTATTTTTTAAAAATAATGTATTTATTTGTAATTTTGTACTTGCTGTTAATTGCTCCTGTATCCAAAATGAACAATTTAAAAAACTGTCCAATTAACATTAAAAACCCAAAAGATAATTGTTTTTGCACTACAAAAACAGAACACCATAGAAATAAGTTCAAAATTCTTAAAATTTGAAAAATCTACTTTAAATGGGGGAAAAAATAGAGGTAAGAAAAATTGTCTTTCCAAGAACTCTTATTTAAGAAGAAATTAATTACTAAGACATGTTTTTCTAAGCTAATATTATTATTATGCTATTAAAAATCTTTCTTGATAAGATCAATTATTGAAATAAGGGTCCTTTTTAAAATTCAGTTTTTGCAGTGTAGTTTCTCCAGAGTTAAATCACTTAACAAATATCTGAAACCTAATAATAATTTACCTACATAAATCTTAAAAATGTTCTGATAGTCAACTAAATATTTAAGATTTAAATAGTGACACATTTTTGTAAAACTGTTTTAACTTCGTTACTACATCACCTTGAATAAGAGTGATGTATTTCCAGTCAATAATCGTTCAGTCCTTGTTGTTAACATAGACATGCATTTTTTTAAATAAAATGCATACTGGGCTTAAAATTCTCCTGCTGCAGCAGATTTACTTGGTATTAGAATTTAAAAGGAATTTTGCGCTTTAAGGACTTTGGTTCTGAACAGAAACAACAATATTTTGCATTCATTTACGCACTTCAAGCTTATTCTGATGATAAACCAAAATGACTATAGATTAAACCTTTTACCATCGTTTTGCTAAGTTTTTGACATGTTAAAGAAACATAAATGAAAATACGTAAATGACAAACATATTATTTATTAAGGTGGTTAGTGTTTTTCTTCAAAGCCAAGGAGCTGTAACAGAGAGATTAAAGAGCTGCACATAGCTCTGGAAACTCAGCAACATACAAAAAGAAAATTAAGACTAAAAAATGCAGAATATCTTTATTCAAGTTCAGGTGAATCAGAAGTAGATGAAAACGATGGTATTTGTTACGTAGAAAATACGCTGGCCACAAGTTTCTCTGCTCCGCTCCATTCTGATGCATCCGCTGTCAGACCAATAGATCCAAGAGAGTTGGAATCTGGATCAGAACTGGACGGCTGGATGGCTCTGATATTGATCGCCATTTTTGTTATGAGGGACTGTAAGCTAGCAGGAGAGTGTAAAAAGATAGCTCAGTTATGGGTGATGGTAAGGGGGCGGGGTTGCTTCACCCCAACAGTCTCCACAAGTCAGAGGCAAATTTCTGCTGAACTCCTGCTGCTCTGCAGACACTATGTTCCAGAAAACAGCAAAGGTTTTTTGGGAGATTTTGGTTAAAAACAACACAATCCTAATTAAAAGGCCTCTGGGAACGCTTTGAAGATAGATCCAAAGATCGGACTGGGACTGAAATGATCATGAAGGAAACAGTTTCATCACAGTAGCTACACATTAAAAAACTGATATAGTCAGGACTTTTCCATCCATATGGCGTCCCGGCGTAGTCAGTAATCCAGGAAACCGTGCAGTTTGTTGCTATTTAAAAGGGGTTGGAAGGACTGGACTAACAAAAGAATGAACAGGGACCCCCCTCTAGGAGAGCCCTCAGCAG
The DNA here is from genome assembly GCA_023969325.1 of Oryzias curvinotus. Taxonomy (NCBI): domain Eukaryota; kingdom Metazoa; phylum Chordata; class Actinopteri; order Beloniformes; family Adrianichthyidae; genus Oryzias; species Oryzias curvinotus. The sequence goes on from CM043717.1 coordinate 28,237,529, forward strand.
CAGGAAGATGACATAATCACCTACATGAGGCTGATATGAAACCTCTTGGCATTTGGCTTCAACAGCTTGTCAGCATTCAGTGGCATGCAAATACAAAATAAGGAAACAGATTCTGTCTCTCGTGGTTAGATGAAAGGCAGTATTCAATGAGCATTTTTTTTATTTGCCTCAAAGACCATACTTGGTTACTCCACACATTGTTCTAGTGACCCAGCCGACAGAAAAACAACCAACCCCAATTGTTTCTTCAAGACATCAAGACTCTCATTGATTGTCTTAATTTACTGCAGCCACTAGAAAACCCACATAGTTTCTGTCTTGATACATTTTAATCTCTAGACTTAAAATATTTTAACAAGCAGAATTTCTTTTTCTACTTCCATTTTTTTTTAAGCGTGAACTCCAATCCTTCCTGCTATTGTGTTTTTCTAGTGTCAGCAAGATGTGGTTTTGCTATTATCTTACTCTCGACCTGAATCTCACTGGACTAGAACAACTAGAACTGTTTGAAAGCAGAACAGTGAATGTCACGTCCCAAAGGTGCTCATCCAGTAGATCAGGGACAGAAACTTGACAAGGACAGATAGAACAAGTAGATGTTTATTTATTAACTAAATTAATTATGGTTAGTGTCATGGTAATGAAAAGATGCTGCAACTTCTACCGACTGTCAGAAGCAAATGGCAAAAAAGAAAAACTGGTCCAGTGTTATGTCATGTATTAAAGTACGGAAGAGTTTGATCAATATAACTCCTGACGCATTTGTTTATCAAGATCTTGGAAAGTGAGAATATATTTGAAGAATGGAGAGATGTTTTGCTGCCTAGTAGATGGTAGATGTGTAGTTATGGAAACTGCAGACATAGAACTGATGAGTCCCAATGAAGTTATGGAAAACAGTAGTGGAAACTAGACTAAGGTCAGAAGTGAACATTGGTGAAAAACAGTTTCCTTTCTTGCAGAGGAAGAGAACCACGGAAGAACAAAGAAGGGAGGAAGTGCTGCATTGTGCCTTTGTATATCTAAAGTATGTAACCGGATCCAGAGAGAAGTACTCTGGTTTGGATGAGGAACTCTGGGGTGATAGAGATCAATGTTGGAGATGTTAAAGAGCGAGAGCTGGAAGACGGGGGTGAGATGTTCTGTAGGTGTGAGAAAGGAGTTGAAGGTGGACTGCACCAAGGATCAGCTTCTTGTTTGCTGTGGTGATGAACAGACTGAGACATGAGGCTAGACAGGAATCTCTGAGGACCATGACGTTTGCAGATGACACTGTGATCTGCAGTGAGAGCAGAGAGCAGGTGGAGGATCATCTTGAGAGGTGGAGGTTTAATCTATGAAGGAGAGGAATGAAGGTCAGCAACAGCAGGACAGAGTATCTGTGTGGAAACGAGAGCAAGTCAAGAGGAACAGTGAGGTTACAGGGAGCAAAGGAGAACAAGGTAGATGACTTTAGGTGGCTAGAGGGTAGGAAAGAGGTGAAGAAGTGGGGGCAAGCAGGATCAAACGGGTAGATTTCAAGTGTGATTCGTAACAAGAGTGTCACCAAGAATGAAAGGAACAGTGTACAGGACTATAGAGACCAGCTGAGTGGATGGTTTAGGGACTCTGATGTGGAGACATCTCATGATGGTGGGCAAGCATAAACAAAATTAAGCTCAAAACTTCCTTTCTGACTATTTCTCTATTCAGATTGTTGTGAATCAGGAGCAGACTAAATAATGCCGTTTGAAAAAGATCATATTTGTGACACAGAAAATATACCAGGTGGGCCATGAACTCCCTGCTCCATTCCGATGCATCCACTTGTAAATGACAAGATCCATGCACGTCTTTGTTTTTGTTTCACCCCTAATGTTAGGTTGAGGGTGAGAGGGGCTTTAAGGTAGCGGCAGAGCATGTAAACAAGTTTTTTGAGTTTGGGTAAAACCTGAATAATCATAATTACTAGTGCACTTGGAATACTGTTACAATAGATAAAAATTCAAATCAGAGTGGGTCTTTAAGGGGGCATGAAGGTGGTTGGTGTGAGTGAGGAGAATGCAAACGAGAGCGTAAGATAGAGATGGATGACTTGAAATGGTGACCCCTCTAAAGGGAGCAACCAGAATACAAAGTATTGGGTGTAATGAAGTTGTTTAAGGTATTACTTTAATTTTGAGTATTTTTAATCAGCTTTAAAATTCATATCAGCCTAAGTTTTGTTGGGAAGAAATGGCACCAGTAATCTGTTGATGGCCAAGTACCTAACGATTATTTTCAATTTTGAGTCAACGATACTATCAGGCTTCATTTTTTCAAACACTTATTTTATATTTCTTAACAAGAGTTGTTTAAATTAACTTCCTCAATGCAAACATCTCTGAGAGGCTTCAGGTGCTCACCTTACGAAACTTTGTACAGAACCGTGGATTCCCGATGGCTTTGGTATCGAGAGGACCAAGGGAGTCCTGAGACATTTAAAGCTCCCTTTCAGTTAATGAGATTGAATTCCTGTGCGTTGACCACCAGTTTACATTTGAGCAAAATTGGACATATATGTTTGCAGTTTGAGCTAGTCAAAAGAAGTAGCAAGCTTTTCAAAAGTATTTTTATTAAGAAATCTGATCATTCAATTTATAACTCGAATAACTTGAACTGCAGAACAAACATCTTTAAAGGAGAGGATTATCAAGAAGATGTAAAAAATGTAGCAGAGCAAGTATGGTTCCTCTGACCATTAGAATGACTGAGTAACATCTGTTTATTACTCTATAGACATCTAGGGGATTTTGGCTTCTTGCAGCCAGTGGGAACTTCCTGTTGGAATTCCAGGGGGGAGGGGTCACTACAGTCAATGAAGTTTAATAGCACAGCCATGTTGCAAGTAAACTTGGAAAAGAACTAGAACTAGAACTTACTTGTGAGATTAATTTGAAGACATGTCTTTCATTCAGGCAGAGATTTCAAACAGATGAGCAGACACATGGACATGTGTAAAAAGTATAGTGATTATAAGAAAATAAACAGATTTTTTCTTTTGTTGTGTTTAGTTGGAGAGGAAAGAGGTTCTAGAATCCTGTGAAACATGTGGAGAGGCAGTGAGAGGTGGGTTCCTCCACCAAACCAAGACACTTTGAAAGATCAAGAACCATAATATTACCATCATTGTCCTACTTTGTACTCTCCATGCACCAATTTAGTTTTATAGGGTTTATCACTTAGAAATAATATGTTTGTACTAAACAAAAAATGAGGTAGAAGTGTAGTTTTTCACAACAATGGGACTTTTTAAAAAAAAAAACATGGTCAGTTATGCTTGTGTAATTTTTGGAGTTTTAACATGTGAAATAAAAACACATTTGGATTTGTTACAAATGTTTGCCTGTAAATCTCCCATGTGGTCCAATCAGGATCAGTTTAAAGTTTACAGTAAATGAAAAACCAGATTGCAAAGAGGGATAAAAATGAGTTGCACTAAAACATTTAGACAGATTTTTGAGCTTTGTGTACCGCAGAAAAACAATTGGAAAATTTGAAACTCAAGGTTTTTAGTGGACCTTATGGTCCGAAAAATATGGTAAGGCTCACGTATAGAATAGAATAGAATAGAATAGAATGCCTTTATTGTCACTGTACACATGTACAATTCGCATCACACACACATGCAGTGAAATTAAAGCCGCTCACTATTCAGTGCAAACATGCAAGAGGGAAGTAAACTCGCACAATAATATAATAATAAAATAAAATAATTTCACAAAATGAAGAGCACAGTATACGAAGTACAATCTACAAAAGAACAAATGTACAATAGAAATTTCTGCAGAGAGGTAGTTATAACAAACACAAAAAAATCCTGCTGTGCCCATGAATGCAGAGATATATTGCACATAATTTATTGCACATGATGAGATGGTATTGCACATATTGAGATGGTTTGACATGATGGGATGCGCATAGTGAGAGAGAGAGACATAAGGGGTGGAGCTGTCAGTGACCGTGCATGTGAGAGTTCAGGATGGTTATGGCTTTTGGGAAAAAGCTGTTTTTTAGGGCGGTTTGTCCTTGACCTGATGCACCTGTAGCGCCTTCCTGAGGGCAACAGGTCAAACAGTCCAGAGCCAGGGTGGGAACTGTCTTTTATGATCTTCCCAGCCCTGCCTAGACAACGGGAAGAATAGATGTCCGACAGGGAGGGGAGGGGGGAGCCGATGATCCTCTGAGCTGCTTTGACTACCCTCTGCAGTCTCTCCCTGTCCGCCATGGTGCAGCTGCCGTACCACACTGTAATGCAGTACGTCAGAAGGCTTTCTATGGACGTACGGTAGAAGGTTGTCAGCAGGCCGGGGTCCAGATTGTGCTTCCTGAGGACCCGCAGAAAGTGGAGTCTCTGCTGGGCCTTCTTGATGACGTCTGTGATGTTTTCTGTCCAGGAGATGTTGTTGGACAATACAACACCCAGAAACCTGAAGGTGTGGACCCTCTCCACATGCTCTCCGTTGATGTAGAGGGGAGCTGGTCGGTGCTGTGCCTCCTGAAGTCCACGATGATCTCTTTGGATCTGTTAGATTATGTCTCTGGCCGAAGATTGACCACAAACGCTGTGGTGAACAATCACTGTTTTTTTTTTGTGCTAAATCACCTGACATTAATACTACTACACAGAGATCTTGTGGCGTCAGAGTATTATTTATTCTCGAGGAGGAATGAACCTTTGTCAAAGTTATAAAACCAGATTCGTGTTTTTTCTAAAGTGAAAATTTTAATAAGGAAATTTTCTCTTTATGTTTTATTTTTGCCCTAAAGGGCCTATATCATGCAAGACCATTTTGTTTAGCTTTTAAGCGTGTTATAATTTTCATTGCTCAAGAAAAGTCACCCCAAAGAGGTATCTTGATCCATTCACGAAATTCTGAGCATTCCTCTAATAACCTGCACTCTGAGCAGCAGCCCCTCCCAATCCACATAAACAAGTGGGTCCTCACATGATGACATCACAAAGTGAGGAACAGCCCCTTCCAGGAAGAGTCTGCGCTGCCGGCACCGCCCCCAGGCTAACACACACACACATACACTTTCTACACAGAGCTAGCGGTGTTTGGTAAAAACTCCATCCTGTTATATGCACAATATTCAAATCCATCTTTGCAAAAGTTTGGACATTGTCTGTTTTTGTTGACGAAGTGCAGACACGCTGCCGAGGCTGGCTCTAGGTTGATGTCATGAAATGGGCGGCACCCACAAGGAGAGGAAGGCGGAGCCTCAGAGATCAAGTCGTCTTACTTTGTTGGAGAACAAACTGCATAAATAACTCAGATTTAATGAAAAAAAAAAACCTCTTTTGTGTTCCAAAGGTAATATATGACCATTTACATGGATAATGTTTGCCATAAGGCTTAAGATTAGCATGGTATATAGGCCCTTTAAAAACAATATTTCATTTATATTTATCATAATAGTGAGAAAAACATAAATACAAAAAGACTTTTTTCTAAAGGTTGAAGATAGATGTTGTGGCTTCTACTGGGTTCTGGTCAGTGAGAAAATGACCCGAATGGCTCTTTAAGTGTGAAGGTTGGAGGCCCCTGGTTTATACCATTAAATTACAATTAATACTTTTACTTGTCTGTTGAACATTTTGTTCTAAAACTGGGAAATAGACTCACATGAATAAAATGTTTTCTGCATCATCATTTCTGCTGGAATTTCTGTGTGATTGCTGAAGCTATCAATTTCCTATTCTGTCATTTCCCCAACAGCTGCTATCATTATTTATTGCCCCTGTCTACAGAAAAGGGTTGTGTAAACCATCCATTCTTTAACTCAGCTGTTTCAGACTAAGTTCCTCATTCACTCTTGCAGAGTTCTGTAAGTGGCCTCTTCTAAAGTCCAAATACTTTCACTTCACATTTATTTGTTTTATTTGGCACAAATAGATCAGAGGACCAAAACTCTTCATCCCCTACACCCATTCTCCCCTTCCTAAAAGTTTCATCCCACTTCTCTATTTCTTCCCAGCTTTTAGTGAACGAGGCTTTAATCTTCAAGCTTTGATCAAGCCTTTTTTTCAAAGTGTGGTGCATGTCAGGTTGTTTGTTCCTCCAGGAGAAAGCGGTGAAAGCGGCTTTTGAGGTTTTGAACAGATGGGTAGCAGAGTGGAGAGAGAGGTCATACCAAAAGCCTCGAATGGCGCTCTGTGGCCTCTCTCTAAGTACATGTCTCTGATGTGTCAAGTTTCTACCCTGACTACAGTACTTTGTCCTGCGCCGATCATGGAGGAAACTCTGGCAGTGAGTTTAACCACAGATAAAGGTTTGGTTTTTGGATCAGAAACTGCTGCACAGTGGCCTCTGGTATAAAAGCTGTTTTGTTTGTGCTCTCATCGTGAAGGACGGAGGAGCTGCCGTTAAGCTCAAATTATTTGAAGCGTCTCAACGATTTACTTAAAGCTCTCTTTTGAAATTGACATAAAATAAGTGGTTGTGAGATTTTTTCTTATACATTCCACAACTGAAATGTTCATTGGAATTTAGCACTTAAAAAACAGGTATTTTTGGGGAAAAGCGACCATCTGAATTGCTTTTTTGCAAGATCTTCATTTTCTTACGGGTGTATTCAGACTAAAAAATTCTGTTGGTCTGGACCGGGTCTGCTTAATTTGGTCCAGATTGAGTCCTGAACCTTGAGCTCGAACTGTATTCAGGCAGCTGTCAAGCAGACTTTCCTGTCTTGTAAACAAAACTTGCGACAAAAGATTGTTGAGGCTGTTATGGATGCTTCAGATCAGTGGTTCGTGCCATCATCTAGCAGCTTCATAAAGCCTTTGAAGAGAAGTGAACCAACATCCAGAGACCACAAACAACAACATGATCACTCCAGTTGTGTGCCAACTGGCGTCAAAGCAGATCTGGTTGACATGTCTAAAAACTAAAACAAAAAAAAAAAAAAAACCTCTAAAAACCCCAGAGACAGAAGAAAAGAATTTGAATAAATGTTGTAATATGTTCCTTTTTAAGCAATTCACATAGCAAAAAACCTCAGCAAATGAACCCAGAAGCCCTGATTTATAGAACAGAAGAGCAGGACTGCAGTTACTTCTGCACATCTAAATAATGCTAAATAGCTGCACTTTACCAATTCTACCGTCACTATATACAATGTGTTAAAAACAATAAACATAAATAATATTTTCACTTCTGTGAAAATTTAAAGGCTTTGCCAAAATGCAATTACCTTTTTTTGTCAGCAGGAGATGGCCTAAAATGTCTAAATAGATGTTCCCCAGATTCTTTGATCATCAGGGATCTGTTCTCTAGCGTTTGTCCTGTTCCCGTGTGTTTGTTTGGTTGTTTGTCTTTTCCCTGTCCCCCTCGTCTCCAATGTTTGCCCATGGAGGTTCTGCTGGAGGCTTCGTCTTACGCTTTCTTCTCGTTTTCCTCCGCACTACCCCCTTTGTTTGCTCCGGGTTTGGGATGACAACACAAACCATCCATCCATTTTTTATTCCTGCTTAGTTCTGTGCACAGTTCATGGGGTTGCTGGAGCCAATCCCATAAGTTTTTGGGCAAATTCAGGGACCATAACAAAAACCCTTTAGTGTGATCTGTTGATCACTTCTGTGGGCTTTTATTAGGGTAAAACTTAGTCAGTTACGCTCTGTTAATATTAACGGGTAATTAGAGGTTACCAGTTATTTTTTCTTGGTGTGTAGAGCATTAAATAGAATAAATAGAATAGAACTTTATTGATCCCACAATAGATAATACTAACACACTCTAACATCTGAAACAACCCTGCTTGTGAACTGGCACCTTCAAATAAACATAATTTGCTTGAACTGCTGCGGGTTTTTGGGTTGTCTGCGGGCTTGTGTAGGGGCACGGGGAGGACCAGCTGCATTTTGAGTGAAGCGCAGGTTCCGTGAGGAAAGGATGTCAAAGGATGTCATGAAAATGGAACATACCATTGTGGTGTGTGTAGTGTGTTGGGAAGTTTTTATATGCATGCACTTATGACGTACAGGTGATGCTGTCTAACTGATGTCCTTACAACTCATTCTAGTCGTTAGTAACGTGCGAGAACTCACCACTTACTGACAGCTTGTGAATGCCATACCCAGTTGATACACAAGTTCCCACACAAGCCACACTCTTATGTCCTCATTTCTGACAGCCTTTATCATGTGAACAAAAGAAAAAAAATGTGCATAAACATTTTTGCTCTATGGATTCACTGAGCGATCTACAACCTTGATATTTCATGCAGTCACCGGCAAACAGGTTAGACCATTTTTCACCTGCACATAGTCCGTCTCCACCAACAAGGGCAGGTGTGACAAACAGGTAGGGGCAAAATCTTTAACTAAAACACTTGTCCTGGTCTGACAGTGTCAAGGTTATTTCTGAAAACCCAATGCAGTATCAATAAACAGAAGCAGGAGCCCAGCTCTGAGGATGTCTGCCCGACTTCTTTTATTCAAGAAGTGGGGTTTCCCTGGTTACAAAGAAATCTAAAGGATGCAGGGTCAGTAGTTTTTAACACCGTTTAATCTTCTCACTGCAGAAATGGGAGGGTCAGTGGAGAGTTCTTTAATTGAGCAGTTGTTTCCAATCTCCAACTGTTTTCTTGACACTCCTTGTTCATCTGTTGGTGCAATCTCACTTTCTCAAACTGGCACACAGAAACAACTCCAGCACTGCAGATTCAGTGTACGTCAAACAGATCACATTTAAAACGGCAGTTAGAATAACAACAAGAACATAGAGTGTAAGTATATACATTCAACAGCCAGTAAGCTGAGCGTAGCCTTCGGTCTGTCTGTCGTTCGTCACTCAGATTAAATTTCTTTCTCAGAAATGTTCCTGCAGCTCAGGCCTTGTCACCTTTCTTTTTCACCTGACATCATTTCATTGTCTTTGCAGAAAACAAACTCCCCAAAAAAACGCACTTCTACTGAAAAATAAATCATACTTCCAGCAGGTTTTAAAGCTAAAGCAGTTTAAAAAAAGTCATAAAGTTTAGTCACGGAAATAAAAACGGTTGTGGGCTCCTGTAATGCTGCCCAACACCTTTTTTTGGGTGAACAAACAGGTTTTGTGAGTGTGCCCTTTGCATCAGGTGCTGGTGGCGGATCATTTGTCTCCTTCGTTTCGGGGTGTGGATCTGACCTGTCCCACAGCATTCCTGTTCTGCTCTTCAAGCTCAGGTTGACTCAAAAAAAAATGTTGAGCTGGTAAAACATGCAAAGTATTTCCCTTTAGAGTTCTATGTCAGCCACCTTGTCTTCTGCTTTTTTTCTCACTACCTAAGGTTTTTGTTAACCGGTTTCTCAGAATTACCATTGTTTTTTTACGTTTAAACCGAACAGCCTGCAACACAGAGGGCTTTTGTGAGCGGGACCCTCAGCCGTCTCTTACCTTCAGCGCTGCACTCCACTGCAGGGCTGTTGCATCATATAACATCTCATCTAACTTTCCAAAAGCCTTTCTGGCAGAAGGCCCTGAAGGCAAACTCCCAACAGCAGCGCATTGTCCAGCTCGAGGAGCTCGCTGGCAAAACGCCTTTGCCGTGGGGGAGGGGTGTGTTTGGGTGGTACATGTCAAAGGAACACCAGCAGGATCCAGGATCCAGAGTTTTCAGTGGGATTAGCAGTTTACACCATCTCAGACAGAGGCGGGCGTTTTAGTGTAACCTGAAGGATGAGCAGGATTATCATAGTTTCTGTGTCTTTAGGTCGCCAATGTTTGCTGCTGCTGTAGGCGATGGATTTGAGAGGACACGTCAGCCAGAGGAGAGCTGACAGGAGGCAGATGCAGCCGTGGAGCTCCACGGAAGGGGGTGTACTGTCACACTGTGGCTTCAGAGTGAACTGCAACGCCAGGAAGACGGACTCCTGACTCCCGTTTATCTGATCATGTTTAACATTTCAGCTGGAGACCCATCAAGGCCTGACTGGGTTTTTATGAGCTTTAGAACAAGGGAGCTTGTGATCCGTTTGTGTGACAAGGTGGCAGATCTACCACCACAACAGGTAATCCCTGAGTCACAATTGCCCTTACAGGTGGCTATAGGCGGTCCGCAGGTGAAAAATGGACAAATCTGTATGGGCCGTGCAGAAAATATAATGGTCTTAGATTGCTAAGTGAATCAGCAGAGCCAAAATGTTCATCATGCACATTTTTTGTACGGGCATGTTGTGGGCAACAGGTTGTAGTGAACACTTATACAGCACGTAAATGTTAGGTAGTTGAGACGTAGACCTGTCGCACAGATTTTTTAATTTTTTCAACCCTTCTGAATCATGCGCACTGCACAAGGTGCCCGTTGGTGCTGTTCACATGAAGTTTGCTCCTTGCGTGCAGCCTGACTATTAGAAATGAGACAATCAGAGTTTAGCTCGTTTGGACATCCTACAGATGTTCAATGGGCACTTGTAGGGGGGAAAAAAAGAATTTAGTCAGCCGCTTGTTGTGCAAGTTCTCCCACTGAAAGACGCCTGTAATTTTCTGAAGCCTATGATCTTCATCATTGATATACCTCAACTATGAGAGACAAGATGATAAAACAATCCTGATTTTCAGTATTTGGTAAACTACAAAAGATTTCTGGCTCTCACAGACCTGTAACTTCTTGTTCCCCCGCTTATTCGCGTTTGAGTATTTGCGGTTTTAAATCTTCACTGACCTTTTTTCAGTCACGTGACTCCTCCAGTTTATCACAAAAGCTCAGACAACTCGAGACGCTTGTGTGAGACTTTTGCGTCTGAAGGAGGTGCTGCAGGAATTTCTGAGGAGGGGGGCGGAGATGAAGAGCACACCGCTGTTGCAAATTGTTAAAAACGGATGAAGTGACGATGCCGTGCGGAGATTGTATAGAATAGTGCCGTTTTCTGTTCAGAAATCACTGAACAACCATTCATCTTCTGTCTCCATCCCTTGTGGGGGGGACCCAGTCCATCAGTGGTTGTGGTTGTGTTCTTGGACATTCACTTCCTGGAATTGATGGACTTCTCTCCATGTGGGGTGGGGTATCCCTGAGATCTCTGGCTATGGCTTGAGCCAGAGATCGTACCTCATACAAGCCTGGGGGGTATCCGTGTCCTAGTGGTCCTAGTTCTGGTCCTTGGCATCATGTTCTTAGACTCTTGTCAGGGTGGTCTGGTCTGAGGGGTTGGCTTCCGGTTGGCCGGTGGGTGGATTTCCTCAATCAGCTTCTCTGTGCGTCTGTCTGGGGGCCCCAGGCTGCCACCTTGCTTTGTGCTAGGAGTTTGGTGTGTGGGGGGGTGATTGGGCGGTTCTGTACCTCCACCTCTTCTTTTGTTTTACTTGCTACATGCTGCATCACATGCGTCCACCTTAGTACACAGACACTCACTTTTGCACAGACAGCATATATAATGTAAAGTGTGCAGAAATGATATTTATTTGGCATGATTTTGCTTGTGTGTGTGTGCAAGTTCGAGTTGGTTAATCTGTATTTGTATTGTGTTGATTTGTGTGAAGGTTTTTGCAGCCAACACAAATAAGAAACTAAAACAATGGTCCCAAATACTGATATTTTCAAAATATATCATAGAATAATATAATATTTTCTAAATATTATGATGAAAAGTTTTATAATAATATAGTGATAGCAACTTTATTAGTAGGGTTCTCATAACATTAGAGTCAAGAACTTTATAGTGCAAATAAACCAAACACAATAACTGCCAGGTTCAGAAATCGGAAGTAAAAAAAGAAGAGCAACTCTAAAGATGCAAGGAGTAAATTAAAAACAAAACAGCATTCATCTTGTGGAGAAAGTACTGTTATGTATTTAATATTTGGAAAACAACCCAGTTTTCTTCTTCCAGATGTTATGTTTTTGTTTATCTTCTCCTAATTTTTTTAAAATAATATTTTTTAAAATATTTATTACTATATTACACCTAATAAGTGTATATTTGACTATATAAATAATGTGTGCATTACTTTATACACTAAAAGCCACACATTTGACATATTTAACAGTATGGTTGGCTTTTTTTTAACATACATTAAAATTACATTTATAATAGATGGATACATGTTATCGGGGTCACTGTACCAATTTGCTAACGTTTTCTTCCAAAACAGACACTGGAGAGTAGAAACGAACACCAATGGTTTCTGTAACAGAAAACAATCTCTCATTTCATTTCTCTACTAAATAACTTCATAACAGAGACAGAAAATTTAATATTTATTTAATAAATATCGGTTTTCAGAACATACTTGATCACCCAGACACACTCTCCTTTGAATAAAAATAATAGAAAAATTCAATAAAAAAAAAAATCACATATTCCTGCTTTTTTTCAACAAGGACAAACTAGGACCCCCCAAGGATCGTCTTAGGTGTCTATTATAATGCCTGAACAAATTGCCAGATTTACAATTCCAACATATATGTTGATACCCGTTTTTTTATTTTTTTACTATTACAAATGGTTTAACAATGTTTGTAAAATGTGTATTAAATAAGAAAGAAAGAACAGGATGCACTTCTACCCCTTACGTTGATGGGGTATGGTAAAATGTAGCTTTTGCAGCGTGAGGATTTGTTGTGCAGGCGTGAAGACGAGGGGTAGTAGAGGGTAGGAAAGGCTGATGTTAGCACAAAAAGTGAAGGAAATTCACGTTGGTCACACGTAATTCGCGCAGCCAACCGCACATATTTCGAAATGGGGTCCAGCATTTCAGCCTCACATCTGTGGAGTGGACCCTGTTTCTGTCCCGGTTTGGGCATCAGCCCCGAGGCGTGGCTCAATGTAGGCGGGGTCAAATGCATTGCGCTCCGCCCACTGCATGTGACTCCGCCCATGTTGAGCCACACCTCGGTCTGCACACTGCAGCCAGGGGCTTCTCGGCATGGGCCCTGTTCCTGTGGCTGAGCTGGCTCCCAACATAAACAGATTCCCATTATCCTCACAGCGGAGCCACAAGGTTCTTTTATGAGTTAAAGCTGAGTTTTTTATGCTGGTATTCTCGTTGGTGGGGTCAGCGGAGGGTGGGCATAAATTGTGGATTGGTTTTGAATAAAATTTGGGTGGCTACCTTTGTTTTACTATTTGTTTCTAACTATAACATGCTTTGAGCTGCTCAAGATATAAAAATTGTTTTTTTATCCTAAAGTTTAAATTGATTTGATGCATATGGGAACATTCTGCCTCATGTTTGGTAATGTAAAGTCTGCTTTGAACATACAAATATTTTGTTTGAGCCTCCTTTTTTATTTTAAATACAAAAACACTATTTTTCAGCCTGGGAACATTCATTTGCATCTTCAGAACACAAGACATGTTTTCTGTTTTCAGCGGCTAACATGGAGACAAAATACAACCATTTCTAAAGAAACATGCAGGTTTAAACGAGTCAAATCTTTTCTTAAAATCCAAAACATAAAAGATATTTGGCAAACAGGTTTTTCCTTTTTCAAGCAGTTCGGATAATATAATGAGATAAGACTGAAACTGATTTTAAAAGGAGAGGTACTGTGACAAACCTCCAGATTTTCCTTTTTTCCCTTGTGGCTCTTTCTGTGATGTTTGCAGTGATGCCCAGCAGAGGGCAGCAGATCTCACTCCTTGTTCAGCAAACGATGTCAGGATTGGTACATTAGTTACAAATATTTAAGACATCAAACCAGAGTAAAAGAAAACAAATCCAAACCGAAAACTGCAGCATGGTGCTGCATCTGTCAATATTGATTTTTTTCAATGTATGTAGTTATTTGTGGTTCATTATTATTTTCTGGACATCACCTCATCACTTTGGTGGCACAGAAACAACTGAATGTAGGAAAGTTTTCATTCTACCCCGTATGAATAAATATTCAGTCCCTAAAAATCAGTTTCTGAAGGGTTCCTTCTGTTATACCACAATTATTAACTTAAAAAAATCCACATATTTATGTTTTTATGATTTATGTTTGTCCATAGTTGAAAAATAATAGAAAAGTGTGAAAGATGTATTAATATTTCATTCATTAATTAAATGATTGATTGTTTTAATAATTATTGAAATTGAAAAATCACACGCAAAAAACCAAAGTATCTGTAAATCGCTGAACTAGGAGAATGTTTCTTAAAAAATAATTGTAGGTTTAAAAACAGCCAAGCTTGATCACTGAGAAACATCTCATATTTAATCATTTAGAAACAGAAGTAACCAGATATGATTTCAGGAAAGAGGACAAAGGGGCACAAAAGGAAAAATGAGTTTAAAGTGACAGCATTCTTCTGTCTGTTCCTGATTCACAACGGAAAAAAAAATTCTGAAATTATTATTTTTTTTTTATATATATGTCCTCCTCCATCAGAAAAATGCTACAAGAACAGGTGAAAAACATGACTTTTGTCTTTAAAATTGTTTAAAATAACATAAAATTGTTGCCAGTACAGAACGTCTGAAATCCTCTTTTTTACATAACGATTTATGACTTCAAAGTTTTTAAGAAGAAATGTTTGACTCACCGATAAAAATCCTTTTGGGGTCGACTGAAGCCTTTCAATCTTTCAAACCTTTTGAAGCCAAGTTTCTCAGAATGGTTTTGTGCCACAAACTATAAAAAAGCAAATTATGATGCATAAATATGAAAAAAATTTGAATTTAGGAAGTATCCTTCTCTTTGCAAAAATGGCTTTTTGAAGAAGAGTAATGAATAAGATTTTGAATTCTTTGAAGTGATTTGCACAATTTTTAATCACACAAAAAAAACAAAAAAATGTCTCTGAGCTCCTCTCAGTCAAAAGTACCTTAACTCCTTTCATAAATCAGCATCCTTGTAAATGATGAAAAGCTAATTAAATAAAACTCAGAAGTGAAGATCAATCGTTAAACACTTGAGAGCATTTCTGGTAAATAAATCCCACCTCCATTCAAGAGTCTTTCTTCCTTACTTTTCATTTTTCATTTATTTTATTCAAGCTTCTATGTTTGAAGAGACTTTATACTTATTAGGCCCAGTTTCCCTATTTAACCCTGTTATGTTATAAAAGTCTGCAGCACCTTTGAAACCTAAACAAAGTGTAATTTGGGAACATTTCAAACCAGAGTTTCAGACAAAAGCTGGAAATGTTCTTTAGTGAAATGATACATAATTTACTATCAGAACTCCTGAATCTTTACTAAATTTGCACAACTTACTCTATTCACCTTTTTTTGTTACAGCTTAACACCCCTGCGCTGGAATTCTCAAAACAATTAAAAAAAAAATATAGAAAACAAAAAAATGTTCTTGTCATAAATGAAAGCATCTGCCAATGGAACTAGTAGAATTTGTCTTGATGAGATTTCTTTCAAGAGTTGTGGTGTTCTGCCTAGCTGCTTAGCTAAAAACAATTACAGTATATTTAGGTAAAATGGTTATTTTCAAAAACATTAAACTTTGAATTCAGTTGCTTCAGTAGATCTCAGTATATATACCTACATTTTGTGTGTTGTTATTGTCTCTGCTCTGTGTTCCACCAGCAAAGGAAGTTCCTAAAATATAGTAACTTTGACTTCAAAATGGGAAATATTCTGTCTTAAAATAAGTAGTTTTTCTTTAAAGTAAATATATTAATACACATACGTATTTATATTCTTTCCCCCTTTTTTTTTAATTGTACACTCCTTAATTCTAAACCAATTGAGTAGGACTAGAATTACACATTTTAAGATGAAGCTGTTAAAATGATGTGTGAATTATAAGTGAAAAGAATTAGTTTCATTAAAGATATTACTTAAAATAAGATGTTTTAAAGATCAAAGGACTAAAAAAAAATAGATATTCAAGATTTATTGTCTTAAAACTAAACGTTGCATCTTAATTATAATTTAGGTTGATTTTCTCTTATGTCAAATATAATAGGATATTTAAGCTATGCATAAATACTTTTTGTCTTTTTATTGTATACGTTTAGGGGCCAAGATTTTAAAAGACGTTTAGTCAGGTTGAAAATATTTCACGTCTGTCCATTTGTGCATCACAAAAAAAATGTTCAGATAAAATCCTCCGAAGTTTAGACATTTGAAAATAAGGACAGCTAAAGTAAAGACTCAGAATGTAAAGGAAACAGATATTGAAAAGATATTCTAGCAATAGGAGGAAAGGATTTGATGGCAACTAATTTGACTTCAGTTTAATAAAGTTCATTGTGTCTGCATTATTAACTGACTTCTTCGTTCTTTTGTTATCAGACACAATTGTGGTTTTTTTTTCTATTTTCTTTTAGCGTGATTAATTTAGCTTTAGCTTTAACTTGAAATGGGATGTTACAATCATCCAGTCTCTTTAAGTCTTTATGTTTGTCCAAAGAAAGCAAACACATCTAAAATCCAAAACGTTAGCAGGTTCAGAAATCCTGATCAGAGTGGAAGCTCATTGAGCTGCTGAGTAAAAAATGTGATGGCCTGAGCCTGCAGCACGGAGACTCCAGGGATGAAATTCTAGGGACAGAGGCTGCAAACGAGTTAGCAGAAGCATCAAGAGGCAAAGCAGGAAGCATGACCTGAACGGGAAATGACCTGAGAAGGGATCTCAGGAGGGATTGTGGGTGAAGTCAAAGGGAAGAGTTTATTTTAGCTCTGATGTTTATGGTTTTTTACAAAAAGCACCAAACCCAGAACTCTTCTATCACAGTCGGTTAAGCAGAATTAACAGAAGCTGCTGTGAGGCAGAGGAAGTCACCTTTAGACAACTTCCTGTTCCTTTAACACCATAACTGCGGCCTATAATATTTACCCAGCTCAGGCCCAGTTGACATAAATATACACATATTTTGTCCAATGTCTTTGTTTTGAAAAAATTCTAACAATAAATTGTCCCATAAGCACATTCCAGAGCAATTCTTATCATTTGAAATTTTTATTTAAAAATAAAAATCCCAAAGACAAAGAAAATTAAGATTTTTTTTAAAATAACAAAATATAAGTATATCTAACCTACAATGAACAAATACAGTCTAATAGAATAATAATTATCAATACCAATAAAATAGAAGGGGGAGGGGCACTCTGAGACAATAGTGGAGGGTTTTCTCAAAAAACATTAGGAAGGGGATTCAAATTTAAAAATATTTTTTTCAGGACCATGGACAGTGTTTGGTTTTATTTTAATGTGAGTCCATCGACAGCAGAAGATCCTGCGGTGCTTTTGAGGAGGAGTAGAAACATTCTACTTGAGTTAGACAACAGCAAGTAGACATGAAGGAGATAACATTTTAAACTTGACATGCATTGAATCCACAAGTCAATCCAGTCCAGGTCTGGGGCAAAATGGAAAAAAAAAAAGGTAGAGAGGGGAGGGGCTCTAATAAATGGTGCAAAATTTCAGAGTTGGTAAAAAAAACGTCCAAAAGCCTGACAAGGACCAGAACGAGTGAAAAAAAAAGCTGGGAATCTGAAATCAGATTGCCATAACCACTGAGTGTATATGAGAACTGGACTGAGTGACTCCTCCCCCTGGTGTTCCAAACAGGAAGTACCTGCTGGCTTCAAGAAGCTAAAATCCCATAGACTTCTATAGAGAAATGAACAGCTGTTCCTCAGTCTTTCTATTGGTCAGAATAAACATTTTTGATCCATTTTTTAACATGTTCTCAATAATCCTCACATTTAATTATAATTTTTATGATACTTTTTTTTACGGCAGTTCTGAGCCATAGGTACCAAAGTCTAATCAGATCAGGGCTTGATGTCAAAGCTTTTAAGGTAAATTTCCATTTATTTTAATTAAAGATTTAGGTAAAAAAAATATAAAGTTGAACAAAAAAAAAATAAAACACCAATCTTCAAACATACCTGCAATAAAGTGATTCGACATTTCTATGTTTTTCCTTTTTGAATTTCCTGCAGCCACTAATCAGATAATCTGACTTTGTTAATGTTTGTAAGATGCTAATGCATGAATTTCAGACCTCCTGTGTAGAATTTGACGGCTTCCTTGTAGGCAAGCGGAACTTTGAAAGTGAACTTACAAGGACGCGCTGCAATCAAACGCCGTCTTGTGGTTCCGGCGTTTTCTCAAAGGAGAAAAAACTGATTATGCTGGGGGGAAAAAAATGTTTTTTTTTTCCCTTTAATTGTGTGGCTGAAAAAAAAGCTGACAGTACAAGCTATCTCTACAATTCCTCCTCAATTTAAAGCAAAGCGGTTTTTCAAAAACCACATCTTTGATATTCAGCAGAGGGAAGAAAAGATAAAGGAAAAACTTATTACAACAATCCTTGAGGATTACCAGGGTCAAAGTGTTTTGCTTCAGTCATTCTTCAGCAACGACCTTCCAAGAGAAAAGAAAATATGATGTAATATATTTTGGTATTCAGAGTATGATCAGTCACATCAAATTAATCAGGTTTTTGTGGGAATCACTTGTTGGCTTCAAGGAAACAATTTTAAAAATTAAAAAAAAAAAAAAAAAAACAGCAAAGGTTTTTGATGGCTGCTCCTTGTGTCCAAAGAAACCTTCAGTTCTAATGTGGAGAAGACGCACAGCTCTGTACGACATTTTTACTATTCCTACACAAACAGACAATAGTTTGTCTTGTTGGGTGAAAGTTTTCAGCAGCAGTCTGAGGATTTAGGAAGAAATAATTCCTGCTGTTTGTGAGATGATGATCTTTAATTGGGAGCTTGACAGTGCAGACCAGCCTTTTTCTGCTCATGCAGATTAAGGACTTGTTGGTATTTTGGTTTCGGATTAACGCGCAGCACATGTTTCTGCATGTGAATGATCAGATTTTAGTTCAGAGATTTGCATCTTAAACACCAGACAGCTTTTAATGCAGAAATTAAAAGTCTAAGTTCGACGGTGTGAAAGGGCACAGACCGTCCAGTGGCGTGAAACGTCAGACGGCGTGAAGACAAAGAGGCAGACATCTGAAAACGGTGGGAAAAAGGCCTCCTTGGTAAGAATGGTGGAGTGAAACAGACTAGATTAGACTAGGGATGGATTTTATCTGGTGCCAAAGCGGTACTTTGAAAGGGTTCCGGTGACTAAACAGTGCCTCAAAAATGAAAAACAAAACAAAAAAACACAAGTGTTTCCAGAAACACTTAAGGCTGATGAAGCAGCGTCATAGGGTAGATGAGAGCGCTAGAATGGGGGCTAAATTTCCCTACGGGGATTAATAAAGTTGATCTTAATCTTAAAAAAACAGGAGTGGGCACTTTTTTTTTACTCATGGGCCACAAAGGTTTATAAAATTTGTCAGAAGGGCCGGACCGGCGGCAGAGGCTGGAGTGTTTTAGTAATCCACTTTATAAGACATGACAACATGCTTTCATTTTGATTGAAAACTGATTTATATATTTCAAAACCAAACAGTTTGGAGTTTTCATTTGAAAGCTGTGACTTTTGTTTTCGTTTTAGTGCCAACTGCACCAAAAACACAAACTTGCAGAAACGAATTGTTCATGGATTGAGTGGAAAAATGTCCGACTCCCAAAACTCAGCAAACCTTCAGTGGTTTTCTTCCTCTTTAGAGCTTGTCGCTGTCGCCCCCAACAGAGGAACTGCATAACATTTAGTTCTCTCCTAAGAGTGCACTGTGAAAACAAACCAACGAAAGTATGATTTACAGCATGGCTGCCCCTTTAGAACACTTTAGTGGAAAAATCCTATCGTGAAAGCACTTCTGATCTTCTGATCTATCATGAACTTTGTTTTTTTTTTTACATCAGCATTTCCCTCTACTACTCACTTTTTGGGACTTTGCCACGGTGGCTGTCTTACAGCGGTTCAATTTAAAGCTTTTGAAACCCAAAACAAACTCGATTAATACAGAGTAACAAAACATAACGCACGTATTCAACGGCTTTTGAAGAAATGACATGGTTGCTAACACAACACCTTTGTTGAAGCCACAGACATTTTAAAATATTTAATTTGGGTAGATATATAGCACTATTTACGTGTAGGTGCCATTGCCATGGTGACCTGTGGCTTCAGCGCCGGTGCTGCTCATGGGTCGTAGGCTAGATTACAAACAGCAGTGGACATGAAGGTCATTCAAAGCTGCTTTAATTCCTTTTCCTGCAGAATAAAAGTGGTCATTTACCAGTGTGAGAGCTTTATGACATTTCGCCAGTCATGAACTTATTTTTTTACACAGCAAAAAGAGGATTTTTGTTCCTGTTTAATTTCAGCTGACTTTCTTCTTCATACACCTTAGATGGTTTCAGATGCAAAATAAGTGGTGCAGCTCAAGAAAAAAGGAAACTACATGTCCAGCATGAATAGGTTTTATCCCTCCTTTTTATTCCTTCCCTCTGTGCTCCCTCTGTTTACTCTCTGGAGTATTTTCCTCATTTCTGCTCCATATCACTCCATCTCCTCAGCTGTGTATCTCCACCAGAGCAAAGCACAAACACAGAAAAACGGGGCAACGTGATGAAATGACTCTATAAAAGTCGGCAACAAATCAGCCAAACGCTTCCAGAGGCGGCTGGGTGAGTTCAAAAACAGGAACTCAGAGGTAAAGTCTCACATACACGGAGGTTTAAGCCTCGTCTTGTTTTCAAACCTGTGGTGAAAGGTTCATGAAGGTACAGGTGTATGTAGAACAGGGCGGAAGTCATTGTTACATTTCTGCAGGTTGACATCAAACACGTTTTTAAATTATGCTGTAAACTCCTGAACGGGGGGACTTAATTTTAAGAAATATGTTTTGACTTAAAGCATTAAAAAAAATGGATCCAAGTAGTGCTTAATTTAGGTAAATCAAAGAAGCTTTAGGAGCAAAAATAATGACTGCCCATTTCAGAACGTTACCATGGCAACCAGGCAAACTTTGGGTAACCAAATTCTACGTGACGATATTTGTGAGGTAAGAAAAATCATTACAGACCCAACCCCTGACGTTCATGAGGAGAGATAAAGTCAAAGCGAGGCGTTTCAGGAAATATATATTTATCATTTGCAAACTTTTATGCATTTCTCCGATGCTAATCACAAACAAACTTGTTCTTAAATTAAGCTTCCACAGCCACGGGTGAAAAAAATTAGTGGTAACTGACAGTGTTCTACAGCTTAAAAAAAATATTCTGCTTCAACTTGAACACATTTACTTGTAATGTGTTGTTGCCGTGTCAATTATATCAGTGTTCTAACTATGGTTGCTGTGAAAAAGTTGACATTTGACTTTACATACAGACATTGTTGCACATAATTAACTGCACCAGACGTGAAAAAAACTTGTACGGTTGCAATAGATTTCTGGCATTGTATGAGGTCAGGTTATAAAGTGGAATGAAACAAGCAAAGGTTCTGGTTGCCAAGTAAATTTGTGAATGTAACTTTGTCCTACAGACATAACATTTTCTGCTCGTATCCATCAGCATTAGACATGAAAAAGATTGTATGGTTGCTATGAATCTCTGACCTACTGTAAGGCTGTATTAAAATGTCTTTAGCACAAGCAGCGGCCGCCAAGAAAACCCGGAAAATTGGAAAGCAGACAAGAAATTTACAGAATATATTGATCCGCACAAGACTTGAGGACAATGCCATGGTTGCTATGACCTGTAACCTTCAATGTGGTCACCATTTTGAACGAATTTGGACGTCACAGCACAACTGAGGGATGCAACTTCATTGGAACTCATTATGACAGTGAACTTTAGGGGTCTAAGCTTAATTTTCACAATATTTGTCCTCCATAATGAAAAAAAAAATCAACAAGAACATGTTAAAACACCAATTGGGATGGATCTTTAAAACTAAGAGTTTGCCACTTTACTTAGTTTCTTTACAGAGTATTTGTATTTATTGGTGTTTCCATTTTTGACAGATTTGAATATTTTTTTCCAGGATCTGAAAAACCTTTGCTGCTGCACCCAATTTTTTAAACCTCTAAAACACAATATTTTGTCTTCTGACAGTCAGTGGGATGTGTAAACTTTTTGTCTACACCTTTTTTTTAAAAGGCAAATGTGTAGATTTTCTCAATGAAGCAAAAATGTAACAATGGGAAGATCCATTCTGTCATTGCTTATTATTTTTGTTGACACTTGAAAAAAAGTTTTCTTCTTTTCTTTCTTTTTTTTGAATAAATGTAATTATTTTCTTTGGGAACCAAGAGATTGCAATGAAAAAACAAAACGACTCTGATTCTTTCCGACTTTTCAAGTTGGATAATGTAAATATTGCAGGAGCTGGGGGGATCCACTAGGTGGCACTGTGGGTGTGCAGAGGAGCAGTAGCACCTTCAGTTCTCTCTTTTGTCTCATTTGTGACAATTCAGTGGCTCATTCACCAGACCTGAAGATCTCAAGAGTTCCACTGTGAAACGAAGGTTTTAAATAAAAGGTAAACGTATTCAACTTGTATTGAAATAAAGGCAACCACTCAATTTGTGTCATCACAAACTGCTTTTTAACCTGATGTTTGTTGGAGAAACTGACTTCTGACATTTAAAGAATCCTTTACATAACAGCAAAACAAATGTATCAACTCAAAATGCTGCACTTGCAGTAAAATGAAAGTCAGTCGAAGCAGCAGATTTGAATAAAGAAGTGAGAAGAAAACTACGGAGCCCGTGTCCTGACATGGATAAAATAAAATATATCACTATAATACTATAATATTCCGTTCCCACGAATTGATTAATATGTGTGAACGAAATAATTATTTACGTCATGAGTCATTCATAAACACGGATTGCTGCTTCGCCCACCGGACTTAGCTCCAAGCTTCATAAACACGGATGTGAACAATAGTTGGATTCACAGCAGATACCTTCACATTTCTGTCTGTGTGTGTCTCATTAAACATTGCATGGAAGACACGGAGGATGTTTAGAGATCAGATTTATTTATTTTAAAAAGCACAAAAGCATCTGTAATCACGTCTCCATCTCTGTGTTCATTCACATCCTGGTACGCTCTCCGTCCATCCTGCTGCAAAAGCCGCTTTCTGCCGCTACTTCCGTGTCTCTGTGACCCACATTCGTTCAAGAGGGGGAAATTAGAAACAAGAATGATCCATCTATTATTGTCTCAATGAAAATCAGAAAAATATCATAAGATTTCCTGCTTCACCTCTGTCGCAGAGCTCTTTTGCTTGTCGTGCCGGCATTCAGGCAGCTGGCTGGCCGGTAGCTGCGGTATGGGATATTATGGTCTAGAATCGAATAGGAATAATAATATTCAGGACTTGTCTTTTACTAACGTAATTGTTAGCAGTCGCTTAATCCGAAGGCTAGTAGACTGCATGCTACGTAGCCTGTCGTTTGTCCTATTGTCTATCAGCGCATCACAGTTACAGGACCACAGTGATTGGTCGAGATGCATTATGGGATATGTGTGATGCATGATGAGATACGTAGCATGTAGCCTACTAGCCTTTGGATGTAAAGTGACCGCTAACAAGTATGTTAATAAAAGACAAGTCCTAAATATTATTATTCCTATTTGACCCTAAACTATAATTTCCTATACCGTGAATGGCGGCATGACAAGCTAAAGAGCTCTGCGGCAGAGCTGAGGGCTGCGGTGTGGCGAAACAGCAAGCTTGGGCATCCTAAATCGTATGATATTTTTCTTATATTCATTGAGACAGTAATTAATAGATCATTCTTGTTTTTCTTTTTCCTTTTTTGAAGGAATGTGGGTCACAGAGAAATGGAAGTTACCGCTAAAAGCGGCTTTTGCAGCAGAACAGAGAGCATGTCCGTGTTTATGAATGACTTATGACGTGAACAATTATTTCGTTCGCACAAATCAATTATTTCAAGGGAACGAAATAGTATTTCGTCGCAACAAAATATTAATTTGTGGGAGTAGATATATTTTTTCCATGTCAGGACACAGACTCCATAGAAAGCCACACACAAGTAGAAACAACACGTCTAGTTAGCAGGTAAAAAGATCAGGAGTACTTAGGCTCAAAAGGCCAGTTCTTCATATGAATTATTTCTATTGTTACACACATTGAAGCACTTTTTATGTAGTTTTATGTATTATTTACCATTTTTAGCAGTAAGTTTTGTTGTTTTGTAAAGGTATGATGTTGCACCGACCCAGGAGGCACTTTTGATTTCATACTACGTGTGACACTAACAAATAAAGATCTGAGTATCTATCCATCTGGAGACATGAGGACTTCACCAACTGCAGCTCTTTCACAGACTTGTACAGGACACATAATAATAAAATAGAAGCAGGCTGATTAAAGACAAGACAGTGAAGGTTAGTAATTTTTTATAAAGAAAAGAGTCTAGACGAGGCTTCAGAAATAAACCTTGAGGAACTCCCACCCCCCCCTTCTTTGAACTTTGTTTCTCTAAATCCAGTGCAGTGTCCCACCTAAAATCAGGACATTTTAGTGGAAAAGCTCCAGAAACATCCAGAGCTGCACACACCAGATGAGCCTGACTATTGGATGGAGGGACAGAGTCGCTGACTGCAGCGTGAACTGATTATTGAGAATTAAAAAGCCAAGTCTTGATAATTGAGTTCAAATAAGAACACTATGGTTAGAAGAAAGAAATTAAGATCAGTTTGCTTTGAATAGCGGATGCTTTGCAATTCACGTGGTGCAATTTGTGGCCGTTGGGTTTGCTTTGACAAGAACTGTTGTGGGTCATCACAATACTCCACACACATTTCTTCAGGAGCTGCAACATCTTCACTGTTCTGTTTGGGTTTGCATGTTCTTCCTATGTGTTCTGGGCAGGTTTTCTTCTATTTGTGGGTTAATTGGTGACTCCAGTTTGACTCATGGGGATCTGGTTGAGCATCTGAGGTTGACTGTGATGAACTAGAAACCCGATCAAACCTGCATCTGTAGACTTTTCTTTTTTATAAACGTTTGATTACAGGCTATCCTTCCATTGATTTGAATTGAGCTCATTTGAACACAGTTTTTCAGTGCTGAGAGCTTGACCTGTCAATAAAGAGACCACGCCCACATTTTGATTTATTTTGCAGTTTACAAACAGCTTTTATCGGGACGTCTTGCCTTTGTCCAATGACAGCTGGGATCTGCTACACCTACCCACCACGAGTCTGATCTGCATGAAGCCAATGTAGATAATGGATAGATGGACGTTGTAAACACTTTATCTCACGCGCCTCCATGTTTGTAGCCTGAAAACCAAACAGTAAGGCATAAAAACAGCTGATCTGAATCCAGACAGGGTTCAGATAAAGGCCTGCGCCTTTCCCAAAGAAGTCCCAAAGAAGAAATAACAAAAATAACCAAACAGTTCTTCGTTTGAATTTATGCAAGCGGCAATATCACTTCCTTCACTTTGGCAGTTTATTTTCTGGACATTAACATGCACGTCCAGGACGTCAAACAGTATAAAAATGGAACTCATCCCCCAGGATGCTCCGGACTGACGTGCATTCACGACTTAATGCATCCTAAAGGTGCCCACCTGAGCGCACATAAACACTTGGCCTGATGGCCTGGCCATGCACGACTCGCCTCCCCCTCTATTTATTTTATAGCGTGCATGTATCACTTTATGGCGCCCATCTATCTGGCAAACCTTGAGAAGGCTGTTGAGACGGCGGATAAATCTGAGGCTGTGACACTCTCCGATCTGCCCGTCCGTGTAGCCTGAAATCTCTGTCGGTCGGTGATTTGCTCTCTTTCTGACTCTCAGAAGCAGAGGCTGATCTGGTGTGCGTGTGTGTGTGTGCACACGCGTGTGTGTGATCAGATAGTGCAGCCCGGCTCTAATGTCACCTGTCAAGATGCAGCTGACAGAGAAAAATACAGAAATATTGGCGGCTGATGTTGGAGCCTCCTGCACGACCGGCTGGGATCAGAGGGAGATGGGTTTTGGCATACGTGTGTGTTTGTGTGTGTAAAAGAGCATGAGAGTGTAATTAATGATGTGTTCCTCCTCTTCATAGGGTAATAGGATTTCCCCGCCCCAGGCGGTAGAGAGTGTGTGGGGGGGGGGGGGGTACTCTGCACATATGAATGTGAGAGGGGAGAGTGTGTTTGCTGCAGAGTCAGTGAATGGGAGCCCCATGAAGCGATGCCAATAGAGGTTTGTGTGCGTGTGTGTGTGTGTGCACGTGTGTGTGTGTGTGCACGTGTGTGTATGTGCATGCGATGGGGGGAGGAGGAACAAGCGAGTGATTTATAGCACCTACTTCAGGTCTCTCCTCTTTCCCTCAGCAGCAGCACAAACACATCCATTACGAAAGCACTGATGTTAATGGGGCTGCCGTGTGTGCGCGCCGGCCTCATTCTCGTGCACTCTCGTGCACGGGAGTGAGAGTGATAACCAGATGCTGCTGGGTGAGAAGGAGGTGAAGGTTACCAGGGGTGCAGGTTTCTCTCTGTGGCTGCGTCCTGTTTATGCCGCTGTGCAGGAGCGTGCACACCAAAGCGCACGCTGGACTTTTTTTTTCTTTTCTTTTTTTTTTTATAGAGTATAGGCCAATTTCAGTGCACCGCGTCTGTTTGTGTGTGCGCCTCGCGTCTTGCTCTGCTGGAGACACGCAGCTGAGGAGATGGAGTGATAAAAAGCTGAATTGAGGAAAATACTCTGGAGAGTAAACAGAGGGAGCAGAGAAGAAATAAAGAGGATGTATAGAGCCGCTTGGTAATGGACTGGTAGATGCTGAGGAACACATCCTCGTCTGCCGTGGCTGTGCGAGTGTGCAGAAATGCACACAAACACACACATATATATATATAGGTGATGTGTGGCTGTCTCCTCTCACATTACCCTTTACATTAAAATCAGTCAGGGGGAAAATTACTGCAGACTTGGGCCACGTCTGCCCACCTGGCCCCACAGAAAGGGGGGGCTGAGGGAGCAGGCTGTCCAAAGTTGTGATGTCCAGATAACCAGAGTCCACTGCAGGGTTGGTACCCACAGGGTCAGGCGCCATCTTTCCGATAATTGATGCTTATTGGTGACTTGAGCTCAGAAATGACAGATAGTTTTGCCACAGTAACAATTTCTCATTTAGCAAATCATTTCAATTGATTCTCAACGAATGAGAAACATGGCAGGAGAAAGGTTTGGGTCTCGGTGACCCATCTGTACGGTGGCCCTGAAGTGCAAATCACATCAACAGATGACACAATGCAAAAACATTCCAAAGACCCCATTGACAGTAAAAAAAAAAAACAATTCTTCTTCTTTTCCTTTCGGCTTTTCCCGTCAGTCACCCCGTCTTCTGCATCTTTTCCTCTTCTGCCACTGCATACCTTTCTCTTCTCTCTTCCTCCTCTGCTTCTACGACTAACAGAAGTCCAATTTCCACCATCATTGATGAACAGCACCAACGGCGATTACGGTTATGGATAATCATGGGTCTGATTTGCATGTTTGGTTTGGCAGAGACTTTACGTCGGATGCCCTTCCTAAGTCAATCCTCTGTATTATTCCAGGCTTGGGGCCGGCCCCCTC
The DNA here is from genome assembly GCA_023969325.1 of Oryzias curvinotus. Lineage (NCBI taxonomy): Eukaryota > Metazoa > Chordata > Actinopteri > Beloniformes > Adrianichthyidae > Oryzias > Oryzias curvinotus. Next base: position 28,264,893 of record CM043717.1, read on the forward strand.
CTCACTACATTAATTTAAAAAAGCTAATAATAATTTTTAAAAAACAACAGAATTTTTTAAGTCAAATCATGATCCATTATGAATTTCTGTGGGGCCATGCATGAGGAAATCATAAATCTCCACAAAGGAGCTGGGATTTTAAAACAGCTCAACTAAAAAACAGTCATTCAAATATGAGATTATTAACTTGTAAATGAGACGCCAATAACAGCCTGTTTTATCTTTGTTTACATTCTGGGTTTATGCTGTAGCTTGATCAGACTTGTTTTTTCTTTTAGCTCATGTTTTTTGTTTTCCTTTTAGTTGAGGTCATAGTTTACATGTTGAAATGATAATTGTGTCATTTTCTAAGCCATGGTTTCTGCAGAGTTCATTAGAATTTCACCTCTGAGTTGTGGGCGGGACCGCTGGCGTGGAATAAGTCCGCCTCATGCATCTGTTTATATGCTCTCCGGCTAGCTTACAGCTCCTCACACCCCCAAACTGATATTACTGGTGCAGCGAAAATGGCGAGCATTATCAGAGCTGTCCAGCTGTTCAGTTTAGATCCAGATTCCAGCTCAGACGAGGAAAACAAAGACGTTCATGGATGTGTACATTGCAAGTGGATGCATCAGAATGGAGTGGAGCAGAAAGCTTGGCTTTGTAGGTCCGACGTCACACCTACAAGCTTTTTCAAACTGGATTTTATGTTCGTTATGTTATTAACCATCAGGAAATACTACAAGAGCATATCAATAGGATTGTTTTAATGCAGGGGATCTTCTACTTTAACCCCCTCCCATTTCATTTTAGCTCATACTTCACATTGTAGTTTGTGTCATAGTTTGCCTTTTATTTACCTTTTTTAGCCTCATGTTTTACTGTAGGTTTAATTTACATCAGTGATAGAATTTGATGTTGTGTATTCTTTTTTTGCAGTCTTTTTAAAGTTCCATTCCCTCCATTATAGTTTGCTATGCAGCTTCCATCATAGCTGCTTTTTTTCTCCCTACGTCTTAGTTTTCATTATCAAATGCATGTACAATGCATAGTTAACAATTTTGCTAATACAAATATGTTTATTTATTTAAACCCTGTTTTAGTTTACATCTTATTTTACATTTAAGCTTATGTTGTAGGGTACTTTTTAGTTTTCTTTTCCCTTTGTTTCAGTTCACATTTTGGTTAACATTTGTTGTCATAGTTTACACTTTAGAGTTTTCTTTTGTTTTATCATGTTTTAGTTAGATATTTGATATAATGTCAGGTTTTACATAGTAGCTAACATTTTCTTTTAATTTTCAGACACATTTATTTCAAACCCCATTTTAGTTTACATTTTAGTTTTATGTGGCAGGAAGAAGCAAAGTTTTGTCAGGTTCCTCCACATGCCAATCAACCTAAATGTGTGCAAAATGTATCTGTAATAAATATAAGAAAATTTAATAAAAAAGTAAAAATAAAAAAATTGTAATAAATGCAAATTAATAACATCAAAAATATCTTTAAATCTAGGCTGTAAATATGTAAACATGATTATTTTGAGTGTAAAATCTGACTTTTTTACATAGAGACAGTGGAAAATTGTTCCCTTTCGCAACCTGCCTCTAGTGGTCTTTTGTGGTATTGCATTGTTTGACACTTGGTGCTGGAATTGGCAAAAGAAGAGAGGAACAACTCAGTAACAAATGCCCCGATCAGAAGCCCAAACCAGATGAACTTGTGGATCTACATGTGGTTATTCAAGAACAAAAAACTTGTCTTTTTCTTTTAATAAGAAACTCATCATTTCAGGCCATTGTACAGAACTCCTGACCCTAGTTTAGAGTTGAATTTACCTCAATAAATAAATGACAAGAGTACCTTTATAAGAGTTTCACATTCAAATCGGTTTCAATGAATGAACTTGAACTTGTGAGCCATCAATCAGCAGACGGGCAGCAGAACAGAGTCTGCCTGTTCTTGTGACATTTGATAAAAGACCCATCAGGCTCTCATAACATGCCACCGCAGAATGGCTGGTTTGGCTAAAGTTATGGCTTTTTTTCCCATCCACAGACGCCATTAAATATACCGTCGTCATCGTCAACAGGAAATAGGTTTCATGACGATCACTCAAAACTGTTTGATATTTATACATATCACAACAGAAACAAACTACAAACAGCTGGTCTTATTTTAATCCAGAAACTCCAGTGGTTCCATTGACTGGTGGAGGGTAAATGAATGAGGAGTGCCACCTACTGGGGGGAAGGGGGGCTATTAAAATTGACACCAGTGCTCAAGCAAGATTCAGTATGGATTACCTGTTGTGGGCGTGGCCTTAGTTCATTCATAACAGTCTGAACGGAGGTTAGCAGACCTCCAGCTGCTCTAGCAGCGTCTCCATCCCATCCAGAGGTTTCTCAGATGTTTCCAGAACATGAAGGGGATGTCGTCTCACCGTCTCGGCTTGGATTTCTGCTCTGTTGTGGTATGTACGTCACAGTGTGTGCAGAATCTGTTCAGAAAAGAAAAATCCTTTAGGATAACTTCCTACGAGACCTTTGTGCTCTTTAAAAACCCACTCCGATCAGCTTTCGATCTATTTTCAAAGCGCTTCCTGGTGGTCTTTTAACTATGATCATGCTGTTTTTAGTCAAAACGTCTTCATCATAAGTATGATCTTTTTCTAACAGCGTGTTTTCATCTGCACCTGATTTATCATTTGAATAAAGAAACACTTTGAAATACTATTGTTTAGCTTAATTTACCTTAAATATGTTCTCCATCTGATGATGGAGGAGATATTTAAGGTAAATTAACTAAAAAATAGTGAATGGTAAAGGACCAAGAACATGTTAAAGACACCAAAAACACCTTTTTCATCTCTGTTTTTCATATTCTGAGCTTCTGACTGTATCTGAGTGATGGTATAAAGAAGAGTGGATGAGTTATAATCTAGGCTGCTGACCCTCCTTTCTACTTTTTAATCTGCTTTCATTTTATGGACTAAGGAAACCAAACCTTTGATTTCTTAGTCAAACTTTGGGAGAAATAAAACTAAATGTATTAAAAAAAACGTTATTTAAATCTGCCAATCAAAATGCGAATGACCAGCGGCATTAAAAGCAACTAAATGAATCATTTCTAGGATGTTAAAGACACAGATGTCAGAAAATTGATTTATTACTGAGAGTAACAGCAGTATCGGTTCACTGGTACTGGTACAACATTGATCAGGAAGGAAATATACGATGTCAAATAAGCGTTTGTCATTTTCTCTTGCTGCTGTGTCTCCATTGTCTTTACGTTTTTTTGTTGTACTTGTGACGCACACAAAAAGATGTCCAATCACAAGCTTGCTTCTACCAAGTTGGGTCAATTACAATTGGTTGAAGCTGAAACACAGTGTTGGACATGTGCTGTGTGCACTAAACTCAGACTAGATGCCTGAGCTATCTCAACTGGCTCCTCTGGATGTAGGGAGCAGCAGTTCCACTACAACCTCTCTCTGGGCGACCAAGCTCCTCCTATCTCTAAGGGTGCGTCCAGCCACCCTACGGAGGAAGCTAATTTCAGCCTCTTGTATTCGGGACCTCGTCCTTTCTGTCATGAAGCAGAGCCCATGACCATAGTTGAGTATTGGAACAAAGATAAACAGGTAAATCGAGAGCTTGTCCAGTACAGCGACCGCAGAATGGCAGACGCCGCTCCAATCCACCTGTCGATCTCACGCTCCCATCTTTCCTCAGTCATGCACAAGGCCACAAGATATCCTCCACCTGGAGCAGGAGCACTTCACCCAGAGAGGACAATTTCCCTTTCTCTGGTCAAGAACCATGGCCTCAGCCGCTTCACACTTGGCCACAAACTGCCCCAATGCCCGCTCGAGGTCCCGGCTCGATGAAGCCAACGGGACAACATCATCTGCAAAGAGCAGTGACAAAATCCTGTAGCCCCCAAACCAGAGACCCTCCGGCTCCTGGCTGCACCAAGAAATTCCGTCTAGTAAGAAAGAAAGAAAATATTTTCTCTGTTAAAAGTAAATTTCATTTATAGTTGTAAATATAAATAAATATTGTAAATAAATAATAAATATCTAGATTGTATCCATTTAGGTAAAAGAACTGGACTGTATCGTATCGCCACATAGGGGTTTGAATCTTTTATGATTCGATTCGTGGACCATGTATGGTGATAAGGATCAAATCATGTGAGAAGAAAAGAGACACGCCTCTTACTAGTCTCCTCTCTAGTCGGTGTTTGGGTTTCTCCTTCTGGCTTCAGGCTTTCTTAAGCTCCATTTTTTTTCTAGATATATCCAAGATAATTGCTGATCTTTCATCTGAAATGTGTCTGCGCTCCACTTTGCTCTTTTGGGACACCTTTTGAAATGACTTCTTTTCTCCACATTGGGGAGATTTCAAACTCACTTCAGATTTCATAGCAAGCACGGCTTAGGCTTGGCAACAATCGACCAGGAAAAAACCATCTGTGCTGAATGAATTGTTGGCTTTAGGCTTAAAAATTGTGCTGTTTGGCTTCAGCTCAGGTCCTGCAGCTGTAAATATTTGATTTGGTTCCTCTGCAGCAGCTTGTTGCTTTCTGTTTCAGTATAATTCTGTAGAAATGTTAAATGGTTCTTTTGTTAGAATGTCATTATTATTTTGGAGTCCATTTTTAGAATGGTTTTTACCCAAATTTGGTATGTTTTTTAAAAATGTAGGTTCAATGTTTGTTATCGATCCGGCTAGATGAACCTGGTGGCTGATTATCTTTCAAGGTTGCCATACAGCGCCAACCTTGGAGACGAGGGGGATGATGTGACAAAGTAGCGTCACAGGTAGCTGGACAGCGCCTGAACATGAGCCTATATTGTTTGTTTTTCTCCCAGACCAGTAACAGTTTATAGTTTTGTGGGACACAAATCATTCACATTTCATGTTGTGTTTAATTCTAAGGGTGCACACATGGTTTTAAACATAATCTCACTCACCGTCCAAGTTTCCTGCACCAACAGCCAAACCAGACCAATGGACACATCAGCATTTATGTCCACAGGAAACAGGAAGTGACATCACATGTCAGAATTGTTTTTTTTTTTTTTTTGCTTTGTTCCTCCTTCTGTCTAACTGATTTTGTTTCAAACCTATTTCTGTATTTCAATACAGGGTCAATAAAATCCCATTTTGAAATTTGGAGTCTGCTGGCTTGGTCATCTTATTTCAGAGTGATTTGTTTATTCGCTGCTGAGAAGAACCCCATAACAGGGTTTATTATTATTTGCCGTTTTTTTAAAATCATTTTCAGTTTATTTTTTTCAATTTTTAAAGAATTGTTTACAAGAATTGGCTGCAAGGTGGCACAGTGGTTAGCGCTCTTGCCTCACAGCAAGAAGGCACCCGGTTCAAGTCCCGGCTGGGGGACATGGGGGACCTTTCTGTGTGGAGTTTGCATGTTCTCCCTGTGCATGCGTGGGTTCTGTCTGGGATCTCCAGCTTCCTCCAAAAACATGCTTCATAGGTTATTTGGTTAATCTAAATCATCCCTAGGTGTGAATGTTAGGTGAATGGTGTGTGATTCTGGACTTTCTACCCTGCAACACACTCTGGCAGTTGTCCGGCAGTCCCATGACCCCAAAAGGGAAAAATGGAATAGAAAATTTTACAATTTTTTTAACAATTTATTTTTGTCAAGAGAAATTCTCTCAATATTTATCCCATTTTTAAATTAACTACACATTTTACATTCATTTTTCTATTCATTCAATTCATTTGAAATGAATGAATGAATGAAATGAATGAACATTTTACATATACTTTGTAATTTTAACTAGCTCGTCCAACTAAAAGGTTGGATTATTTTTTATTAAAAAAAGTTTACATTACTGTCAAATGTTTTTACAGAACACTCACAAGAGATCATACAGTTTCTCAATGTCAATAGTTTGTTGCTAAGTTATGTAACCTTAAAAAAATGGGTTTTAAAAGGTTTGACTGTTATTATGATGTATAAATTAATCATACTTGGATTATTTTTCTTATATTTCCTTCTTTTATTTGATGTCTGCTCCGGTTTCTCTCTGTATCCACTTAAACATTATTATATTCCAAATATCCTTGCAAATTGGTTTCTTTTTATTATGACTTTATTTTATGTATTAATCTTCTCCTAATGCAATTTTTTTCGGTTTAATGTCTTTTTATACAAGATATTTTATAGTGGTAACAAAGGCCCAAACTCCAGCGCAGCATAAGCAGCCATGAAGTGGGCGTAGTAAAAATTGTGGTCATGTCAGAAATCTGTTGCTGTATTTGAGCTTTCTGAATCACCAGAATCAACAAAATTGGGCAAACAGGAAGTCAATCAGTGAGAAAGAGAGATTAAGGAAGTCTCCTAGACTTTCAAAATAAAACACACTCAAACTCCTGAGTTTGGAGCCACTGTTGGTCATAAATACTCTGCTGCCATAACATGCCTATAAAATGAAGCGAAATTTGGATTGTCTAACTTTTTTTGATCTCTTATCTGTCTAAAAATCAACTTTGGCAGCCTTCAATTAAGTAACAAAAATTTATGAATATTGTATTTCATGCGAGTAAAAGTTGCTTCACCAAACCAGTTTTTTCTCTCTGCTAATTGTATTTTTTTTCCCTAACTTGTAATTTATTTTATTTCTATTTCTGTTTTTAAGGTGATTCACACAGCAGCTGAATCCTCTGATTCCCAGTTTTCTTTTGGACAGTTCAGTTACTTATTGTGCTCTGAACCGTTTTTGTTTCTGAAATATGTTTTTTCCAACTCCACTAATGAGAAGTTTGGAGAAAATATGGCATAAATACAACAAATATCAGCTTTCTACAGGTAAATGAGGAAGATTATGTGGAAATTTCAAGAATTTGTGACTGAAAAACCTTCAATCAATCTATAATTCTTCAAAAAGGACTAAAGTGGCGTCAATTAAAGGCAAATCTGTTGATTTAAAAAAAAAACCCAGACCATTTTGGATTAGATTTGGATTGAAAAATTTTGATAATTTTCATTACACCAACAATTGTAGAAATCACTTTAAGTTCATTGATGTTTGCAGAGTGAACAAAATAAAAAAGTGGAGAAAAAGACAGAAACAAAAGATCAATTTCTAGTTGTAAGAGGTTTTATTACCAGTGCTATTTACATCAAAGTGATACAGCCTTCCCATTTCCCACCCCCAGAACCCCCATACACACCTCTGCACACACACACGCACACACACAAGCATTCACACAACTGTATCCAAGAATATCTGGGGTACGTCCCGTTTAAGACACATTCTTTGTTGACCGTACACGGCGTCCAAAGGAAACACAAAAACATCTCACAGGTTTTCCATGTGCTTCATGGGTTTGATGAACCGAAGGCTGAACGTCAAACGTGACCATGAACGGCTCGCACAGGCTTGACCACTAGATGGCAGCGAGCGCCACGTCTCAGCGTTGATGTCACAGATGTTGTCTGCCCCCTCTTTTGTTTTCTGCCTTTAGAGGAAGGAGACCTCAGCTGTTGAAGGACGTTCCCAATTATGGGTGCAATGTTCTTTTGAAAATCATTTCCATTAAAACGTGTTTTTTTTTTTTTAAAGGGACAGTAACAATAGGAAGGTCAGGTGGAGCAGTGAGCGGAGCAGAGCTATCAGGGCCGCCTGCATGTGTGCGTGTGCGGAGCTGTTCGTGTGCTGAATGATGGTAAAGACATCCTTCTTTCAAGCTCTGATCAAGCACACTTCTCTGTGCGTGAGGGACGTTTGAGTGTGAGGAAGCAGCAGCCTTTGATTCGCTCCACATGAAACAATGTTTTCAGTGAGATGAAACCGTGCGACAGATGAACTTGGAAATGTTGCTTTGAAGCCTCGTTTTTGAAGATGTGGCGAGAAAATTAAGACCCCCTTTGGCGTTTTGGTGCTAATGTGTTTCTAGAGCGTTAAGAAGGAACCTTCGTTACATCAAGGAGAAGCAGAGAAGCACTGTTGACTTTATTTTTTTTTTTAGACATTTCCAGTCTGGCAATCCAGGAGGGCGGTGTCATTTTTGACTCCATCAGTTTATGAAAAAAAAAGAAAAAAAAAGAAGGATCCGTAGAAATTTGAGCACCCCCCCCCCCTCCCCCGCTAACAATGCTGTCCCCTGAATGAACTGGGCCTGCTCAGCCCTGGACTGTCCCTGCGTTTGGTCCGTTTACCACGCCGCTGCTTCTCCCATTTCTTGGCCCTGATGGGACATCGGAGCGCTGTAGCTAGAATTGCTGGCCAGGGAAAAGGGGGGGCTGGGCCCACCTCCGTACGCTTCCCCCGGCACCGGCTGAAGGGAACTGGGTAAGCTCGGGTCGGGGCTGGGAGTTTCTGCATGAGAGATCATGTCCGTGAACCTTTGGTCGTCTGACGGGTGGTGTCCCGATCCCTCCATGGCTCCAGGCCCAGAGCCCAAAATGTAGGGAGACTCCGCCGGGGACTGCGCCTGTGAGGATGGGGGGCCATGGGGGAAGAAGTCGTAGTTTATCCCAGGTCCATAGTAGTCACCTTGGTATTCTGTGGAGGGAGTAAAACAGGGTTAGCCTCTGTCTTCAAAGCACAAACCTTGAGGATGAAAGTGTAACGGTCTTATTTCTTAGTCAACTGCATTCATGTGGGGGGGTAGACCCGTACTGGGGCTGTAGGTTTTTGGGTAGTCCGGGCACATGGAAGCTCGTACGACCACTTCAAAGAACGGCATAAAAGTGCAACGTACCATTGTCGTTTGTGTGGTAAATATATCGTGAAGCATTTCTAAGGCCAATGTAAGTTGGATGAACTACGGGTGACACTGTCGCACGGCGCCCTCCTAGCGCACTCTAGTCATTAGTTAGGCACGAGTTCTGGCTCCTTACTGCCCACAAGCAAAGGCTGCACGCACGGGTTGTGCACGTGATGGTGCCCATAGGATGTCCACACAAACTTCCCTCTGATGATCTAATTCCCTAAATTCCCGTTGAGGGTTGCCCATTTTTCACCTGCAGACGGCCCATTTTCATCTCTAAGAGCGGTTGGGGCGACTCTTACACTGGAGTTCCTCAGGGCTCTGTCTCAAGCTCCCTCTTAAATTTCTAACATTCAGTCATTTCAAGATGCAAATAGCAAGATTTTTATTTTTAACTTTAAAACAAAGGTCCTTATGTTTGCTGATGACTTAATGATTTGAAAGAAATGAAAAAGAACACAGCATATTAGCTGCAAGAAAATACTGAAAAAAATCCTTGAAAAGATATTTTTTAGATCATTTGTTTAAACTTTTAAGATATAAAAATTTCAACTTCGTAAATTCGAGGTTCTGCAAAAAAAAAGAGGAAATGGATCATTAAAGAAATGTCATTTACATTTAGAATGTTTCCGAACTCCGTCAATAAAGGGCTACGAGGTCCCCGAATCTACAATTGCAAAATTCTGCACCCTTGTTCACATGTGAAAAACCCGCGTACATCACTGCTCACTAAACTGGCAAACATAGACCCCAACGTTTGAACAATTTTTCACTAAAAAAATGTATTTAATTTTTTTTCCCCATCAATTATCTAAGTTTTTATAATCAGAACATCAGAACAGGGGATTCCTAATTATTAGATTTTCACTTTGGCAAAAAATAAAGACAAACCGTAGTGAGCATGTGTCCGAATTACATATAGTTCCAGGGCGCTGGACAGTAGTGAGGGAATTTCCATAGCAGTAGTCTCAAAAATTTGAAGCCCAAGAGAAACAACTTTGGATCCAACCATTTGTGCTCAATAAAACCTAAAAACAAAACAGAAAAGATTCCTAAGCAGAAGCTCCTCCCCTCCTGGATAACTGCTGAAATTGATCATGTCCAATTTCCAGCCAAGCACTCAGCAACAGCCTCATTTGAGTGTATAAACAACTCCACACCTCTCCAGCTCACTTCTCACGCCTGCTCCACACTGCATTCATCACCCCCCCTCAATCAGCTGGCAGCCGTGTGTGCGTGCGCCTCCACGGATGCCCCCCTCCGCCTGAAACTTCCGGATGTGGATGAGAAATTCTGAAATGAGACTTCGGCTTCGCCTCTTTGTCACGTCTGGAGCGGCTTCCAGGCCGTCGCCTCTCCTGCTCCACAGCTGCAGGCTCTGTCCAGTCGGGATCCAGTTTATCGATTAACACGATCGGGGAATTTTCAGATGACAACACTTTTGTTTATTTTTGACTTAATGATGTCAAGTTGACAGGAAGCTTGGTGTAAGCGATCAAAAAACCTACTAATTCTCCCTGCACACTTCAGCTCTGCAGGAAACTTTTACCAAGTTCTAACTTCATAAATCAGCGCTCCCTTTCATAAAAACGAAGACGAGCGCACTGAACCTGATACAACACCGCCTGTATTTTCCTGAAGCTCTGGGCAGACTGGTTGCACTACATTGCATTTCACTGTTCTGGTTCACCAAATTAAGAGACCGCCGAGCGTGTCCGGCGCCGGAGTTCACAGTAAACTCAAGCAATGTGTGATCTATCAAAACAGAAACTGAGGTATGATAAAAGAAAAAAAAAGATCAATAAATCAAGACAAAGAAAAATATATGGTAAAATTAAGAACACACCAATAAGAAAAGTAGATGGTATTGCAATTAACCATGAATTAAACTGGAAAAATGTCTTAGTTATAATACTTTGTATGTACTGTATTGTGTGGTTGCACTGCCCTACTGTGAGTATAGTATTGGCCTATGGGGAAACACTTAATAAAACCATTCAGGGCCGGATGTGCCCCTATGGGGTGCAGGTAGAATACTAGTGGGGGCAAGTCTGGGTTTGCTGGGAGTTTGGGGTATTATGTCACTCCCAAGGCCACTAATATTCTTAAAAATCCTGCTATCATCATATCAGTTCATCTCTCTGTATATCCATCCTTTTTTTTCTCCATTTTTCCTCTAAGTTTTATGTTGGATATCCTTCCTGGCAGTACCCTCTGCATTTACCAGGCTTGGGACAGGCATAAACAGTGCCCTGTTCAGGCTTCAGCTATATGCTTCTTTGTGTGCTTACTTTATTTTTCATTTTACATCTTTTCATTTTTGTCTTTCAGCGTTTACAACAAGCAAGTCAAACAGCTGGCCACGCCTTCTTTATGTATGTATCTACCAATTAGCAGCTACTTTAAATAGAAGACAAGAGCACTCTGATCATTTAAAAAATATATTTTTCAAACTTTGGAATTAGGGGGGGGTCTGTTGTAGCATTTAGGAGGGCTGTGGCCCCCCCTTCCTTGCATATTCCTATATCCGGCTTCGCCATCACCCATTATGCAGATTGCAAAAATGAGCTATAAGAATAATTCCTAAAGGTGGTTATTATGAATTCACCAATATTTTTTCTCTATATATTAAATTTACTAAAGGATACAAATATAATACAATGCAAATAATTCATAGAAAAAACATTTCTACTGCAGAACAAACAAAAACTCTTTCAGAAAAGAGAAGGGGAGGAAAAAAATCAAACAACTTCATGTAGGGACAACACAAAACATTCTGTGTTTCTAAAATTAAATTTTAGAAACAAATAATTTATGTCTATGTTAATTATAACAACGTAAGACTGGAGGCTTTTTTTCCACCCACTGCATTTTGAGTACTATCACTTTCTCTTTATCATATTTATTTAACTTTTACATTTTGTGCATTAAAGTAAAAGAAAATTAACGAAAATCTTCCCAGACTATAAAAGTATCCATCATTTAAATAAAAAAAAAATTCATATTATTCCTTTAAATTCTTTTAAGCGAAATTCAATGTATCCGCTATAAATCAACATCTTTGAAAATAGATATGATTTTTTTTTTTCTCATCTTGTCTTTTGCTGCAGCGTTTTTTTTTGTTTTTGTTTCAGCTACTGTTTCACGGCTCTTTTTGCCTCAAAAGGCTGAAGGAAACAAACTGACAGATTAATAACCGAATCTGCTCACAAACTGCTTCCTTTCAGCGGAGAATCATCAGCGCATTCTGATTTAACCCGCGACACTGACTGACGTGTTTACGCCTCTGAGAGGCTCCAGCATTGTTCCAGCCTCCGACTAATGTTTGACGTCTTCGGGTCGTCTCGTCTTTCAAGGCTCTGTGGGAGGAAATCGTCTCTGGCAGAAACTCTAGATAAGTTGCTTCAGGAATGATCTGACCTCTCCTCCAGCCGCTCTCCATTCTACATAAAAATGCAGCTCTGTAGGTTGAAACTACAGACTCAAAAGACTCCAACTTTTTTCTTTCATTGTGACAAACAACACAAAACAGCCACATTTGATCAAATAAAAGGATGTCAGTCTTTGGGAAAAGCTCCAACTGAGAAAATACTGCACTCTGACCTAGAACAACTGACTTTATTTACATTTATAAAACGCCAATGTCAACTATAATGCCAAAGAACGGAATTTAAACCCCATTTAGCTCAACATTAACCAAGGACTTTCTGCTTTTCAACTTTGCTTTGAGTACATTAAGAGACGGCCATAAAAGTTTATTAATATAAAGTGACATTTTATTATAGGATCAAGACCAAAAAAAAAAAAAATTCAGATTAAATATTGATGTGAAAAAAAAAACACAGGTTGGAACAACAGGCCACACAAAAACACTGTCAAATGAGGTGAAACGATCAGAACCTTTGGACTTTTATTGTGAAAGGGCCCTGTTTCAGACTTGTGAGATTAATTAAATTGCCTTCGCCTCTGCCTGAAACTGCCCCGTGGCCCCCTTTGGCCCTCTGCAGTTGTATGTCATTCCAATAACAGGAGAAGTTAATTAATCTTTTGACCGTCTTCAGAGCATGTTTTTCATTTAAACATACATTTTGGGGCGGATAAGTGTGGCTACTTTTTTTATCTCGCACTTAGCTCTCCGCATTTCCACAGCAACCATCGTTTGCTTGCCACGCCCATACAAGTAAGAATGTGACACGGGCGTTTTCTCTGTCGTCCAGGTCATGTTTTCACAGGATTCTGCTCTTCAGGGCAACTGGACTCCAAAGGTTTATCTGAGCAGCCAAACGTCTTCAAGATCAACCTGTAGATGCTAGTTGCCCTGAAGAGCAGAATCCTGTGACGGCAGGATTTAATCCTTTCTGCTTTTGTGCCAGTCAGACACAGTGTGTATCAAATATTATAGATCATAAATCATTTCAGGAATTTCATTTTTATGGACTGACTTAGATTAAATCAGTTTAAGCAAATGTATTAGTAAAGAAATGTTTTATCTTTAGTTTTAAGATTTTCTTCAAGGTGGCACTCTTTACAAGTTTAAACAGGAGCTGATATTGTGAGCAGGTTTTAGGAGATTATTTCCAGATGTTACTATTACAATCATCTTTTGAACGTTTTATTTTCCTCATTTTTATATTTCACCTTTCCTGTAATGGGCCGGTATTCTCCAGGGTGCCACCACCAGTGTGTGAATGGGTCTGTGACTATAAAGAAGGTAGAAAAGCGCTATATACATATACGCTATTAACCATTTGACCATTTACCAGGGTCTATATGACTGTATATGAGAACTGGACTGAGTGACTCCTCCCCCTAGTGCTCCAAACAGGAAGTACCTGCTAGCTCCACATCCAACACTCAAAATGTTTGTGTTGAAGTGGTGGGGGTGTGGCCTTCCAACCAGCTCGCTCCTGGCAGGAGTGGTTGTCATAGAAACAGCGACTCAGACAGACTTGGACCGATCACTCCGGTTTCTGGCTGCAACATGGCGGCTGATTTGGTTGAAGTAATCCGTTTTCCACAGTTGACGTCACAGTCACTCGATCTTGTTCTCACATACAGTCGACTGCACCTTCGCCCAAAGGTAGCTGGGTGGGCTCCAACGACCCCATGACCCCGGGAAGGTAAAAACACGTGGAAAATGTTTTTTTCTGAACCTAAACTTTAAAACTTTACAGTGTTGGCCAATTGAAGCGCATTTCCTTAAACCTTTCGAGCAATAACATAAAACACCACAATGTGTTACATAAGCTCGTGTAAATCCATAACGTATTCCAACCTGCAAGCAAGACTGAACCACAAAACCACTATGACATGTATAAAATGCATGTTTAAGTCTATAGGATTTGTTTTGTTTACGTGACACAGATTTCTAATTTTAACGTAAATTAATCCTAAATGTTGTGTGTAGGATTTTTTAAAACCGCTTAGTTCTTTCACAAAGTTTAGAATTAAAAAAAAGTCCACTTCCACATTATGTCTCCATAGCAACCGTAGCAGATTAGCAGAAAGAAATTCCTACAATGTAATTTCTTTTCCTCTTTGTTTTTTTTTTTGGTTTTTACTATTTATGGACAATAAGCCAAAGAAAGTACTGGACGCTGCCACCTACTGTCTTGGACATGAAACGGCACTCAGGCTTGGTTCAGAGAATGTAAGCGTACCCTGGCACGGTTCGGTACGCCTCCCTAGAGAGAATGGGCCTTAAAAAAAATGATCCTCCAAGCTCACAAACTAAAATCAATCCCACTATAATGTTTATTTTATATTTTATGCTACAGCCAGAGGAAAAGCAGCATACCTTTGCACAAAAGGTAGACAGAGACCAATCTATTTCCAAAAGTGACAGAATCCACTTGTCAGGACCCACAAAAGCCCATTTCAAGCACAAACTGTAATTCTCAATCCCAGCTTTTGTGAAGAAATACTCTGTAAGATCACAAAAGCAGTTTCATCTGTATTCAGAAACTAGAAAGACGAGTGGAAATCTAAAGCACAAAGTGTGTGCTTTCGCCAAAGTGTGAGGGTTTGCTCTGCGAGACATTTTTGTGCCGAAGTCACTTGACTTCCTGAAATCTATTCTCCGGAGCTCAGAGAACTGTAATTATTTGTAACCTCTTTACTACAGTCCAACTTTAAGCTGTGAGGGAGGAAGGTCATCTTTTTTTTTTTTTTTTACAGTGTGTCTTTCAAAAAACCCAAACAGGTTCGAGGTTCTAGAAATGATAAATGGTAGTATTTTTAACTTTGGGTTAGTTCTGATAAGCATCGACACACTTCAGAAATCCTGACATATAAGGCGATGCTGAGAGGATAAAATGTGGGTTTTAACAACTCATTAAGCCCTTCCCCCTTAAGAGAAACAACTGGGCTGTGTCCAAATTCTCTTCCTACTCCCTGACTACTAAATATTATATAGTGCAGGATTATCCAGTGCCCTGAACTTTAAAAGCAATTCAGACACAAGGCTCACAACTTTTTTTTTTTTATTAATGCCAAACATGACCTAAAAAACATTTTACGAAGACTGTTTATGAATCTGCTGTGTTCTGATGAGGAAAACGTTTTAAAAGACAAAGTCAGTGCATTCTGGGCTCTATTTGCCAATCTCATGAGCATCGAGGCACACTAGTTTTCGCAGAGGCTTCTGGGAAATTTCTAGGGCACTAGATTTGGGAATCGGAGACCCGGAGAGCTCTACTAAACGGCAAACGTCCTATATGGTGGACTGAGTCAACAGTAGAAAAAGGAACTCGAACACAACTTTCATTTGTTATGCAGTAACTTTTGGAAAAACTCAAACAGAAACATGTTATGCGTGCATCATTTTGTTAAAGGAGGGGGTCAAAGATCAACCTCTGGAAGAAAAAAACAAAGTGACTAGATGCTCATTAGATTATCAAATATAGACCACAGTGCATTGCGTTTGTACACTTTTTAATAAAAAGAAATGCATTTAAATGTATTATTTCTAAATCACCAAAGTTTTGATCATCAGAACACAGTAGATTAATAAATAGACTTTGTAAAACGACAGAATAGAATAGAATAGAATAGAATAGAATAGAATAGAATAGAATAGAATAGAATAGAATAGAATAGAATAGAATAGAACACTTTATAGTAACTGTCAGCAGCAGGTAAATTGTGTATGGTCCAACAGCAAAAGTGCACAGGACAATAGTGAGTAGAAATATAATTTAAATAAAAGATAACACAAAATTAAAAAGACCACATTTATTAGGTTTATCACATCCTGTATGATGTTTGAAAAATAAAGTAGTTGCTGTATAAATCCAGAGCAATGGATTGTCCTGCACTATATAGTCTTTTAGGGGTTAGGAAGTAGTGTTTGGGAATTTGGGGCAATAGTTATATTTGGTTAAATGAAAGATGAAGGAAAGTGTTAAATACGTATGTAGGGCTTTTCTACCTTCTTTAAAACGCTTTACAGCCACAGTCCCATTCACTGCCCCCCCCCCCATGTATGCAGGGTATGCACGCACAACATCATGGGTACAGAAACCAACACAAATGGGCTTCCATACAACTTTTCACAGATCTAAGTGTTGTTCACTTGTTTTGTTTTGTGAGCTGATTCAAAACAGATTCAGGTGGATTTCCCAAAGGAGAAAAATGATGGTGGGAAAACATTTCAACCTTTTTAACCCCCTCAGGACAGTTGACCTGTTCCACATGTAGGTCAAAAGATCAACGGGATTTACATGGAAGAATTAGGGACAGGATACAAACAAAATCCAAGGATCTACTGCCTACTTCTAGCTTTAAAAAGCAATTTTCAAGTAAAAGATACAGTGTTTAATGAGACCTAGCAAAATGCATTTGAATGCAACTTGCGATCAAATAAAAGAGACCAAATGACAGCCATTAGATTTTTTTCCACCACGCTGTTGTATTCGTGTTAGGAAGCCTTTGTGGCAAGAGCCCATTAACAAAAGATTGTTTCTAGGTGCAACAAAGCACAATGTGATAAACGCTCCTTTTTCTGCAGAATTATGTATCAACCCAGTTTCAAGCACTGCTATATGCTGTGTGCGAATTGCAGCAGCGCTGTCAAGACTCTGATCACATGACGGAATGATGATGTCACATTCGCAAAAAAAAGGGACAACTCCAACTCCAACTCCAACAAAAGACAAAAAAAAACCGAGGTAATTAAACGTGCAGTTTTATTCAAAACGTCATTCAAAGCGAGACAGACGTCTACGTCTCCCCAGACCCCCATCAGTCGTGACACCAGTAACTCCTGGCTCTAATATGGAGACTTATGTTTACTCTTTAACGCTGCAGCCGTCGCCGGCAACAGCAGAATAACACACGCTCTTTAAATTACCATAAGTCTATGAACATTTACGAAATCAACGTAATCTCAACAGATTCTGATGCGAAGAAACACGGCTTTGCGCTGACAAAAAATACTTTACCAACCAACGTAAGGTCAAATATCGCTGCAAAACCGCTTCACTGCACTTCAGAATCCATTGGATGAATGTCAATTGCGTTAACGGTTGAAGAGTTATGGTAAGAACGTGAACACTGGAGCCAAATCTCTATTGTTAAGGGGCTAACTGAGACTGGTAACCTCTGACGTCATTTATTAGATCGGCAAAACTGTAGTTTTCAATAAGGTGGGGACATTTGCTGGAACTAACTCCACCCAACTCAACGACGCTCCATTAATGAGCAATTGGAGGGACAATGTGAAGAGTCAAAAGTCAGAGTTAATTCCATTCTACTTTTTATTTTTCTTGGGTTTTTAAAGACCCACTCCAATGAAAATTGTGGTTTTCGATGATTGAGGACTTAATTTTAGCTCAAAATTGCATTTATGGGTAATCCTTTATTCAAATTATGAATCAGAAGTGGTTTACCAAAAAAGACTGTATTTGTGACGTAGAAAATACGGTGGGCCACCAGCTCACTGCTCCGCTCCATTCTGATTAGGCCTGCACAATAAATCACAAATTTATCGTTATCGCGGTTTCAAGATGTGCAATATCCATATCGCAAAAGTGGGCGAAAATCGCAACAAATGGTAAACCTTAGATGTGCTCAAACAATCTTATGGCAACTTCAACTATTTAATGAATTGAATAAATCCCTTTATGCATTTGAACAATCGGATGGAGCTAGGCCTGCACAATAAATCGCAAATTTATCGTTAGCGCGATATCAAGCCGTGCAATATGTATATCGCAAAAGACGGCCAAATTTGCAATAAATGGTAACCTTTAGTGTGCAAAAACAATCTTATGGCAGCTTGAGGTTTTTAACGAATCAAATATATCAGTTTATGCATTTGAGCAAGCAGATCAACGCCTTCAAGTTGTTGACCAATCGGACGGAGCTCTATAATGTTAGATGCTCCTATGTAGACGAAGGTCATTTGGTGTATACTTTTTAAACTGTTGCAATGGAATGGGAATTACGCTTTTGGTTGTTTTGCCATTTGTTCATATACCTCAAGTTATATCGTTATCGCAATATTGATCACTAATATGGCATATTGCGAGTTTTCCTCATATCGTCCAGCCCTAGATGGAGCTTTTATGTTAGATGCTGGCCTCCTAATTAGACGAGGGTCGTTTGGAGAATTTAGAATTTTATTTAAATTAAACTTTTGCAGTGAAATGGAAATGTTTTTGTTGCTATTTGTTCATGTATCGCAAGTTATATCGCCATCCCAATATTGATCACTAATATGGCATATTGCGAGTTTTCCTCATGTCGTGCAGCCCTAATTCTGATACATCCATCTGCAGACAAACAGAGGAACGCCTGTTGTTTTCCTCGTCTGAGCTGGAATCTGGGTCTAAGCTTTACGGCAGGCCAGCTCCAAAATTGCTCACTATTTTTGCTGCACCGCTAATGTTAGGTTGGGGGTGTGAGGGGCTGTAAGATGGCAGGAGAGAGAGTAAAGAGAGAGCTCTGAGTTATAGGTCCGTGCCAACAGCCCCGTCCACAACTCAGAGGGGAATTTCTAATGAAGCTAGAAAACGACACAAGTGTTAGGTTTGGGCTAAAAACGGCCCTCTCAGAATTAAAAGACAACTAGGAACGCTCTGGAAATAGATCAAAAGATTGGAGTGGGACTTATGGAATTCAGAGGGAAATTGCTGCCTTCTGAAGTCAGACCCCTAACCCTAACCCAGTGTTTATTTGCAGAACAGTGGTGTTTCATACTTTAACACAAAGAGGATGTTTGGTCTGCCTGGAGCATCATCTCTCTCCCTCTTGGACCAGCCTCTGATGTCACACCGAGTCTAGACAGATGTTCAAACCCCCACAGCTGAACCCTCTACCCTCAGTTCAGATGAATTCAGATTCCATTCTTTCTTTCATTAATTGTAGATCCCCTGTTCAGAGTCAGCCAAACTGAAGGCGGTGAGTTCTCCAGCTCTCCGGGTATCTCTGCGCCACTTCCCATGAGTCTGGGTAAGCGAACAGAAGATACTCCAAGTGGAATCCAACTCGAAGCTGAGTCTGGAACTCAATCAAACGTCTGACGATGAAGAAACTGGAGGTACGGAAGGTCTAGAAGGACATTCTAGTCTGTTTTTGCAGTTCAGCCAAGAGTGAGAATAACTGAAGGTCCAATTCTTTTTCCACTGCTGATAACCTGGACCAGGTGTGTCCAGCCTATCAGAAGCTGTGAGGTGAGCAGTGCTGATTTAGACTAAAAGTAAAAGCACTTTTACATTTTTTTTTTTATTTAAATGGTAAATCAGGAAACTCTAATATTTAAAAGCATGAACCACATTTTATTAAAATAATATTTTGCTATTATAATCATAAATTAAATTAACAAATGCTGTAGCACCTGTAAAAACTTCCCTCTGGAAATCTTTTCACCTTCTTTTTTTAAGCCTGTTTAAATTAAAATATCTTAGCTGGATTTCTAAGAATTTCTTCTAAACCACTGCCTCATAATTTCAACATTATAGAAAAAAAAAGATCCTAAATAGTTTAAAGAGGATTAAAGCCCTCAATATATTCAGCTCCTTTGCATTCATTAATATTTTTTCTTCTTCACCACCTCTGCAGTTAAATCAAATCCATCCTGTTTCTGGAGATCAATGACAGGCTTTATCCTGGGCCTCCAGATGCTGCACCGGCTTCCTTCTGCCCCCGTCTGAACGGATGCGAATCAGGAACCAAAGGGGCAAATTTCACCAAATCTGTTGTCTAATTACAGCTTTGTCATTGCACTTGGCTTTTCCGAATTTTATCACGAGAAAACAATAAGAGGTGGCGTGAATTTTCCCCAAACATGCTAATTATTTCATCTCACAACCAGACCCGGGCTCGTTTCCCCCGACCTTGAAATAAGCTTGTCTCGCCGCCATGTGTTTGTGCGTGAGTGTGTGACTGTGTGAGTGTGTGTGTGTGGGGGGGTGTTAGCTCTGCAAACTATAATTACACTCACACATGCATTCCTCGCCTGTGAGCGGCGGCGGGGAGGCGGCGAGCTCAGATAAAGACGAGCGGGCCAGCCTGCGCCGCACAAAAGGGTGTGAAAGGAGACGGCGAGGAGAGCCGGGATGCAGGTTTTGTCCGCCGCTCTCCCCCTCCTCCCTGCAGCCTTGGCGTCTCCAGTTGATTGTCTCCTCAAGGCCCCACAGGTAGACGCGCTGCATTGACCACACACCGCCCGCATAAAACACGGCAGGTGCATCTGCTGTAGCTCAGCGTGACGCTGCGGCGTTTCCTCTTAGAAAACCTCATTTCTGCCATGTTGCATCTAAATGTTTGGATCATCGTTACTTTTCTTTCTACAGGATTAGCAGAGGTGCAGCTCCACCCAAATAATCAGATGCTTCTGCAAGTTCTGCACGTGGAGAAACATAGAAAATACGAGTTTTTTGGGAATGGTTTTGTTTATCTGCCATTTCTGCAGGCCTAAAGACGAATCTTTGATCTTTAACCTTCAACAAATCCATATGGACAGTTTGCAGAGGAAACCCTCTGCGGCTGAAACTTTTCACACTTTCCTCCAACATTTTCATCTTATTTCAGCTCTTTCAAAAGTTCTCTTTTTGCAGACGATTAGTTAAATAGTCACAACAATTCTCTTTAATAGTTTAAATAGCTTATTGTCTTCTTTAAACCTTATTAGTTGTGTCTTTTATAATTCCTTTTATTAGTTTTTAATTCACTTTTGCTTCTTGAATTGCAACAGATTTTCTGACTTTTAACTATTTTCTTTTTTACCATTAACCCTCAGAGGTGTCTGAACTGACCGGTGAGTTTGCCAATCACATCAGCTGTTTACATGACACCTACCCCCCCCTCCCCTTAACCTTTTTTTTTTTTTTTTAAATAGATTGTATTCATAATTTAATGCGGAGGTTTCAAAAAGTCTTACATTTTGAAGTTTTTGGTTTAAAAACAAACACAGCAAGAGTTTATTTGTCATTTTTTAACCAATAAAATTCCTTGGGATCCACTGATTTCTTTTCCAAGGAACTTTCCTGGCCAGGAGGCAAAAAAAGTTACACACCCCCAGAAAATTATGCCACATAATTGTCATTCGCCTTCGAATGAATCCTTGAGTGGAGCTTTAGTTATATTTCACATACTTTTGGCTTTGCCTTAGCTTTGTCTGTGGATTTATACATTTTTATTTTTTCTCTACATGTCTGACTTTTTGTTACAAATCATACAAACTGTTTTGTCTCATTTTTTGTTTGTTATTTTTCCATTAAAAAAAGGCAAAATTGACCACTTGGAATTGAGTTGTTTGGACAGTTTTAGGTACTTTATGGAATTATTGTGTACTATAATCAAATATATATCTGTAAGAAGAAGAAGGAGGGGCTGAACTAAAAAGGTTGATATTGAGCATTTCAACAACAACAACAAAAAAGATAATTTAATTGAGCACATTTTTTAAGAAGGAAAAAAATGTTCAAAAAGGCCCCAGACTACTATGGGTTAACGAAAATAGGAGGGGCCCCCCCCAAAGAAAACCGTGCACACGGCCCCCACAAAAAATCAATGTGCCCCTGGAACCACATCCATCACAGGCAGATATTCCTTATTTTCCTTTGCTCTTTTAATATTATTAGTATTTTATAAAGAACCATTGACACATTCAGAAATGCAAAACAGTGAATATGGTTTGTGTGCTGTTTTTATGTTTTAAGAGGAAAGAAACATAGAAAAGAGTTCAAAATGTGTCTCAAAAATGAGCATTTTCACACCGGAACTGACATCAGTGCCTCATTACATTTAATCAGTTGGTGTGTTTGTCTTGCTGTCCAAATAACCTGCTGGGAATATTTGAAACGGTTCGGTTTCGTTTTTGTCCCCCTTTTGAGCTGAGTTTGTTCGGATTCAAGAGGAGATGTAGCACAAACAAGATGTCTGAATCAACGCAAAATAAAGTCCCAAGATCCACAACGAGAGACTCTTTCTGCCATTTTTCAGGTTTTCTGTCCTAAAAGTGACTCTCTGCCTGACAATCCATCCATCCCACCGAAGCATGAGTTCACTGACGGAAGCTGCTGGACTCCTCTGCAGGCGCTCATGAGAACTAGGTCAGTCAATAAAGCTAACAAACTGATAAACTCCATCGGAGTTCATCTGCAGCCGTTCCGCAGCCCCAACCGTGAGACCCACCCCCCCTGCATGCGTCCCATCTTCACAAATGTTTCAACCTCTGCCTGTTTACAGACACAGAACTGTGTTTTTTGTCAAAATATAAAAGGGTTCCTCACCTCCGTAGTAACCGTAAGCTCCGGGTCCTAAAATGTCGGGATCCTCCAGCCGGCCCCCCAGAGGCCGCATCCTCCTCGGACCCCTGAAGAAAGCGTGGCGTCGGGCCCCCAGAGCACTCAGCTGCTTCATTCGCCGTTCTTTGGACCTTCTGTTCTGGAACCAGACCTGCAGCAAACCACCAGCAGGTCAGACACGTTTAAAAGAAAATAACAAAAAAATCTGTTTTTGTCTAATTTAAGTTTCTGCTCTTTTCTAGAACTGGTGCTAAAATAAAAATAAAAAAATAAATCAGCCTTCAAATGACCCCATTAGGTCAGGCTTTGCCTATCTAAATGAGAAGATTCACTCCTCCTCACACATATCCAGCTGCATTAATCACAATTCCACGCGGCTTCACCTTCTCTCTGCTCTGTGATGGAAAAAAAGGAATTTTTCCCAGATCAGAATCACTAGGCAGAAACCCAGCCAGAGCCGATTCTGGGATGAATCAGAAAGCAGAAATCGGGAAAAGAGCGTTGAGACGGAAGAACAACAGACACCTTCTGCTGGACTTTCCTCCTCAAACAATCAGAGGAAAGGCTTGAAATCAAAATGTGATTAAATAAAGTTTCTTTGAAGAGGAACAAAGGAGGATTTACAAAAACGGCGCGCCATATGGAGGAATGTCTTTGCATTACAAGCACATAACACATCGGGCTTCGCCTTTGCATCACTGCTGCATAATGATGTATGTTCACACCGTGCTACACCAGAGGCAGAATCCCACTGTGCTGCAGATTAACAAACACACAAAACAGCCCCCCCTCAAATAAAAAAAACCCACTTAGGCTGTGCTCTCTGGGCTCCAGCGGCAGAGGCAACACCTGCTTGTTGAGAACAATCGTCTAACTGTAGGGTACATTTTTATGGAAATGCTCTCGCTTCCCTTGAGAGAGCGTTGCTTAGGGATTACATCCACATGCTGGAGGAGCGGCGAGGCTCACGGGGCTCCCCCGCGTTGAAAGCTGTGGTATTTAACACACGCTGAACCAGGAGGGGGGAGGCGAAACACAGCCTCCATTTTGGCTTGGAGCACCGCACGAAGAGGCTGGAGGAGCCGCTGACTGACTTATTGACTGATTGATTGAGCTGAAAGAAAGCAAAAGCGCCCGTGGTGGCTGATGCTGATGCTGATGCTGATGCTGATGCGGGCGAGGGCGCAGAGATGCTGTGGCTGGAAGTGAGTGAGAGCGGCGAGGTGGGGAAAGGGGAGGGCCGTATGTAAATCTGTGAAATCAGCGATAATTACAGCGAGTGCACAAAAAGCCATATCACAGTTGGCAGAGATGGTGCTAATCATCCTGACACGGTCTGCACCCAGACACCCGGCTGGCTCGTGCACACGCACGCCTGGATCTACGATTGAGGAGGAAAAAAAGACTCAGAGCAGCGTGTGTTTGTGTCCTCCCCAATGGCAGAAAACAAAACAAAAAAAACCACAAACTAACCTTTTTTTTTTTCTAATTTCATGGCTGTGCAGCAGAATAGACGGCTGCTCTGGCATATTATAATTAACAGAGCGCCAATAAACCAGATTATCTTAAATTCAGCAAGTCTAAATACAAATATAAGACCAGTTTTAATAAAATTATAACTACAAAGATGAATATAATTGGCAAAGAATTTAAGTCAAAATATTAATTAAAGATTTTCCAATAATCACACAGCTAAAAAATGTTTTTTTTTCACACAAAGATCCTTTGAGGAACGTAATTATATTTATACTAAAAACTGATGCGTTTTTATTTCTAGATTGATGGAAGAGATAATGTTCTTTATTTATCTTTTCTTTTTCTTCAAATTGTAATTTGCTGCATTATATTGCAATGAAAATTGACCACATTCACTTGTTAATGCTTAACCTTTCAGCAATTTGTCTTTTTAAATAAATTTGTACCTAAAATATTTTGCAAGTATTTACATTTCTGCATTTAAATAACATAAAATCAAACAAACCGGCTTTTTTTTTTTTACCGCCGCTTGTTTCTCCGCGCGCAAAGGTGGATCTGCTCCTTAATGGCGCACGTCATGTTTTGACATTCTCTTTCAGATAATGAGGCTTTCAATTAAATGTAAAATTAAAAGGTAATTTCTGTGATTTATAATCCCTCATTTTTCTCAGATTAGTCTCTGTCTGCCCTCCTCCCCCCTCCACCTCGGGGTTTACCTGGATGACGCGCATGTTCAGCCCCGTCTCCTGCGCCAGCTGCTCCCGGATGTGCCGCGTGGGCTTCGGCGTGGCCACGAACGCCGCCTTTAACGTTTCCAGCTGCTTGGCCTTGATGGTGGTCCGAGGCCCCCGCCTCTTTGCCCCCGAGTTCTGCTCCTCGTTCTCGATATTGTTCGTTTCCTTGTCCGAGGACGTGGAATTGTCCGTCTCCTTGATGTCGTCCTGAGTCGGGTCCGGCAGATCCGGGGATAAACTCCTGTCCGTGCACGAGGACACTGCGAGGAGGGGGCGCGCGCCGGAGGAAGGTCACGGTCCGGGATGTCAAGTAGGGAGGGGGGCAGAAAAAAGGGATGTAAAAGTGACAAAAATGTGCGCATATAATCTAATAAAACTGTGCTTTTTTGGGGGGCAAATATGATTTTTTAATAACATGATTATGTTTCTTTTAAAAAATATTGAATCTAAAAAAATATGTGCATAGTGAAAAAACTAAAACAATAAGAAAAATTGAATTAATCAATTATTATAAACTTTTTTTTTAAGCGCAGTGCACTCGACCTTAAAAAATAACAAAATAATTCATATTAAAACGCTCAGAAATATCACATTGATTTATTAATTGAAGCTTAGCAAAAATACAATTAATGATTAGATAAATATATAGATAAATATGAAAACCCCGCATTTTTTCCTCCTAATTTTTTTTTTTTTTTTTTTTTTTGCGGCAAAGGCCCCGTTTGCGGCTTTCCGCTCACCCGAGTTCAGGCTGACTTCTTTGATGCTTCCGGGACTCAGGTAGTCTTCTTTGCACACAAACTTGTTCTCGTCTATCACGTAGAGCTCCTCGCCCGTGGACAGCTGCTTGTTGCACACCATGCAGGTGAAGCAGTTCAGGTGGAACACCTTGCTGCGCGCTTTGCGCACCAGGTCGTTGGGGGAGATTCCCTGAAGGCAGCCCGCGCACTTGGTGCCAAACCGCCTGAATAAAAGACGAAAAGGAAAAAAATCAGATTTTTGTTGTGGTTTTTTTTGTAAATAATTTTTGGAGAAGCAACACATTTTTTCTCCCTTAATACGGATTTATTTGGTATGCATAAACAAAAAAATGTCCTAATCTCCCAAATAATCATAACAAATTTCTTTATTTATTATATAAAAAACTGAATAATTTGGAAGCAGCGCTTTGACAATCCCACGCAAAAAAAGGAAAACGCATTAGTGACAATCAGCACATTGTAACAGGGCCTATATTACCGGATTAAGACGCGTAGAAGCATCTCAGCGTGGAAATCTTTTCTTAATCCATATTCACGCGCTTAAACACCGCAAGGACTCATCTGTAAGACGCACAAACGTTCCAAAAACATCCCTTCTTGTTTATTTAAATGAGACATTTTGCGGAAAAAGAAACTGAAATGTTTCATTGAAGGGAGTGAATGTCAGGCCTTTACCTGTTTAAGATAATAATGGAGGGGGGTGGAGGCTGGAGGGGTGGGGGGGTATGTTTTGTTTTTACACTAATGTGAGCTTGTCTCCACATTTGCAATGGTATCTCCTCACCATCTGCCTTTCACATGCATGGCCCCCCACCCTCCCCAGGCAAAAAGGGCACAACTCTACTTACACAACAAATGGACACATTAGGGTGATTACTGCCCATTTAAACCCGCCGCGCTGATGTGAGGGCCGAGGCAACAAAGACCGAGGCTGTCCGGCCTGTCATTAGACAGTTTAAGGACAAAACAGGCTCGAAAATGATGCTGAGGGACCGACAAGGCCCGCACTTAGCTCTCAATTACCGGCGGCACTTTCGTTTTTCTGCTTAATGGAGGTTTGGAATTCAAATTCACCAACACAAGTAAACAGAGTAAATGTAAATGTGACATATTTGTCATGTGGTTTTATGTTTTGGGAGGCTGTGCAAAAGTCCCAAATCCACAAATTTGACAGCGCGACCTGACCCGTGCGCGCGCAAATTTGAATTCAGGTGTGTTCCCCCTCGCTCTGTTTTACCTGAAAAAGTCCATTTTGCAATAGAGCTTTCCGTCCCGGGAAAAGCACTTCTCCGTCAGGTTGCAGCTGCAGTCGCAGCACTGCACGCACTTGGCGTGCCAGGCTCGGTCCAGCACGTTGAGCAGGAACCGGTCCAGGATGGGCCGCTCGCAGCCGGCGCACAGGACCATCATGTTTCCGGCCTTCAGGGCGCCGAGAGCCAACTTTCCCACACGGACTGCGTTGCGCGGACTGGGGCGGCCCGGTTCTGCGCGGAACAACGTCTTGACTCCGGGAGGCGGTTGCTTTGCAGGCGGGAAACCGGTGACAATCCACCGGGAGCTGCTGCGCGGAGTCCCGGTTACCTGTCACACAATCCACAACCCGGCGGAGAGCGGCGGAGACTGCGCAGCGGGCAGAGCGACCATGTCCTCCTCAGAGCCGCGCCGGAAACACCATCGCCGGTCAGTTTGGAGTAATCCCCCCCTCGCTCCGGGAACGTTCACCTCACGTTGCCACTTTCACATCACTGTGCCTGCGCGGGTTATCACGAGGTTCTGCCAGCGCGAGGCGCATCCAGAGCTCAGATTGGAGGACGGCCTCGTTAATTCCCGTGCCAGATGAGCCAATCACAGCGCAGTTGTTATGGTTACGCGCTCATCGCCTTCAAGCTGGACCCGAGGCGCGCAGGAATACCTGTGTGCGTGTTTTTTTCACCTCTGGTGGGTCACAAAGGATCGTCTGCAGGTTCGACGGAGATGGAAATGCAGCAAAAGACCAGGCAGAAGTGAGTCTGAGCGCTTCGGCTCCGTGGCCCCGTGACCGACCGACCGCTCGCGCAGGCTGGAGGAGGGGCCGCGGGCCCTTTCTCATGCACGGACCTGTTTACAGGGAAATGCACGCGGATTAGCAGCAGCTCATCAACAGGGGAGCCCGCGCCGCAGCCTGCAGTGCAGCGGAATCTCAATATTTACCAACAGACTCGTGCTGTTAGTTGCACCAAAGCAAATATGCGGCGCGCTAATTCCTGATAGGCCAGACTGCCTTCAGCCCCCCCCCCCCCCCCCCCCGCTGTAATGGGGATTCATTTGAATGACTTTAGGTCTGAATTTCCGCCCATTTTCAGGACAAAGTTTAGATAAAGAACAATTAAACAGCATATTAGAAGTCCTTACATTCTACTTTAAATTCAAACAAAACTGAAATCACAAGTTTAAGTCATTTTTAAAACATTGTATTAATCATTTTAGTCATTTAAACGCACAAACGGTTCACAAAAAAGATCAGATTTGGATGAAAGCAATGGATTCAAACCAGCAACCATTGTATCATGATATTTTTTCCCCCTCACTTTGTCCCCCACCCCGGAGTGATGTCAAAAGTAATTTAAAAAACAAAACAAGAAACGTTTTTTCAGTTTTAGTAAAAAATCAAAGGCAGTAAACATAAGAGCAGCAAGGTTGCCAGGTTGGTGGTAATTTCCATTCTTTTTTGCACACTTCAGGATTATTTATCTTTTTTTTTTTGACACACAAGGTGTTTAAATTCACACTGGTTATAACATAATTTGGCCTGAAAATGCAATTTGCTCACAGGCTGCCAATGGACAAAGAAATGACTATTTAAAGTAAATGTCATAAAAGTTATATTCTTCTGAGCTTCAGTTCTGTGAGTTTGGGTTTGGACTGAAGGTTTGTTGATGCTTAGGCTGAAGCTGCAGGAGCCTAATCTGTAAGATTTACAAAAATGAGATTAAAAATCTCAAGTGCTTTTTCTGTGACCTTTCAGAGGTCAAAGGGAATCAGAGCCCATTTGTTCTTTATTCAAAAAAGGAACTAAACATAATTATGGAATAAAAACAGAGAAATGTGCGCTCCTCTTGTTTGCTGCGTTTTATTGTGCAGAGGAATAAAAAGCCCGGCTTTCTTCCTGCTTTGTTCGACCCCCCTTGAGAATGCAGAACGCCACCCCCAGAAAAGGAGCCTCACCTGTGTGAAAGAATGAGGGAGCTGTCCACGGTGCTGAAGGCACAGAGCACCAAGGACGGCAACAGGCTTTCATTTCTTTCACAGAGAGTCTTGCAGTCCTTCTGCAAACAGAACGTGCTCTGAAAGGTTTCTGCAGGGAGACTGCCACAATGAGACGGGCACCCCAGACCCCCTTTTCCCCCTGTGTCCGTGTTTACCATCGCACAAGGGGCAGGCGTCATTATCATGCCAGTGGTGGAGATTATTAAAAGACTCATTCACAATGTTTCTTTTGCAATTCATCAACACTTAAATGTCCGAATGAAGCAGAAGAGATACTCTAAATTGGAAAAATACCAAGTTGTATCGCCTATACGCTGGAATTTCTCTGGAGCTTTTCCACTCACACAGCTTAATGGAGATCCTGGTTTTTCTGTCAGGATAGAAAACACTCAGGAGAAGCAGGATGGAGTGTAGCAGGAAGCTTTTTGTCATTCATTTTCAAACCAGAAAAATTTAGACTTTACTGGCTGTATTATGGCATGTCTATATACCTGTTTGTGTGTACAGCTCGGCACAGCACTCCTTTCAAGGACCAAAAACCTCAAGTGCTTTGACGATTGCATATTTTCTATAGCAAAAGGTCCTCAGGAAGGTCTGCAGAGCTTTATTTCTTCCCCGTTTGCCCTGCTTTTTAATCAACAATGCACAGATACATGCATGCAAATGCACGATTCTAGGGTGAGGGGGGATGTTAATGCAGATTTTAAGTTTGCAAGTATTTTAAAGACCCACTCCGATCAGCTTTTGTTCTATTTTCAAAGCGTTCCCAGTGGTCTTTTAATTATAATTATGCCGATTTTTAGCAAAATTTAAAAATCTGTTTAGCTTTCTAGGACATAGTTTTTGAAGAGCGGCAGGAGTTCATTAGAGATTCACCAGAGGAAGCCCGTCATCCCTCCTGCTAGCTTACAGCCCCTCTCACACCCAACCTAGCATTACCAGTGCAACAAAAATGGCGAGCAATTTCTGAGCTATATCCAGCCGTACAGTTTTAAGCCACAGTGAGGACGTGCAGGAATCCATTTGTCTGCAGCATAATGGAGCAGAGCAGGGAGCTTGTGGCTCAAAGACTGTAGCTACGTTACAGCAACAAGCTCTTTCCAAAAGCATTTTTTTGTTTGCTCCTGTTTCACAATGATTTGAATTGGGGGTGGAACGATTAATCAATAAATTGACTTTTGTTCCTACGATCCAACCAGATCTGAGCCAAATTGTTATAATGAACCTATTCTATTATACATTTTCTTCTAAATTAAATAATAGTGGAAAATACTGTTAGGATTGAGGCACTATGGGTTTATTTTACAATAAAGGAAAGACAACTAAGTGCATCACAGCGGACAAAACACACCTGTGATTCAGCAAAAACTGATCAGTTCATCATCAGTCCAATGTGTGGAAACACTTTGAATAAAGACACGTGACCATCCAGTGAGCTAGAATGTTCCCTTTGGATTCTTTGGATGTGGAAAAACAACAATGGGCTGAACTTTAAGAAACTAAGATGTGAATGGATTTGACATTCATTCTAGTACCTTGTTTGTTTGGACACATATTTCCTTTACACTTGATTATCTTGCAGGAAATACAAGGAATCTGGAAAACTTCACAGTTCAGTAGCAGGAATTTCTCTCTGAGTTGCAGTGGTCGAAGTTTTGGCTAAAGATGTTCTGGATCCATTTTAGATCAGTGAATCAACCAACCACACCTCAGGATATTTATACACCTCTTATTTGAATAAAGAAATATTCCGAAGTGCAGTTTTAACCTTGATCTTTTTAATTTATGTCTTCCATCAACAGAAAAATCCTACAAGAAAATGTTAAAAGCACCAAAAACACCATTTTTTTTTCATCAGAAGGTGGTTTTTATTTTTACTTTTTTAAAGGGAAAAAACAGTTGAATTAATCTGATTACCTGACTGTTTTTTTTCCTGCAAAGTGAGCTAAAATGAAGCCTTAATGTTTCACACAAAGGTTCATATAAATAAAGGATGTGGACTGTGTGTGTGTGTGTGTGTGGGGGGGGGGGGACACCCGAACGCCACGGCTTCAGTCCCCCCACACTCAGCACAGTGACAGCCCAGACACCTGAGCAGACCTCGCCCCTCCCTCCCCTGCAGCCTGCGCGGCGTGTCACCCCAGCCCCAAAGGCACGCACAAACACGCACACACGCGTGCTCGCACACACGTTAGACCACCTCCGGGGCCCTTCTTTGGCAGGGGCCGGTCCCAGGGGAGAGGTTAGCATGATGGATGTCTGATTGGTAGCCCTCCCTTAGGGCCTCCCTCCCCGTCACCTCTCTGCGCTCTGAATTAAAAGGCCGTTTGTCTCCTCCGAGTCCTCAGCTGTAGAGCGCCGGCCTGCAATTTCACAGCACTCAGAGAGAGAGGGAGACCATTACAGAGGAGGTTGTCAGGGGAGCCATCAGAGCCCGGACACGCCTGAGGGACTCTGTCTTTCCCCCTCTATCTTCCCCGGCTCCTGCCTCCTGTTCAGCAACACCTCTATCGCACTGCAGGCAGCCAACCCTGCCCTCAAATATATATAAATATGCAAGGCCTGGGTTGTTTTCCAAAATGCACAGACTTATATGCATATAGACAATGTTCTGATTCTCTCTGTTCCTGTTAAACAGAAAAAACAATGGGAAACAGTTTGAACATAAAAATCCCAGAGAGTTGGAGCAAATGGCTTGTAACTAATGGTGGCTCATGTTAGAAAACAAGCAACATTTATGAGAACAGTTTTGCTTTTCTTTGTTTGCATAGCAGCAAAAAAAAAAAAAAACAACACCAGACAGAAAATCCAGACAGAAAAATAAACAGGAGATTGTTCTGTTTGATCGCTCGTGTTCACTTACATTTACAGGGACGGCTAAGCCTGAGACGTGTTTCAAACTAAAACAAGATCAAAGTGTAGAGCATTACAGTTTCATAGAAAAATGACTTCTATTTAAAAGATGCTGCCATCTGCCAGTTGCTGTTCAATGTTTTATGGAAAAAACGAAATGAAGGAAGCTTTCTGCCTTCTTTTTGAATTTTATTACTAAAAAAAAAAAAAACAAGTTGTTGATGAAATTCTTTAGCTAAAGAGTAAAGGAAATGATTTTCACAATAAAATCGCTTCTATCTAGTCCATGACAGATTCCCTTCAAGACTGGAAAAAGTTTTCTACTTCAAATTTGTGTTTTCGGATAAAATATTAATTTTGTCTCTTAGTTAAAACAAAAAGATGCTCTAAAATGGCAAAATTGAATTAAGCAGATTTGTCACTTGAGGAAAAATGAGTAGAAACGGGACATATTTTAAGTACCTTCAATTCTTTTAAGCACACACAAACCCATCAAGCCATTTTCTGCAACACCATTCGCCACATATTGACATTTTTTCTGTTTACCACATTCATGCCCTTCACATTTGATCATGTGTGTAGAAATGTAGGTCAGACTGACTATAGATCTGCTCCCACAGCTGCAGTTTAACGAATACATGCAAAACATGGCCTACCTATGAATCAACTGCTGACTTCATCGGGACCTTTCCAGGCCTGTGGTTGCAAGCAGCGCCCCCTCTCAGTCTTTTAACTCACCTTTTGATAGTCAGTCCTCAAGGTCATTTGAATATTTGGTCTTTATTACACGAATAGGATGTTCAAAGTTTAGTAGCTGATTCACAACACCACATGACATTTGTCATATCTGCTTTTTTTCTGATAAAATTATGATGGAGGAGTGTCTTTTTGCAGGAATCCATGGTTTTTTAGCCACATTAGCATTGAGTGCAACAAGAAAACACACTTCTGTCCTTTTTTGAGGAGTGTGTCTTTTTTCTCTCCACTGTCACCAAGTGCTTCAGTTGAAAGTTGTTATGAAACGTGATTTCTCGAAAGACAGATGTTGTAAATTGTCCCATTTGTCTCTCATGTTAGGGCAGTTTTGTTTTACACCTTTGTTTAATCGCGATAAGCCTCCTGTCTCTTTGGCTGTGAGTCAAAAGATGAAGTGACGGTACCTTAATTGACACCAGCAGTGGTCTGTTAATTATGATGATGTGTTGTTTTCTAGGACATAGTTTCTGCAGAGTTCATTAAAAAAAATATTCACCTCCGAGTTGTGGGCGGGACTGTTGGTGTGGAGCCACCCCCCCACCCTCGTCAGTAAGAGCTTGGAGCTTGTGGCACGCCCAGCGTATTTCCAACGTCACGAATACAATCTTTTTCAAACTCAATTTTTTTTGTGTGAAATACGCAGAAATTGCAGTTTGAATGTTGATTTTCTTCACACAAGTCCTCCACCATCAGAAAAATGCCACAAGAGCATGTTAAAAACACCAAAAACACCATTTTCATCAGAGTGGGTCTTTATTGGCACGACCTGGCTCAGTGCTGCACAGACATAAGTAACATAAAACAAGAGTGCGGACACAAGAGTCACAGAACAGTTTCACACATTAGCAGCACAGTTAGCTTCTGTAGCAGGAGCAAGCATCGACAATGACCAGGTGAGGTCTCTGAGAAACAGAAAGATGGATGTTAATGATGAGAGTTTGAATATGGTGGGAAATGGGTTCCAGTCATTTGCAGCAGAAAAACGGAAAACACTACGGCAGAAGACAGTGACGGTTTTGGGAATACTGAGTTTGATAACTATGTTTGACCTAGTAGGAAAGAAGCTGTGAACGAAGTGAAGGAGAGACGACAGATCAAGAGGAGTCTTATTCTGGATTGTTTTGTAGATGAAAAGAACCAATGATGGAGTTGGCGTGCGTGGAGAGAGGGCCGGCACACTGGCTTATAGAGGTCACAGTTAAAAGGAGCATTGAGGATAAAGCCAATGGCAGAGTGAGAACATCTAACTTTTGGAGGGCAGTGATTGTACACCATAATCACCCAATAAAGTAAGTACTTAATCAAATTAAATGCTTTGAAATGACAAGTATTAACCAAAAAACAAACATAAAAAGTGGCTTCACCTATGTTGGACCTCCAAAGTAGGCAGGAAAATGTGCAAAATCCACGGGAACGAACGAGTGTTCAGCTCTGAAAAACTGAAAACAAGGAGCTGATATAGTGATCAATAGTAGGGGGATGGAGCAGTGAATGGAACAGACGAGCAAACTATACCAAATCTAAGCAAAGGAAAATAGAGTATCGTCTAGTAACTATATCAACTATGTATAATGTAGCCACACAGGGGCTAAAACCAGGTTCTCATTGTGCCGGTCCCATGCCCAGATCAGTACAGAGGGTTGTGCCAAGAAGAGCATCCAACGTAAAATCTTTGCCAAACCAAATATGCGAATCAGACCAATGATGAAGCTGGTTTGATGTGGCAACCCTTGAACGGAGAAGGCAGAAGGAAAAGAAGAAGCCTCGTAACATATGCGCGTTTCGGGCTACTGCATTCAAAACTCTAGCGTTCATGCATCAGTATGCTAGTGTTTAAGTCCATTTTTGGGCTGGTCATCTCTGAGTCTTCATTTCTGCTGCCACATTTGGATGGTAGGGTCAGAATTTGGCGTCAACAGCATAAAACCATGGATCTATCCTGCCTTGTATCAACGGTTCAGGTTGGTGGTGGGGGTGTAATGGTGTGGGGAATATTTCCTTGGCCTCCTTAGTACCAACTGAACAGGGCTCCCAAGCCACAGCCTATCTGAGTGTTGCTGCCGACCATGTCCATCCCTTTATGACCACAGTGTACCATCATCTGATGGCTACATCCAGCAGGATCATAAAGCTGGAATCTTCTCAGACTGGTTTCTTCAACATGACAATGAGTTCACTGGACTCAAATGGACTCCACAGCCACCAAATCTCAACCCAATAGAGAACCTTGCTGCACATCTGTGATGTGCAGCTGACAAATCTGCAGCAACTGCGTGATGCTGTCATGTCAATGTGGACCAAACTTTCCAGTACCTTGTTGAATCAATGCCATGAAAAATGAAATCTAATAAAGTTCTTCTGTGAGCCAAAAGTGTTGACTTCTTTTTCTTCTTTTTTTTTTTAAATCATTTCTGTAATGTGAAGCTATTTTCCAACAGGGGAACCTGCCCTCATATATGAATAAAGATGTGGTAATTATCGGGGCAGGGCAGCGAGGAAATCATCAAGAAAAACAAACAGCTTGGTTCTCAAATACACCGTTCTCATTTACCAAGAATAAAGAACTAATTCAAACAAGCAGACTCACCTTGCACCCTGTAAGCACTAAATGTGTCTCTGCATGCAAACAAATGCTTGAAGGCAAACAGACCGCGATGCTGAAGTCTGTGAATGTGGATAGATAATTGGAGAATAATTCAGCTTCAGGTGGGCTTGAGTAACAGGCTGATGTGCAATGCAGTTCATCAGAATGAATTTCTCTCCCGCAGCCAGGCCCTGTGTAAAGTGGTGTGACTTTATGTGGAGTCGTGTAAAAGGACAGGAGTCTGAGATCCGGCCATTTGTAGATGGCTCATACTGTGTTGAGTTCTGCCCCCTCCAATGAGATATAATGAGAGAGATCACCTTTCACGGTGGGCCATCCTAATGAGGTAATGAATGGGGGTGTGCATTGCACCTTTGCCCTCACCTACTCTATTAATCAGGGAAGGGTCACATGTAGCCGCCAGGACCCGTCCTTTCCCATCTGGCAGCGCTAATGGACCAAACGATGGATTGAAGGTGGTTTTAGTTAAGAAGGAGAAAGGGATGGGAGAGAATCCAGAGGAAATCCATGGGTGGAAACAGCTGATAGGCAGAAAATCCAGGACTTTGAAAGTGGAAGGAGTGAGGAGTGTGTCTGACGAAGACCTCTGACCTCATTTCAGCCAATGAGACGAATCACGAGCATCGGAGAGCGGACTGGGCAGAGCAGCACCAGCGGCGGAAGTCATCCAACAAGAACTGAAACCAAAATAAAAAGCACACATCCACCTCATGAACAAAAATGTTTTAAATGTAGACACAAAAACATTTGGAATTGAACTAAAAGGTTTTGATGCAACACTTTAACCAGAAAACATGTTCTTCACATGATCAATAAGGCATGAACTCCATCAAAAAAATGTGTAAAAAGTAAAAATAAAGCAACACCAAAGAAAAATATGTTTAAGTTGAGAAGTTAGAGAAAAGTTGAGCTGTTGCTATTGTCAGCAAATTAGCCAAGCTAATACCAAATAGGGCTGTATTAGCCACATTCAAATAGCAATGCTTCCAGTCTACCGAAAAACTGACCAGACACGGAGTTCCTCTTATTAGTCTTTAAAAAAGTGGACCCTTGAAGAAAACATGAAGCGTTCATTGCTAACAAATGTTTACTGATTTTCAATAAAGATCCATAAATTACCACAAAACCTTCCAACAGCACAGAAACAGTTAACATCCTACCTTAGGACAACGGATGAAATTTAGCTCCTGTGCTGACTCTGGCATATTTCTGTTAAAGCAGCTGCTGAAACATTGTTTAATACGCACTGTCCTAATTCAAATAAATAAACAGAAAAAACATAAAATTGAATGACTTCTAACACTTTTGGATATATTTCACTTTATATCGTTAAAATATGTCTGATGACGTGGAACAAAAAGTAAATAGAGAAGCCACAAGATAGTTAAATCACAAAAAAACAAAATACAAATACTTACAAATTAAAAGGCTTCAAACAAACCTTACCTAACTGAAATGTGAAATCTGACCTTTAAATGACAGAAAAGGGAACTCAGTGACAAAACACTAACCTCCCTCACATGTACAGCTTCACATAAACACAACTACAAACAAAAGACACAAATAACTACGAAGTGCAAAATTAACTACAACATGCAACTCAGTGCAACACTAAGCTCCCTTCTCATGGTCTTGAGGTCCACATGGTGCTTTTGAAGGCTGCCTCCATCAGTTTGGATCCAACGGAAGCCACGCCGTCATGCACCACACCTGAAAATAATCAGACAGACATCCATACAAAGATCCACAAAAACACAGACGTCCCACTCTGAAAATACACAACAAACAGGACAAACATTTTATTAGGAGTTCTACCTCAAAACAAAAAATCTAATTCATCAAAATAAAAATAAGAGTTGCCAATTTTAAACTGTAATTAGAACATTTGTGCTTTATTGTTGTATCAGATTGTTTCCCTAGCTGCGTGTCCAATTACTATGAAATGGCGTGAATTGGATTTGCAATAATAAATTTGACTAATGGAAACGTTTTTTTAATTTTTATTTATTTATGTAATTATTTATTTATTTATTTGTTTATTTATTTTTAACTTGTCCTGTCCAACAGCTGGGCAAACAGATGCGAGCTGAAGGCCTCTTGTGTTGGACATATTTTACTTTAACAATAGGGGTTATTAATCTTCAGACAAACCAGAGGAATGTCTGAATAAACCCCTTTTGTAATTGAGGCCAAGCTTTATTCATTTTAATTATATTTGAAAATCTTTTGTGTTGGACCGGACGGAAAAGGAAAGAAGGGAAGAAGAGAGAGGGATGCTAGAGATGGGGGGGGGATAGGAGGTAAAACCATGGAGCAGCATAAAGCCACAAGCTACTGGATGTTTATCATTACAGTGAAGTTCAGATGTTATGCAAATCTCAAAGGGGCGGGGCCTGTCCACACACACACTCAAATGTTATCAACACACCTGCTAGCTGCAAAAATGTCCACATGTCAACATGTACACAATACAGATATTTACCAACTAGTGTGAAATAATGTTTCATTCATTCAATCATGCAAACTATCAGTGTAAAGGTGAGCTAACACCTGTGCTCAGGTGAGTGTTTATGTTCCTCTAAGATGGATGATGGAATTTGAAAAGAAGGAGGGAGAGTGCCCAGCCATCCCCACACCCAGACCCCCGCCGTGGCAGCAGCGGCAGCCAGAACCCCCCAGCGCCACACGGCAGCAGGCAGAGAACAACCGCCCCCCGGGCGATCACATCCGCCTCCCAAGCCAGGGCCAGCAGGACACCCACGAGGCCCCCAGAGCCAGAGAGCAGGGAGGCATGGAGGGAAAGAGAGCGCCGCCCCCGCCCAACCAGGAGAGCAGCCCCCCCGCCGCGCCAGGAGAGCCCAACGCCGGGCCCCACCTGAGAAGGGCGCCCACAGCCCCAGACGAGCATCTCGTCACCACCCAGGAGTTCTGGGCATCCCCCCGCACACACTAAATACAGTAAAATACGTTACTTCCTAAATAAAAAGTTTTTGGTGTTATCAGGAACCTTTTAACAGAAACAATTCCAGTTCTGACATTGCAGCTTTATCCATCAGTCTGCACACATCTCCGTTTTGGACTGAGTAGCCCCACAGAGCGGTTGCTGTGGTAACCGCAGTGATAAGTGCCACATTAAAAACATTCCAAAATATAGATCTGCATGGAGAAAAATCACGGACGCCCAGCAGGAACGACAAACCTGTTGCTTTTTATTTTCTGCAGAAACATTTAATCAGGACAGCATGAATTCTGAATGCTGGAGGTTGGTGGACATCACCTGCAGCGTGCTTCAACTGCAGCTTGATACACCGCCTTTTAATAACCAGAAGAGGAAATCAATGAAAAGTAGTCTGTAGTTTGATGATCGCACCGGTGATTGATGGATTGTTCGTGAACACTTTCTTTAGTGGAAGCAAATGTTCTATTTTACGGGTTAATATAAAATGTTAGTTTTCTCGTAATAAATAAGTAGGAGTAGTAATCTGCAAGTCATTAACATGTTAGTTTTAAAGTTCTAGTTTAGGTTTTAAATTGTGTTAAATAGCGTTTTTATTATTTTCCATTTTAGAGCATGTTTTGTGTGGAACTTTACTGCTTGTCTGGAAAAAAGCACTTATTTCAAAAGTTAATAATTTGTTCCTGAAGGTATGAAGCTTTGGTTGACATGTAAAATGTTGAATTCTGGTTTGCTTTACAGTGTTCATATTTCAATATTAGCGGTTTCACAGATTTTTTTCCAGTCACGTGACTCCTCCAGTTCATCACAAAAAAGCTCAGACGCTTGTATGAGACTTTTGTGTCTGAGGGAGGTGCTGCACAAATTTCTGAGGTGAAGAGCACGCCGGCCTGTCGGAGGGGGACCTGGTCAGACAGAATGGCGGCAGAACATCATTAGCCGGATACGGAAATTCTTTAGGTTTTCAGAATTGTGGCACCTTTTATTGAAACTTTTTCATGCGAATAAACGGTTCAGTGTACAACACGAGTTTGAAGGAAAAACAAATTATTTTGATTGGTAAAACATAAAAAATACACTTAACCCCTGTGCTATCCTAGGCACTTTAACATTGGGAGTGGGGTCATCTAGACCCACTAGACAGAGCTCTGAACCTTTTTTCTTCAATGATTTGTGATCTTCACTGGTGTCTATGGATTACATGAAATCCTCCCCACCTTTATCCACCTTTGTCATGGTAGGGAGAACACGTCAATGTAAGGGTGGGGTCATCTTGACCCCGTAATATAGCACAAGGGTTACAAGCTCAAAAAGTGGATTTTGCATGATATAGACCCTTCAAATTAAAAAAAGACATACTAGCGGCCGCAAAATAGTGACATTACACGAACAAAATACTGACTTATGGCCACAAAATAGGGAAATCTTAAAAAACAAAATTCAAATAAAAAAAACTGTAATGATGTTAGTTCAGTTCCTATACATCAGGGTAAATAAATCGAGTGTTCCTTCCTTTACTGGTCAAGGACCCACGTTCTCTATCTGAGTACATTTGACCGCAAAGTACAACTCAATACATTCATCTTCAGCCGTTGTTCCAACATGTTGTGGTACGATTGGGTTAACCGTATCCAACCGTATCAGAGAATGTTTACATCACGATACCGCATTGGGTTTTATGACAGATCAAAGTAAATATTAGGAAACACGCCTTTAACTCTACGAGTCTTTTATATTTCTTAACTATTGGCGTATGGGAAATGAGAATTTTGGAATACGGTTTTCTTTTTCCCTAACATTTTTTTCAGTTTCACAAACAGATTTTTAACCAGGGAGGACTTAAAACAACAAAACAGAAGGTCTTCAGCTTTTCCTTCACAGGACACCTTTAGGTTTAGGGACAAGATTCAAAGTTTATAGTTTGGTTGTTGCACTAGCTGTTAGACAAACAGGCTGAAATCACATCCCCGTAGAATGATTTCACTGTTTCCTTCTTCAACCTTCTGGCGGGTTAAACATGAATCTACTTATGAGCAGGCCTCTCCGCTGGTCAGCTGAGTTGCGAATTCGACTGAAACCAAGCAAGACAGGCTGAGCTGAGGAAGGAGAGAAGGAGGCAGACGAGATGGAGAGAAATAATCTCAGCAGCGTATGTGTTCTCAGCATCCCGTCCTCCCCTGGCTAACCGCACCGGTGGCCACTTGAATTAGCAGCAGAGGATTATGGGCCGAGAGCCTCATTAATCTGGGCAACAAACAGTGGCCAGTGTGAATATTTGCACCCAGAAATTGAAAAGATTAAGTCCTATTTAACAATGACTGGCAGGCTGTGTGCAGCAAGAGGCTACTGTTAAATATTCATATGCTGGAGTCCTTCTTTGTGGGTTTGTTGTGTGCAAACGAGGGGATGCACAAAGACGAGAAGGGAGGGTTTTCTTCCGCCATTATGAGCAGATTGAGCAGCTCTAAATGACAAAGAGTTGATATGAAATGCTTTGCAGAGCTCACATGGCCACTCATTAATGAGCAGAGAAGGCGATGAGGTCTGCAGCAGAAGCCCATCACTGCGGCCGCCTTGTCAGCCTGGCAGGAGATTCCCTCCTGCAACCACTCAGCAAATACACCTGCTATTCATTTCCTACAAGGCAGAGAAGGCGCTTCAGACCTGACAAAGCTATTTACCCACCTCCAGCCCAGCCTGCGCCGACGCTTTCGCTAATGTTTTCCCTTCTGCAGGAGATCAATATGTTTGGAAGCAGACAAACAACCCTGCTCTGCCAGGCAGGCTCTTCTCCTTCAGCGGGCCACCACTGGGGGCCCCTGACAGCAGATGTACACAAGCAAATCAACAAGCAACGCTTCTTCCGAGTCAACACCGGACACAATCAACAGTGCGGGATCTACAGAGCTAGGAATTAACACCACCGGCCCATATGTGCCACAGCGAGGTTTGACCCTCATGGTTGCCCGTGTGCCAAGTCAGCTGCCAGGAAGCAAACCGGAGAACACGTATTGATTCACGGCTCCAGCCGGGAAATGTTGATCTGCTGCAGCGATCATAAGCACGGAGAGCCGACGCTCAGCTGGAGAGCTGGACAGTGAATGAGAAGAAGCGAAGCAGAAAAAAACTCTGGAAAATACAGCATCAGAACTAAACAGTAAAAAAAAACTCTGACTGAACCAACAACCAAGCCTTCCTGCAGAGAACCCTTCATGGACCGCTCCACTCTTCCAACCACACTTCCTCTCCCTCTCATTCTGTGTGCTCCTGCATCCTCTCCCCTCTTGTGTTTTCTCAACTTCTCCAGTTTCCTAACTTCTCCTCTTGTTTCCTCTCATTACCACTTTGCTCTTCTCCCTCCTGCCTCCTCTCCTGTTGCAATTTACTCCCTAAAATGTCCACAGAGGTCTCAGTCTGTTTAAAGCTGCCTGCTCTTTGGCTATGCGTGTCTTTGTTTTCAACCCAAAATTACTTATTGTCCTATATAACATCATGGAATAAAACAAAAGTAGAAAACAGAGAATAGTATTCACATTATATTTAACAGTTAAAAGGGCAGGGTTAGACCAACCTCAATGTCTTTTAGTTTACTTATCTGTTTATCTAAATTTATTTAGATTTTGCAACTTAATCACAATATTACAACACATTTTTTGGCTAACATTTAATTTTTTATATTTCGTTTAGATAGGCAAGGACTTTGCATTGTATAGAAGATAAGTGTTGCTATTGAATGGCTATATATATATATATATATATATATATATATATATATATATATATATATATATATATATATATATATATATATATATATATATATATATATATATATATACATGTATCATGCTCTCGTCTTCTTTTGTGTAAAAGCAGATGTAGTTCAATAGTCATGTTGAATGGTATAATAATATGGTATAATATAATATAGTGATTGTAAGTAAAGTAGTTTTAAATGTGGAAACCACCTGGTATTATACATTGCGCAAAATACAAGTGTAAAAGTTAACAACTGAAATCATAAATATTGAGTAACTTTAACTTATTGTATAATAGGTCCATTCAATATGGAGAAGTTTTTCACAATTTTTTTAAATAATAGAATAATTTTGAGTAAATCACTAGTAAAAGTGCTTCCCCAAGCAATGTTGCAATATGTTAAACAAGGGTAGATCAAGTTTTAGTATTGTATTAATACACATACAGTTGGACCGCATGCCATAATTTAGAAAATATTCCAACAAATTTTGTTGTTTTCTTGTACTCTATGTCCTTTTCACCACAAATTGTCATCAATCCAAATACCTAAGAAAAATAGTTTTGAAAGTCTTGTTATGCTAATGACCTCTAACAAATACTATCTGCTCTGATTTAGTTATATTTAGTCATAACTTCTTAAATTCATAGTTTATCTTATCGTTTGGAACATGGATATTTCTGTCAGAAAGAAAAAGAATTGTGTCATCAGCAAAGAGGAAAGGAGAAGCAGCACCAAAAATATAAGCAAAATCATTTATATATATATTTATATATAAGGGTAATGGCCCCAGAATCAACCCTTGAGGAACTCCACATTTTATCAAATGTAATCTTGATTTAACATTGTTCAGTCAGACACTTTTTTATTATTATTATCTCTGAATCAATATTTATGTAGTTCTGAAAGCAAAACCTTATAATTGACAGTATCAAAGGCTTTGGACAAGTTCAGAAACACTCATATTGCAAATTCATTATTATCCAAAGCTGGATTCTATCCAGAAGTTATTAATAATTTTTGCGAAATCCAAATTGGCTTATTTAGTCTTGTATACACGTTTTTCTAACATTTTTTTTTTTGGACTTTTCAGGTCAATAGTTTGAGAATATTGCTGCTGTAAAAAAAATGACAATTTACAAGAGTTCAGTGCCAGAACTTACATCCAAGCTGCAGAACATGTTACCTGCAGTTTGACTTCGTACTCATTCACGTGAACCTGTGCACGTGAATGAGTGTGTTCTCTGAGATTTCTCTCAGCAGCTGTTTGCAAATGTGGGCGTGCCGAAAGTGTTGACGGGGGCCGGCTCCTGCTTGTGCGCGCGTGTGCTCCTGCGTGTGCGGGAGCACCGGGGTGAGTGTGGTAAATTGTTCTGTGTGGTGGAGATAACACCAGATCCTTATCAGCTGCATCAGGGGGCTTAAGACCCCCATGAGTGTGAGGGGAGAATGAATTTTCCTCACTACTCTGCATATTACAGGATTACACTGCACCTTTGGATATGCTTGGGCAGAGTCTGCCTCATGGCTGTGTGAATGCGGATCACTGAAACCCACTGTGAATGCAGTAAAGCAAATATACATACAGTATATATACCGTATTTATATGTATATATATATATATATATATATATACATATATATATATATACACACACATATATATATATATATAATATATATATATATATATATATATATATATATATATATTGTTGTGATCATGTTTTTGTTTTGCAATTTATTCCTGAACAAGAACTTGTCCAAAAAGACCACATGAACTCACATCTGAATTCGGAGCAGAGCTGCTGCAAGTCAGTCAATCGCCTTTTGTAATCTGTAATGTCTGCTGCAGCACTCAGGCTTTCCATCAGATTTTTGGACTTTTAAATCTTATTTTAAAGTAATTGGATTAGCTGGATGAAGATGTGAGCTTATCTGGCTGAGGATTGACCTGTATTTATGAGCAGCAACTATTGCCCTGGACCTGATCCACCAAGCACTTATTGGTTTTTTGGGACCTTTAACCTGAAGCTTTCAACCTAACTTGAGGTTTCCCTTGTCTTTCTTGGACTTAATACTTGACTGGAGCGTTGAAGGTGTATTCAGGCTGGAAACGTTCACTGGTCTGGATCGAGTCAGCTAGGTCTGGATCGAGACCCGAACCTTGCAATAGGTCTGGATCGAGTCCTGAACCCTGTGTTTGGTCTGTATTCATACTACCGTCAAGTAAATTTTCCTGTTCCGGACCAAAGCTTTTAAACAAAGTCACGAAAGATCTCTTCAGTCATTGGCCAGGACTTACAAGGGCAGGGCAAAGCAACAAGCGAAAGAATAATGGTACTCATTACAAACCTTGTTGAGAAATTTCATCTATTCAAACTTTAGATTTCTCTGATTAAATCTGAACGTCTGTACCAACATCCGGAACGACACTTTTCACATATACGACAGAGGCACACTGCAAGGAGGAGACAGTATCACGTTAAAAGTTTTTTTTTTAATCAGCCTGCATTTCAATGAGTTGTTGTTGCATCATTGCCCAACATTTGTCCACAGCTCTCTGTTTACATCCCATAATGACCAGCTACATCATCCGTTTTGGTCCAGTTATTCCGCTCCAAGGACGGAGCGGAATAACGGTATGGATAAAGATACTTCCATTTAGTTTGAAGTCTAACTCAGAGCCAGTTGACAGTGAGTTGGTCTAAGTGGTCTGAGTAACGTTTCTATGGCAACCACTGCTGCCAATCAGGAATGAGCATGTTCGAAATCCACACCCCTTCCACTGAAATCGCGCTCAGGAGAATCCGTCAATCAAACATTTGAGGTGGTGGCTAGCGGGCGCTACACGCTCTTACTGAGGCATTTGATTGGTCAGTTTATAACTTGAAGAACTTTCGATAAAGAA
This sequence comes from Oryzias curvinotus, assembly GCA_023969325.1. Classification (NCBI taxonomy): domain Eukaryota; kingdom Metazoa; phylum Chordata; class Actinopteri; order Beloniformes; family Adrianichthyidae; genus Oryzias; species Oryzias curvinotus. The sequence continues at coordinate 28,309,434 of CM043717.1, forward strand.
AAACAAACTATCTGAGTAAGAATGGTTATTCTAACAAATACGTAATAGCATCTTATTTCTCTCTAGAAGGATTTTGGATTCTTGGAGCCACCGGCTACTTCCTGTTTGGAATGCCGGGGGGGGGGGGATGCTTTGTCCAGTTCTCTTTATACAGTCAATATGTCCGACACTCAGTCACCCTCACCTGATTTTGTTTGTTATGGTGGTGGTTTGTTAAATACAATACAAAAAAAACAAAAGCAAAAATAAAACCTGAAGGTTGCTTCAGAGCAGAATCAAAAGCATCATGTCCTTATCCGCCAAAAGGCCTTTTACATAGCTAATGCTGGTAAAGCTTGAAATTCAATTCTAGCAGGAGGAGCAGCAGCCACAGTTGTTGAATGTGGGTCTGACTCAGTGAGGAGTCAGGCTTCAGTGAAAGCCACGACAGATCAAACACAAAGCCTCCTTCATCGGTCTGATGCAGCACAAACGCGCTGTAACCGACTCAAAACCTTCCCAGCAGTGACACATGTGCAGGTGGAAAATATTCAAACAGGTTCGCTCGCTGGTTTTTTTTTTTTTTTTGATGGAGGTGGGGGTCCCGTCTTCTGCTCCTTCCTCTCCTTTTCAGCGCCTCCTTCTTTGGGCTCCTCACGGCCCCTGGCTAATTACTCCCCTTTTCAAATGCAAAGCAGTGGCAGAAAGTGAGATGATTTCTCGGCGGCCGCTTTTGGGGTGTGGGGGGGGGGGAGTGGAGGGGTAGCAAAGAGAGAGGAAAGCTTGAATGGGGGGGGGGGGTGACTTTCTTTCCAACCTTTGAAGTTGGGCATGGTGGGGAGGGCATGTGTGGCGGACGGAGGTAAGAAGAAAGTGAGGGAAGATCGTGTTAACGAGATGGCCTCTAAAGACAAATTAAACGGAGGGAGAAAAGAAACAGGATCGGGCGCGGCCCTACTTACAGACTCCTCACAGACTCACTCTTTTCAGGTGTTCCAAAGCCTGAATTCCTGAGCAGGCTACTTAAAGGACTTGAAGTGTGGGGAGAGTGAGTAAGGGGCTGCTTTGGGGGCAATAGGCTCCGCGGATGAGTGCAAATGTGCACGCAGGAGGGTCACCCGTCCTTTAGTCACACATCCCGGCCCCTCAATGGGGAGGTCAGGGACTTACACACCGATGGAGGGTCAGAAGTGGCGGGGATTACACGTCTGCTCTAAGTCCCCCAGATCCCCTGTGTTTTCACTCCATCTCGCTGTTTGTTGTTTTGTGGCGAAGCAGACGGAGGAAAGAAAAGGAGACGGTCAGGGAATTAGTGTAAAGCTCAGGAGATGAATGGGCATCTTATTCGCACCTCTTGTTGGCTGTTTTTCAGCCCCCAAAACAGCCCTCCCATTCCTTGTCTGAGAGAAAGCGCGTTAGGGTTGCCTTTGTGTGCACAAAAGGAGACTCCCCTCATGGCTTTCATGCTCCTGGTGGAGCAACAAGAGGATTTGGCCCTCCGTGCAGCGCCCCGGAGTTGCTCCGGCTTTGATTGGACATCGGCAGGAGAGAGCTCCACAACTCCTTTTCTGGATTAATCAAGTGATTCCAGCTCTCCTCAATAACACCTTCTCTTTTTAACAAACCCTTTCTGTGTGCCGGTAATCCCATCTTCCACCTCAAACACCTCGGCCGAAAAACCATGCACGTCCTTTTTCCCCTGATTGAGAAACACTTTGTTCTCCTAATTTTTTTCCCTCTGCCTCACGCCGAGATAATCTGATGTGTGGGTGTTTGGGTTTCTCATATTTCTGGATGCTTATCACAACCGACATAAGAAAATATGAGCAAAATTTATTCAAGGATGTTTTAGGGATCTGACCTGACGACGAAGAAAAGAGTTTCTTTGCTGTCGAAATGAAAATATAGTTTTCATAAGAAAAGTTTTCCCTCCTTAAATCTGAATTCAGAGGACGGCATTGTACAAGCACCAGCGGCTCATGTTTTATTCTGCCTTGGTCCATTTCCTGATTTAAACAGTCTCACTTCAAAGATTACTTTCTTATTATTTCTGATGCGGCATTAAACCATCGAGCACATCGAGATCAAATCAATTAAATTCCTCTTAGTTCAGTTCAACTCAATTCAAAGACTAATGTGTAATGTCAGCCATCACCGGTTGGTGGGAACCGTGAAAGACATAAAACCCTGAAAGTTCCAAGGAAATTTCTGTCGCTGCTGAGCGCTCCATCTATTCCAGCAACAGCTCCTTCCATGCAGAGAACATGCGTAAACTGTGTAAACTGCATTAAGCATGACGCATACATATGATTTTTTTTTTTTTTTTTTTTTTTTTTTAGATGCAGTACATTAAAGGTTTCTCTACTTTTTTCCTGTTTAAGTTGTGGTTGAAGGTAAGAAACTCAATCAACCTTCAAGAAAGCGGAGCAGGAAACAAAAAAAATCAAGTAGTTAGGGTGTAAAAGGAAGTGTGGCAAAGAGATCACGGCGTGCAGAAGCAACAGTGGTGAGCTTTGGCGTCGCTCAGACCTGTTAAATAGAGAAATCACTTCGGTTGAGGCTGTCTGGCAAAGCGAAGCAGCTAAAAGATGAAGACGCACATCTGAAGAGATGTCAGAACAAATGAGGACTTGCCTGTAAAAATTACAAAGACTTCTCGAAAAAGGACTTTCAGTCCCAGTGGACTCACCTTGAACAGGCAGGAAATGATCAAAATAAATGTCTCATTTGGCTAAGTTTGAAAGGGCTGCATATGTACCATCATTCAAACGTAATGCTCAATGTTTGGAGCATAAAACTTTTAAAAAAAAATTGTTTTCCAAAAGTTATTTTGCACTTGACACAAAAAATTGCACTTAAAAACAAAAACACAACAAAACAAAACAATTTTACGCTTGAAACTGAAAAATTCATGCAATAAAATGAATTTTCACTTGAGGGAAACTCTCTCTTCTGCGTTCGTCGTGTCAAGACGCAGACATGGACATGAAGGTCGATGTGGATCGGTCAGAAATTCTTCCAATCAGCTTGCAGACTGGATCAGGTTTGAGCGCGACTGGAAAAATCTCAGCATCAACCTTCATGTCCATCTCTGTGATTGGCCGTCTGTTTGTAACGTGGCGTTTTGTTTTGAACGCAGAAGAGGAAGAATTTCTCTCGAGTGAAAATATTTTTGATTGCACATATTTTTGGACTTTCAAGTGCAAAAAATTTATTTAAAGCACACACAATGTTGAATGTTTTAAGCTCAAAACGGGGGGTGTTGCGCTGGGAGAAGGTGTAGTGAAGGTCCTGGTTCCAATCCCAGCTGTGTGGAGTTTGCATGTTCTCTTCGTGTGTGCGTGGGTTTCCTCTGGTCACGTTGTTGTCCTCTCAAAGTCCACAGACATGAATCACAGGTTAATGCATTGTCCTTAAGGTGTTAAATGTGTGTGATTGTTTTGCCTTGCGACGGACTGATGACGTCTTCAGGGTGAACCCCGCCTTCGTCCAACAGTAGCTGGGATAGGCTCCAGCAGCTAATCTTATCTCACTTCCTCTTTTTACCCCCATTGCCACAGTTAAGTCATCTGAATTGGATTTTCCATTGCAGTTTGCAAGTGTTTGTTGTCCCAATATTCTAAAACGTATAATTCATTAATAAACAATCTAAAATTATATATATATACAGTATAGACCAAAGGTTTGGACACACCAGTGTGTCCAAACCTTTGGTCTATACTGTATATATTTAAACTAAAATCTCTGTGATCGCACAAATGTATGTTTTCCTCATCGATGGAGAGATTCTCCCAACTGAATGACAGCCCCATGAAAAAACAAGAACATTGCCTAAAAGCAACACCTTAAATTCATCAATAATAACGTGTCTGTGTTAAGTGAGTTAATTAAGGCCGATTCAGGATTCATTCCCCACCTCTCTGGCTTTTGGGGCATTTGGAGCTGTAGTGGTGTCCCAAAGTGTTATTTTAATGGGGGGGGGGGGGGGGGGGGGGTAGTGACTTAGGACAAGGAGCATCCCTCCGCTGGTAAGGAGATCCGTGGAGAAGAAATGCATTTCTGCAAGCACAGGTAATTATTGTAATGAGGAGTGACTTTTCTTTTTAGCATGACTTTTCATAATGATCAAAACGATGTTGTTGTGTGTTTTCTGTGCACTGGCAGCTACGCGCTCGCATAGCTGACCGGCGACTACTGATGACATCACCAAGCGGTAGTAACATCTAAATTTGTATAACCAATTTTTTCTTTATCTCTCCGACTGGAGGGAGGACGGTAGGGAAGCAGTTCAGATTCAACCAAAGTGTTGGTCCCTCGTACACTGGGGAGTAAACTGCCATGTCAAGAAACAGTAAAAGACGAAAACCTTTTCCTGTGCGGTCTGACTTTGTTTAATTTTGTTCTAAGCGGCATGTTTTCTAGGGCATACATAGTTTCTGCAGAGCGCCAGGGGTTCATCAGAAATTTACCTCTGAGTTGTGGGCGGAGCAACCCCCCCCCTCCCTTCCCTGTTGCCGAGAGCTCTCTGTTTAAGCAGAGCAGGGAGCTTGTGGCCCCGTTTGAAAAAAAAAAACAACCTTTTTCAAACCGTATCTTTTTTTCTGCTCCTGATTCGCAATAATTTGAATAAAGAAATACTCAAAAATGCAAATTTTAGCTCAATTTTCTTTTCATTTACGCCCTTCAACCAAATAATGCCACAAGAACATGTTCAAAAACAACATTGGGTGAATCTTTAAATAAAAACATGTTTAATTGTGCACAAAATGCTACCAGGAAACAAGCTTTGTGATCCATAATTTCTTTTTTTTAAACTTTTTTTTTTAAGGCAAACAGCTGCGATGTAAACGTCTCCGTGCACAACATGGAGTTCGCCCAGACTTTGACAGCCTGTTTGTTTAAGCCTTTAAATGGAAATTAAACTTCATGTTTTTTGCTGGAAGTGACAGCCCTTTACAATGCGATTTTTGTTTATGGAAAAAAAAAAATCTTTTGGAGGGAAAACATGTGCAAGTTGAACATCAGTTCTGCTGCGAGTTGTTCCTTTCATTACAAAGATAGCTCCTCTTGTGTTGTAAGAAATAAACATCTACTCCCTGTTATTGTGCGGTTTTGTTGTTTCCACACGCTGCATCATCCGTCTTGCACCTCTGTATCCCTCGCGAGGTGCTTAAACCGCACACCTGTTCTGCAGGATATCTTTTTCTTCTCAACTCAACAAGGCCGGATCTGCCTTATCAGCTCGGCAGCTTTGTATCTGTACAGTTGGAGGATTTTCAGCGAGTACGTGGGTGGCTGTTATAGATGCGGCAAAAAAAAAAAAAAAAGAGGAAAAACACAGAGTGGGAGAAAGGGGGGTTAGAGGTGGTGATAAACAGAGTTGGGTGGGGTGATGTGGGTGGGGGGTGCAATGATAAATCAAGTTCCAGACTAATCTATTTAGCATGCTCTCACCATTATCCTGTCAGTGAAACAGCTAATTAATTAACTGATTCCACAATGAAGAGGTTTTGAATGAGCCCATTTAGATAATTACTACAAGGAGCCGATCGGGCCAGTCATTTACAAATGTCACACAGGTTCCAGCATTGGCAGCTGCCCTTCATGCTGGCCCAGGTTTGCATTGTCCCAAACACTCGCCACACTGTCCGTCAGCAGCTTTGTTGTCAGGTTGACGTGGAGACAACACAAAGATCTCTTCCAAAAACCAAACAGAAATCCACCAACCGTCTCTCCAAACCATCAGAGGTATAAGGACTCCTGAACAATTCAAACACATTGTGTTAAACTTTAGGAACAAACTTTAAAACAATAATTCAATCATTTAGTTTTAATCTGAAAAAGTGATACATTTAACAATTAAGCTTGTCAGTGTTACTCAATATGAATGAAGTCAAAGAACTTTCCCGTGTTACCTCAGTTAAATAGCATTAAAAATTGGAGACTCACATAAATATCTTATTCATTAAGAATAAAAAAAAGTATCGTGGATTCATGGAGTCAAACTTTGATGCAAATATAAAGATAGAATAAAAGTGTATTGCAGTTCCATCCAAAACCACCAGAGACAGAATGCAGAACAATGTATTTTTCTGTTTTTTATTTGACTTTGATCATATTTCACTGCAGACATTTACTTGTGACGCTGAAGTTGATCACTGATTGAATGATTGCAGGTTAGAGAGTATGAGGTATCAGTATGTGAATGTGCATGTGCATGGGTGAACACGGGTGTGCTACAAAGGGATTTGGGCCTTCTAAGAAGGTAGTAAAGCATTATATAGGTATACATCACTTATCTTATACTTTAAAAGTAAAGATAGGGGAAAAAAACAGCAAACATCCATGAAGGAGTGAGAAGAAGTAGAAGCCCCCTGCCCTTGACCAACATTGTTACGCCCAATGCATCTCCATCTGTTATACTCCTGTTACCTTTCCAATGAGTACAGACACCTATATACACACACATAACTAAACATATAGGTAAATATATACATATAGAAATATTGGCTCCTATATTAAAAGATATAGGAGGTTTAAATAATTTTCATATCAATTGGTTTGATTTCATTACAGCTCAAATTTACACACTTTTAAGGGCGTGAACCTCTGGCCAGAGTGCCCGTCCAGAATCCTGTGGGTGGCATCAGAGATTGATTTTTCCAGCTATAAATGTCTTCCATAGGAAACGATGTGCTTTAGCATTTGTAATGGGTCTTTAAGGGGAAGATGAGGCCAAGTTTAGACTCTTTGAGCACAAGTTCATGTAAAAATTCACATCTAAAGACTCAGAGTTATGATACAGAACTTGAAGCAAGCCTCAAAGTACCAAATGTTGTGGTATTTCACCAAAACAACTGTAGAGGTAACAGACGGGGCAGTTTCCCATTGACTCCCATTATCAAAAGTCCGATTTTACACCAAAATGAACAGTCTGATGTCAAAAATATGTTTGGTTTTTATTGACATGTTTGTCATTGTGACAAACACAAAATAAATATTTTATTTTTATTAGAGCTCAACTTTGGGCATTCTTATAAGTGGTTGACCAACGCTCACTTCATTTGGTCGTGCCTCTTGGCATGTTTTCAGAACACCGTTGAGTAAACTTCAAATATCTACTCCCTCTCCAGGCAGCAGTTTCACCTTCCAGAGTCCAAGTCCAAGTCAAGTTTCAAGTCTGCAAACTCAAGTCCAAGTCAAGTCTTAAGTCCCACATCAGTGACTGACTTGGAAAGAAATTCCATTATTACAGACTTTGCTTTGAACTGTGAGGATGAAATGTCTGTAGGTTTAAAAAACCAAACCCATTCTGAAGAATATTAGGGAAAACTCTGACTCCTGTTTTTCATCTCTGCCCTCAAGTCCAAGTCAAGTTTCAAGTCTAAAAGGCAGAAAGAAAAAGTCAAATGCCTCAACTGCACGACTCATCATTCATGGTTAAGGTTTTTTATTTTTTAACAATCAACAAAACTATTTCTGTAAGAAAAAGACTCTTGTTTGATTCCAATTGTCATGTCGCCCAGATTCACATGATCTCAGGAGTGCCTTGAAAACAACCTGAACACAGTCAGACACTGTGCATGTCTCCATTGTCCAAGTAGGGGAAGATTTAATGATTAATCTAACATCTTCAAATGAGATTCCATGAGTCTTAAGACTTCATCCATTGTTCTGAATTTCTTCGATTTCCTGCCATTACTAAGAAAACCAACAAGAAGACACACATGTGAATTATAGTTCTTGTTTTGAGAACTATCATCACCAGTTCTCCAATCCTGAGAGGGTCAAATCTGAAGGACTGTAAATAAAATTAAAGAAAAAACAAGCCCACAGAAGGAGGTTAATTAGCTCGGCGAGCCGGAGAACTGATACCAAAGTAAGTATCTTTTAATAAAGAATAAGTTCTGCTTAATTGAAGAGACGTGGGTTTTGTTGTTTTTCGGAGTCAAGCGGTCGGTTACTCCTGATTGTATTTAGAGGCTCTTTAACTCATCCTCTTCATAAAGCTGAGTTGGAGTAGATCAGTATTTGATCTCACCAACACTTTTTTTTTTTTTTACATCACAGGCAAATCATTTTTATTAGGAGTGACAAAGTGAGGCCAAGAACCACTCAAGAGAAAGATAAGTGAAAGAAGATCAGGAAAACAGCTCCATGATAGGTAAGCTGCCTTTACATTTATTTTTGTACCACTGCTGAACTTTAAGTTGTGAAGTTTATCTACTCAGTTTCACATTTTTACTTGATGAGGGTCAGTGTGGTCGCATGAACCCACACACCATCCCGTTGTGTTCAGTGTGGGAAAGCCCCGCTGGAATTCAGACAATGACCCCAAGGTGGTTATCTCATAGCCTGAGTCACCGATGGCGGTTTTGTCACTTATTTCAATCAAACAGCCAACAGCTCAATCCACTCCATCAGATCAGAGCTCCTCTTCCTATATCTCTCTCCTTCCATCCTTTTCATTCACCTCTTTGAATAATGGTCAATCCCACATCAATACGCAAGGCTCCTTTCACCGCGGCTATTCCCAGAGGTGGCCTCATTACCCTGGGGTGTTTTGTTTGTTTGCTCGATGGTCAAAGAAGCTGAATTGAGCAGCAGGCAGGGGCGGATTAAAAAAAAGGAGCTGGGGCAGAGATTTTGGGGTGTAAAGTGAGGATTTGGTTTGGCGGGGCAGGATTCTGGGCGGATCTGAAGAGGACAGATCAGCAACTGAAGGGTAGAAGGCCACAAGAGATTCCTTTTATCAGTTAACTTGTTTATCAGTACAATGGACAAGTAGGCAAAGAAGAATGCAGGGCTTTGAACGGTGCACAAGTCCCATTTCTCTTTAATAATAATGCTTTGACATTTAGATATCTTAGAAAGGCAAGTAAAAATGTAATAGAGATGCAAAAAGATGTGTGTGAAACAAGTCTGTGGCGTTTAGGCTCTGGGCCAATGATGTCACATGTGCTGGTGGGATAAGTTCGGGCTCTAGATGAATAAATCCCTAGAACCTAGAGACATGGATGGTAGTTAAGGGAGGTCCATGACAAAGCATCACTCCAGGTGGAGAATAGAGTGAAGGAGGGCTGACAAACAGTTTAGAATGCAGAGACAAATACATTTAAAAGTAAAATGTAGCTATTGATTTAGAGGGACGGTTTCATAAATGATTGGTGTGTAGAGGGACGCAACAACCCAACGTATCCAAGAGTGAAGTAGATCTTCCGTAATAAAATTGTGCCAAGGCTTCACAAATATAGCTAATGACTTTCTGAAATGGAGAACTGTTGAGCTTTGATAACACTTTTTCTTTTAACAATATACAAAGTTAATAGGAGATACAAAATGCTTATATGTAATAAAAAAAAGAAAAAAAACATTATTCAGGTTGGCATTTAGTCCTTCCTACCTTTGGTGGTTTGGGATTTAACATGAGTCGTGTTGAGTCAGTAAATCAACTTTCTAGCATATAAATAAATAAATAAAATCTTTATTTCATTTAATTTAACTGCCAACTCAATAATTTATTTGTTAAAGCAGGATCAGAACTTGTGGTAAACTGTAGTCTATTGATAGAAATGTTAATGTTAATTTAGTATCATCTGCATAGATGGATAATCTGTTTTTTTAATTCATAATCTGGACCAATGAAGACTTTTAGATGTAAAAGAGTAGAAGCCCCAGTGGGGAGCCTTGTGGAGCACCACATGCCACTTCTGTGTAGTTTCAAGTTTCCAAAAGACTCAAAACAAAACTGTACGATGAAGTTACAAACTTTGAATTTTGTTTTACCAGTGATAATCATAAAAAAATTAAAGTATCTATCTACAATGCTGTAAAGTTACAAAATGCAACCAACAAAAATGTTTTAAAGATTTTTGCTTTAATTTAAAACTATAAATACAATTCAGGTCACAAAGGATGAACACTACTGACTTGACCTTTAAGCTCAGAGACATCAGAAAACCGCTCCCCCACACGACGCCACACACGCTGTCTGCCATCTGCCCTGAACAGTGTAAACCAGGATTCATCCATGAAGAGAACACCTCTCCAACGTGCCAGACGCCATCACATGTGAGCATGTCGAGACCTCAATGAGGACGACGAGCATGCAGATGAGCTTCCCTGAGATGGTTTCTGACAGTTTGTGCAGAAATTCTGTGGTTATGCAAACCGATTGTTTCAGCAGCTGTCCAAGTGGCTGGTCTCAGACGATCTTGGAGGTAGACATGCTGGATGTGGAGGTCTTGGGCTGGTATGGTGACACGTGGTCGCGGTTGTGAGGCCGGTTGGATGTGCTGCCAAATTCTCGGAAACGCCTTTGGAGATGGCTTATGGTGGAGAAATGGACATTCAATTCCCAAGCAACAGCTCTGGTGGACATTCCTGCTATCAGCATGCCAATTGCACTCTCCCTCAAAACTTGCGACATCTGTGGCATTGTGCTGTGTGATACAACTGAAGATTTCAGAGTGGCCTTTTCTTGTGGCCAGTCTAAGGCACACCTGTGCAATAATCATGCTGTCTAATCAGCATCTTGATATGGCACACCTGTGAGGTGGGATGGATTGTCTTGGCAAAGGAGAAGTGCTCACTATCACAGATTTAGACAGATTTGTGAACAATATTTCAGAGAACTGGCTATTTTGTGTCTGTGAAAAATGTTTCACATCTTTGAGTTCATACCATAAAAAATGGAAGCAAAAACAAAAGTGTTGCGTTTATATTTTTGGTCAGTGTATAACAGGAAAACAAAAGTAAGGTGTGTGTAATGTTCACTATGAACAGTCTGAGTTCAAGTTTAAAACTGTCTTTGTTCAGATCGGCTTTAGGAAAATGAAGATTGGCTTCAACTTTTAGAAGATCATTCAAGACGCTTATCAAAGAAATGCAAGACTTAAGCATTTGTCACATGTACCTGCATGGGGGGTTGACCCGTACAGGTGCTGTTGGTTTTGGGGTCGTCCGGGACTGTTTAGAGTCTTAGAGAGGAGTGACTGCATCTTCAGGAGAACGCAGGTGTGTCTTGCAGTTCCCTTGAGACTCTTACAGCCACCTTAAGGGACGTCATAAAAATGGAGCATACCATTGTGGTGCGTGTAAGCGTAACGTGAAGTATTTGTGAGGCTAATGGAAATTGCATCCACTTACTCCGCACTCTAGTCATTAGTAAGTGTGTGGATTGGGTCCTTACTGACCATGCGGAAGTGCCAAATGCACAGGGTGTGCACGTGGTAAGGAAAGAGCCCGAAGAACGTCTAAAGTATGCTCCCACAAACTACGCTTGCCTAATTTCTTCATGTCTAACGCTCAAGCAGCGCTCACCTATCGCTTGAACAGCAGGAACAGACTCCCTGTTCAGTCCACAGGGTTCAGGAGTGGTGGAAAAAGCTTAAAATTCTTATGACATGCCTGCGTCTCACCTACTCCCCCCTTACGTGTGGTTCACTATGACCAACACAAACAATGTGCATGGATATTTTTGCTCTTTGGCCTCATTGAGCAGTCTACGAGCTTGATATTTCATGTAAGCCACCTGACATGTTTTCCCATTTTTCACCATGAGACATCCCGTATCCACCCCCGAGGGCAGTTGGTAATAAGGCTTCAGAGACGGTTTGGAGTAGTTCAAGTCTTTTGCACTTTTGAAGAGGCATCTTCGGCCAGTGAAGAAGGACGAGGTCAAACCTTATCCAAGACTCTTTTAACAATGTGGGATCTTGGGTTGTTCTTTAATTTGCCAAAAAGACACAGAGAAGAGAACATCACAAGTCATGTTCTCCCTTGTTTTAAGATATTTTCCTCACATTTTTGAAGCCTTTTCATCCAGCCTCCACTTTTTGCTCCGGTTGTTTGAGATGGTCCTAGCATGCATGGATCAACACAAAGAAAGTTCCTGTTGCTTCATCTACATTTGGAAAAAAGAAAATCATCTGTGGCGATTAGACATTGACTAGAATTCCATAACGATGTTGAATCAGAATAGAAGATGATTAATTCATACACGCTCACACTCCCGCACCACGCAAGGACAAGCAGGCCAATGAATTACTGGGAGCGGGTCATTTTAAATCTGGTGGAAGGACAGAGTGTTGTTTCTGCAGAATGGCTCGTAATTAAAGGGAGCCGAGCAGCGGCGGCAGAAAAGGCCACACATCAGCCCCTCATGGGTCTGCGATGCCACTGATGGGAATTTATGGTTCACCCTGGCAGCAGTACGTGCTTGCTGCTCAGCTTCTGGCCAGACAGACTAACTTCACAATCGTATGCATAAGCTTGCATCTCCCAGATAGCCTGGAGATGCAAAGAAATTTCCGAGCTCGGGTGCAGACTTCATGGAAAATGTCCTCGTGAATGCTAAACATTAGCTGCGCGTCATGCAGCTGTAATATGCATGAGGTCACTGACAGATAGTGGGCATCTACAGCCAATGGGATGCAGGGAGAATACAAAGGAACAAATCAAGAAGTGCAATTTCACTGAGGACAAATTTAAGCACGCTTTCTTCCCAAACAAAAAGTGAATTGATTTTATGACTCCTGTTCAGCAGGCGAAGGGGATTTATTTGAGCTAGCCAAAGTGTCTGCAGTACTTCACAAGGCAATGAAAACTGGATATTAAACTGGACTTTGTCGCCATAAAAGTCCCAGTTTCATCTATTTTCTTCTTTTTCTCGTTTTCCACTTTTCTTTTATGCCGTCTCAAATGCACGTTCTGTCATTTCTTCTGCTTTCTTGCCCATCCCGGCCCCCCTTTTCCATGTCTCCTCCTCTTTTCGTCTCTTTTGCCGCTCACTTCTTTCCCTATCGCTCGATAAAACACTTCTTAAACCCGCTGCTTTCTGACGTCTCTCCTTCCACCTCCATCCATCTCCTCCTCCTCCTCCTCCTCCTCCCTCCCTCCCTTCTACCCCCCCCCTCCACCACCACAAACCACCACCTCCTCGCTCGCTCGCTTGCTCGCTCTCACTACCGTTCACTCCATTTTTCTGCACATGAGATTTGCCTAACAATAAGTGGCTCTGCCCAAGGTCAGATAAGAGAAGCACAGCCCAGGAAGCCACAGCCACTGCTTCTTTCATCCCATTTTTTCTGCCTCTCCCTCCTCACAGCTTTCGAATTATCTCTGCAGCACATAATAATAATTACTGAGGACGGCAACATAGAGATAAGAATGCAGAAGCTGAAATGGTGAGACAGAGGGAGAGGGGAAGAGAAGGGGACAGGTTAGAAAAACTACACAGGCAAGGAGGAGACTAGTAAAGATATGTTAGAGGAGCTGCGAAGCGTGAGAGAAGGTGGAAGCTAGAAATGCTGAAGGTTCACAGAAAAAATCTGGGGCTTTTTTGAGTCTTTTTACATTTTTTAAAAATCATAACAAATAATCCAAAATATTTCAGTCACTCAAATGACTCAACTTGTGTCTCAAAACATGCAAAATCCTTTAAATTCATGATTTTACAAAGATGAAAAAAAGGTATAGATTATTTTAATTATAAAGACATTATGACCGTTGTCGTTTGCAAATGGTTCTGCTTTCATTTTTCTGCTTGGTCTCATTTTTAGTCAAATATCAGCCGCAGCGTTTCCCTCCTTTTAATGTCTATTTTTTTATTGCTGTTTCTTTTAATCTAATAAGACTTTTTCTTGTTTTCACTAATATTTATATACGATTTTTGCTAAGCACATTGTGTTTGTGAAAAGTGCTATATTATATAAATAAATTGACTGATTGTTTTCACACATAAATAAATGATTTAAATGATTTTAAAGATTCAGTCTGACCGGCTCCAAAGAACCAGAAACCACTTTTGTTCCTCCTTTGCACCATTCCCTCACATTCCCAGCTGTTTCCTTCCTAGGATTTTAAACATTTATCCTAAATAAAACAAAAAAACAATCATTGATCATGAGTGTGACTCTTTACTGGCAGTCTTTGACTTATTGAAAGAAGTAAAAGTTGCAATACTTGACTCATATAAACACAAAGATGCCAAATAATTACCTTCATTCTGTGTTGATGCAGATAAACTGGAAGCCATTAGAAATAAGTCAAAAAAATTTTTTTCCCCATAGGCAGATTTTCTTAAAATAAGCAAACATTGTTTACTTATTTTAATTTTAAAACATTCAAGTCACTTATACATGATTTCTCAAGCTAAGATTACTCATAAAAACAGAAAATAAGACTCTTTTTTTCTCAAATTGAAGGTCATTTTACTTCCTGAAGATTCCTTCTTTGGTAGTGTAGCCCCATCTGGAGCTAAATTTCAGATCTTTAAACCTCTGAGAGCGTAGAGCGCTGGCTTTTACGAGGGCTCGTCATCTCACCAGTGACTTGGATCTAAAGTGTTTTTGTTTTGAGAATCAAGCAGATTTCTTTTCTTCACCTTTTGTAGAAAACGTCCTGGTAATCCAAAAGGTACTTGCTTTAACAAAACAATGTTGTTATTGGTTGTTTGTTGTTGTTTTTTTGCAGCAGTGATGCTGCTGGGACACATGGAATGCAAATAACTCTTGCTAGTTACTGATGATGTCAAAATAAAAGACATCCTCCTCCCTTCATATTTGTAGTTGAGTTTTTTCTTAAGTTTTCTCAGAATAATTTCAAATCAGACCGGTATGGTATGTCAGTAGAGTCAGTTACTTTGGAGGACGACTCATTTATTCTTCACGGATGTTAATTTTTTTGTGTAATATTTTATCCACAGAAAATTTCTGCTATGAAATGTAATGAAAAAAAATTAATGAGGATACTAATTTTTGTGGTAAATGATCCCTAACTCTAACCTTAACCCTAACCCTAACCCGTGGTAATTATTGGGATTTTGGTGGGACGCTTAATATATAGATATATTTTTAGAAATTCACTTTTCCAAGTTGTTATTAGGTCTTAAAGGTCAGATTTTTTTAGTCTTTTTTTCTGTCTTATTTTGATTTTAGAACTCTTCAATGTCATCTCCGTTTTAGTCTCTCTCTAAACTGAGTTTAGGACAACTTTGAGATGCCCGGAGATTATATATTAGATTATATTTGACTATTTTGAGAGAAGATTTGTTGCACAAAAAAAGTGCAGAACCCTGGAACTCAAGTCAAGAAGCTGAGGAACCACCAGCGTCCCTCGCATACACAGTTTAAATTTCATTACGTTTTTATTAGGTTTCATTAAGTTCTGGCACCGGTTGACCTGTACGAGTGCTGCGGAGTTTTGCGTTGTCCGGCCCCGTGGAGGGTCGTAGAGAAGAGCAGCCTCATCCTAAGGTTGAGTGCAGGAGTGCCTTGCAGCAAGGCTTGTACAGCCACCTCGAGGGACGTCATGAAAATGGAACGTACCATTGTCGTGCGTGTGGTAACTGTATCGTGAAGTATTCATAAGGATAATGAAAGTTGCACATGCTTATGACCTAAAGGTGATGCTGTTTTACGGTGTCTTTATGCCACACTCTAGTCATTAGGACGGTGTTAATAGTGGCTCCTCGCTGACTGCTTAGGATGTCCACACAAACTCCATTATGATTATATAATTTCTTAAATTAATTAAATAAATGGTCAGGCTGCACGCAAGGAGCTCACTTATCACATGAACAGGACTAACCGGCTGCTTGTGGAGTCTGTAGGGTGTGGGAGCTTGAAAAAAAGAAAAAATCTGTACAGACTTATCCCTTATTTATCCTTCTGTGTTTGTATGGGGCTGAGCCCACAGCCCCACCAAAAGAATAAGGAAACTTACAGACATCTCAAACGTCAATGCTGATGTTAAGGAAGACCAAATGATCAAATCTGATACCATAGACACTTACTATGTTTTTTTTCCCCCTTGTCTTTCCACAACCACAAATGCCTTTTTCTATGTCAGGTTGCATGATGGGAAGCTTTGGTGTATTTTTTCCAGACTGCTGCGGTTTCTCTCCACAATTTGTCATCATCTGCAAAAAAGAGACAAACCTGAACTGTTTTTAGCCATTTGCAAACGTCAGAAAAAAGGTTCATGCTGTTTCTACTGTACCTCTCATCTGGTCTGTCTCTCACCTAAAGGGTTCGTTGCTGGTTTTCCTTCGTTCACTTGGTGTTATCTGTCTTTCACTCACATTTTCCTTCTCATTTTTGCCTCCTTCCTTCTCTCACTTGCTTTCCCTCTATCACTCATTTTTTTCTCTCCACCTCCTGTCATTATCGTGTCACCGTCCACTAATCTATCTATCTATCTATCTATCTGTCTATCTGTCTATCTGTCTATCTATCTATCTATCTATCTATCTATCTATCTATCTATCTATCTATCTATCTATCTATCTATCTGTCTATCTGTCTATCTGTCTATCTGTTTCATTTTTTAAGGTGGTGTTGGGCCAAAGCAGAGTAAATTCAGAGTATTCCACTCACCAAGTTGATAACGATGCTTTTTTTCTGCTTGCCAAAGATGCTTGATGGAGAAGTTTCACCTGCCGTAGCCCTGTCTCTGCAGTCTCCTTCTTCTGGGACTCTACTTGTTGGAGTCTTCCTCATTGGAACCAATTTTCACCTCCTCCTGTCTCTGTCTCCTTCTGCTTGCTGTCTGCTGATCTCTTCTCTTCATCCTCTGTCCTCTCTAGGTCACCTGTAAACACAGTGTAACATCAGATCTATTTTACCATAATGGATGTGAACAAAAGGTAGATGTAATAGAAAACTGTCCTTTGCAGAACAGTTAGCATTTAAGCTCTAATTAATGAGAAATGTTCTAAATCGCACAATTTTATTTATGAAACATCGTAGATAGGTTGAACTGTTTTTCCTGTCTGGATATTTGGACATCAAGTATAAAATCCAAATACGACAAATTTTTATTTTTCTCAGTAAATCTATGGAAATTCGAAAGGACATAAGTCCCTCACAAGTCCAGTCTAAGCATGAAAATAACAGCAGGAAACGTCTCTGGTTGATTTAGAAAACATTCTAGGAAACCGTCATCAAACAAAAACCTAATTTAATTCAACTGTTTTGTCTATCTGAATAACAAATATTGTAAAATCACAGCACCTTCTTCCTAAGTGACCTTTTCTAGTGACTATATCACCGCGTCACATAGGCTACTATGCTGAATTTACTGGTAAAAATGGCTAGGCAAACAATTTTGCTAACAGTATTCGGCCAGGTGTTAACGTAACTTTTAAATTTCTAGCGCGTTTACCTGTTTCATGTGTTCGGCCACAAGAGAAGAACAATCCTGCTTAGCTTTCTCATAAATCCGTTGACCGGATGGCAATGAAACTCCAAGGATTTATCCGCACTGACTGGTTAGACCATTGTTCACGTGTTGCATTCACTGAAACCGGGAAAATACAAAACTGTCTTCATCATTAATGTTATAGGGCAGTTCTGGGGTGACCCAGACCAATAAGTTATGTAGGCTAGAGTCACTACGCTAGCTTGTCCCGTATGCAAAGTTGGACGCCACATTTGATAGGTCAAGGTGGTCTCACTGGTGTGCTACAACGGCACAAACAGAGCTGGAAAAACGAGGATGCGACTTTTCACAGGTTAATTATTACAGTGTGTTAATAAAGGAGAACTTGTAGAAATTTGTTTAGGGGAGATCTGAGTGAGTTTACTCTCAGAAAGAAAAGTGAACACTTAGGCTGATCTCTATTCAAAGTCAATGGTAGCATTGGACCACGGTTTCTGGCCGGACCACTGATCCTTTTCTGTTTTTTGGAGGATGGCCCACTAAATTGAAGCATATTACTAAGCAGAGGAAAAGAAACGAACCAAGAACCCCTCGGTAGCGGCGATCGAAGACCGCCGGGTGCATATCCCACACAGCGGTGCGTCACGACCAGCTCCAGCTCGACAAGCCCTGGCCGCCGCATGTTATACAGCGATTGCTGCCCGGACCTCAATCCATGGGAGCCATGGACGGATGCGCTCACTGCACCCTCTTTCCCGCCTGTGGTGGCCCCCCCTTACCGATGTGACTGTCTACCAGGTTAGATCCCCCAGCCCAGGGCAGGGGCCACCCACCGACCTGTTTTGAAACACAGACAAAATCACCATTTATCAGGTATGCATTGTGTTTCCTACATGATAATGTAAGTGCATTTATAGAACAGTTTGCAATGCTGTTCATCTGTTGCATCTACATGACCTGGGTCTTATTTTGTGATTATTGAAGTTTTTTTCTTATTAAAATCGAACCAAAATTAAGCATTTTATGGTCATTTTACTGTACCTGCTAAACTGTGTCTTGTTGTTTACTGACCTTTCCAATGTGGCGCTCTTTACGTATCTTGGACAATGGTGACAGGCTAGCGTAGCACCTCTAGCAATATAATCCATTGATCCAGACTTTCGGGGCGGGAATGCCCAGGCCTGGCGAGGCCACTGGCTGTGGCGTGTTACCCCAGCATGCCCATAAAAAAGGGGCAGTTGTGACTAAGGCATACGTTTTACTTCCTCCAAAGATACTTCAACCCGCTAACACCTCCTACCTGATCATGGAGCTACAGACCTTCACTGACAACCCCACCTTCACTAGAGGGTTTGACTGGAAATGAAGGTTGAAAAAAAAAAGTAGATGTTATTCCCATGTATTTACGTGCAACCAAGCACAAAAAATGATTGAAATTCAGCAAGATGCACATTGCTGTATTGCCTGCATGCATTTCAAGTGCGTCCCGAGGCTAAATGTTGTCGGCGGTTGCATGTATTTTAGGGAGAAATAGTGAAAACAGCAATGGTTACCAAGTGGCAAGGCCAATATTTTAAGTGCAGCTATATTGTACTGCGTATTTTCCGCATTCAAAATACATGCGACCATGAAAAAAGTTCTGATTCTATAACTGAGGTGCGAATGATCTTCAATTCTCCAGCAAGTATCGCGCAGACCTGACCTGGTTGAACCATCATCTTAATGAGGAGCACCTTCAAGTCCTAAGGTGAAGTTTAAACAAGAAATCTTAAAGATCCAAAGCGTTTGTGGCTAAAAGGAGCCCTCGTCTTTATCTCGCGAGCAGCATTTCATCCAAATTTCAGACTCAACTTGTGTTAGAAAAGTCATTTTTGCGATCTGTCTGGGGTAAATAAGCCATCGTTGATTGATGTTTTTTTGAAAAGAGAACAGAAACACAAAAAAAGAAATCAAGTCAGAACCCTGAGGTTCTTTCTGAGACTCTCAATACTCTATACTTTAATTTTTGTCAAACTTCAGCTCAGTGCCGTCCAATCTCCGCTCCAGCAAAACCCAGACAAACAAATAAGGGAAATTGCTTTCTGTCTTTTTAATGCTAGCGTGCGGTTCGGCAGCATTTCTGCACCTGTGACAGTACAGCACTCACTGTCACATCAGACCTGAGCTCTGCAGGGGTCAAATTGCCATTTTGGTTCAAGATGAAGAGTCTCTCAAATTGATTATTTTCGCACAATCACTCTGGAAAAAAAAAAAAAAGGAGAAAAATTGCTCCACCCGCACACAGGCTGGTCTGCAGGGACAGCTGCTGTTGGCGCGCTCCACCTGCAGGGTGTCCGTCAGAACAAATTTATTAAGATTATCTGGAGTTTTGATTATCTGACAAAAGCAGGACACGTTTAGACAAAGAGCCAGTCAAACCCACGTGCACACCGAACAAACGCTCCCGGAGCCACCCTGCCCTGACTAACCCCTGACCTCCATATCTGAGGGAGCGGGGTAAAGCCCCCCCTCCACCCACCAATGTCTCACCCCGCCATACTCCACTCCCCACTCCCAGAGGACCTGCTATCAGCTGGGCTGAGCCCTTCTGCACCAGCCTGATATCCACGCAGAGTTGGAGGGAGGGGCGGCGGCCGGGTGGAGGAGCTGTGATTTACAGTGAGAGACGGAATCGGAATACGAATCAGGCTCCTTCTGTATTTCCGTTTGTTGTCCCTGTCTGTTTGCCTTTGTGTGTCGGTCCCACATGTGTGTGTGTGTGTGCGTCCCTCTCCTCTCTCTGCATGTCGCGATGATTATCACTAATGTATTATTACTTCAAACCATGGCAGATTAGCCCTCGCCGCCGCCGCCGCCGCTGCCCAATCCCTCACTGTTTCATCTCTCACCACCCAGTCGTCGGCCCTCAGCCTCTCGCCTGTAGTAACGCCATTCTGACCATTCCTTATCTACCAGCTCAGGCCCCGTCACCCGACTGACCCGTGAACTAACCATCAAGCAGGGACCAGGAGAGTGGAGGGGGAGGGGCTTAAATGAGCGGGCTCGCAGAGAAGGAGAGAGCTTTGTCTGCTTCAGTAATCAGTTCTGATCTTGTGACGATCTGGTCCCAAAACCGAGGCTGAACTCCAAGCTCAACACTAACCGTTTTTAATGGTCTAATGACAAATTTTGGCAGCAGTTTGAAAGCCGGCGGCGGCGTGAGGGTTTGCCCACATGACCGCCGCCTCCATAAACAAAAACACCCTGGACCAGTCGTCTCCAAAGTCCTTCTGGAGTCGCACTCCGATCAGGTTTCGATCTACTTTAAAAGCGTTCCCAGTGGTCTTTTCATTAAGATTATGCGGTTTTCATCCACATTTAAAAAATGAAAAAAGTTATTTTCTAAGACTTGGTTTCTGCAGAGTGGCAGGAGTTCATTTGAAATTCACCTCTGAGTTGTGGAGCAACCCCGCCCCCCCTCCCCGTTGCTAAGTCTGATGCTAGTTTACAACTAACACTACCGATGAAACAAAAATGGCGAGCAACGTCTGAGCTATCCAACTGTACAGTTTGGGTCCAGATTCCAGCTAAGATGAGGAAAACAAAGACGTTTCATGGATTCATCAGAATGGAGCGGAGCAGGGAGCTTGTGGTCCGTCCAGCGTGTTTTCTACCTCACAAATACAATTTTTTTAAGCAGTATTTTGTCATTTGATCCTGAATTACATTTGAACAAAGAAATACTCAGAAATGTTATATGAACTGAATTTTCTTTATATATATATATATATATATATATATATATATATATATATATATATATATATATATATATATATATAGTCTCCATGATTTAGAAAAATGTCACAAAAACATGTTGAAAACAGCAAAATTACTTTTTTCGTTGGAGTGGGTGTTCAAGTGGAGCAGCGTTGTAGTTTTCCCCACCACCTCAGCAAGATGCTTTGCTGTTCCACCCACCTGTCAATCAAAAGGACACGCCCCTAATTTGGCACAAATTTGAAAACACTGAAAAATCCCTTTATTTTTACCAAAACGAAGTAATAAACATCCAAATCTTTTTAGAAACCATAAGTTATTTTCAGGATACACATCATTAAGTGATCATTCTTAAGATTTAAAATTTTTATTGACCTGATTCAATATTTGTTTTATATTTTGGAGAACCCTATCTATTTAGCATGATCCAAACTTTCCTTATCAACCTGTTATATATAACCCGGATTATATGTTGTGCATATCTTTCCACTAGGGGTAGTAGAAGGGTTTTTTCTGCTCATTTCAAAATGGCTGCTTTCATGAAATCCAAACTTTATGGTTAGAATAACTCATTTATTGTTTTTTACTCTTTTAAGTGACTACTGGCTGTATTTGGGGGGGGGGTCAATTTGTTGATAATTAATTCTTTATAATGCAGTTACGCCATGTTAAAAATGTCTGGATCAAATGTGAGACAGGAGGTTCAATAAAGTAAGTTTTTTCCTGTACTTTCATTTCAAGATTTTTGCATTTTAAACTAACATTGTTGAGAACAAAGTCTTAATAGTCTAAATAATTTGCCAGCATTGATAACTTAAAGCAAAGGGGTTTTTGAAGGAAAACAGATTCATGAATTGAGTGAAGAACTGTCCTAATCAGTTAGTTGAAATGTTTAAAGCAACAACTTTAGATTCCCGTTGATTCCTGTGGGAATAAGTCAAAAATAATTGGCATTTTCATTTTGTGTCCTTTAATCTTTACAGGTAAAAGTTCAGTTTTTCTCTTCGTTTGCTGTTTCCTCTCTGCATTAGTCAGGCGTTACTGTTCCAGAGTCTGAGGCATTCATCTTAGATCCGTCATTTCTAAGTTAAAGTTAAAAAAAAATGTCGTCTGAAGCTGATATTGACTCAAAATGCACCCAAATGTTTCCATACTGACACAACTGCGACCTCGCAGCAGGCGAAGCGCTGATATGAAGACGTCTGAGCAGCGGCGTGTGGAAAACGCAGAGAAAAAGATGCATTGCCTCTGAGGTCTGCAGAGACTCCATACGTACATCTGATTTGCATACATGTCTGTCTGATTCGCAGGCAGACCTTATCTCTGCGTTTTAGCTCCAAACCTGCCAATGACTGACTTCAGAAATTCATCGTTTGGCCGCATTGATTTAAAGATGAGTGAACTTATTATGCATTAAAGCGTTGTGTCAAAGCCCTGGCACGGCAAGATAGCAGCCTTATCTCTCCTCTACCTGATAAGAGACAACATGGGGGGGTGGGGGGTGGAGGAGGGTGAAGGCAGCAGAGCTGGAGGAGAGATACAAGATGGGAGAGAGGGGTAAACGGCGGTGGGAGGTAGAGAGGAGCCGGCTGTGGTGTTGAAATAAGAAAATCTAGCAGATTCAGAGCGCAGGGGAAGGAAGAGGAAGAGGAAGAGGAGAGGAAGAGGCAGACGGGAGAGCTGCCTCTGTTGTGGCATCAGCCCCTCCATTTGCATTCGTCTCCATTTTCCCCTCATTGTCCGGTGCTGTTCTCCTCTCGCCGCGTCTCCTGCTCCCTTTCTCCTCTGTGGCTCTTTGAAGGAGGGGTCACGGGGGGAGACAAAGCAAACACAGGCCCGCTGAATGGAGAATGGGAAGAGGACAGCTGTTGGAGATGACAGCGATGGCTGTTAAAACGCAATCTGTCTCCCTTCCCACCGGCCTGTTGCAGACGCACACATCTCCACAAAGCGTGCGGCGCTCACACGGGGGCCGCCGTGTCGCACAGACACTCCCAACTGTCAGGCGCCGGGCCGGGGGAGGCCCTCGCAACATGCGAACGCACTCGCTCGTGTAATGCACAGTTGGAAGTGCATGAACAATGAGCACGTCCGCGGAGAACGGCTTCATCAATGGAGGAGCCGGCGAGGGTGAGCTGTGGAGCTTCCGGATCTGTTTCTGGGACTTCCACACATGTTTCTACAAACTAGAAATACTGACATCATACACACACAAAAAAAAACAATAACCCAGGTTATCTTTAACCCAACTCTAAAGTTAAGAAAAGGACTGACTTTTTCTGGGTTTCTATAAAGACCCACCCCGATTAAAATTGTGTTTTTAACATGTTTTGTGGCATTTTTCTGGAGACATACAGTATATAAAGAAAATTAAGCTCAAAATCGCGTTTCTGAATATTTCTTCATTCCAGTCGTTGTGTAAGCTAGTGGAGAGAGTGGGTACAACAGAGGGGAAGGGGAAGGGCCCATGGTTGTTTTGCAACAACGGCCCTTCCTACAACTCAGTGGGAACTCCTGCCGCTCTGCAGAAACTATGTCCTCGAAAACGACACAAGTTTTTTTAGATTTTGGCTAAAAATGGCATCATCCTAATTAAAAGACCACTGGGAAGGCGTTGGAAGTGATCAAAACATGATCAGAGTGGGACTTTAACCCAGAAAAAACATTCATTGGGTGAAAATGAACCCACAACAAAAATGTGTATGGATCCAAGAAGTAACCCAATATGTCCCAGGCTAAAGTTAAAAATGAGATGTTGGATTTCACAAACACAACATGACTTAAAGTTCACCAACAACAAACAAAAAGGTTGAAATGTTTGATTTTTAATAACAGCAAATACAATAAATGGAAAATACCTCATTATTGAGTGATAATAAAAAGAAACAACTATGTATTTAACTATTTTTCTGAAAGAAATTATAGTTAACATTTATGTGAACAGAGAAGATATATTAGAAAATAGTTACCAGGCAAATAAAAATCTGTTGTTGCAGAAAAAAAGTTGGACAACTCACTTTAAAGAAAGAAAAAACAAATTCCTTTAGTAAATTATATTAAAATAAAATAAGGCCTCTGATGTTAAATATGAAGAATGAATATGAAAACACTCAATAAAGTAAGAAAAATAACCCAAAAATTTCATTTAAATAATTGTTTAATGAAAAGAAAATACAGAATTTTTGAAATTTCCAGTTTATAAACACAAAAACTTTCTTCCATCTGCTTTCTCCATCTCATTTATTTTGCACTAATTTAAGAAAACTGCTTGATTACATTTTTTCAAAGAGAAGTAACAAACATCCTAAACTTTCATGTTTCAGTTCTTGAGTTTGGCATAAAAAAGAATTCACCAATGAATCAATTGAAGTAGAAATGACTCAAACCTTCTTTATTAAAATGAAAACCTGTGTTAAAAACTGAGAGCAAAGTGGAAACAATAAATGGTTTTTAAAAGAGAAACTGATTTGTGGATTTATTGGATCATGTATTGAGTATTTTTCAGGATTCAAAAAAAGATGCAATACCCTTAAAAAAACTACTTGGCATTTCCTGCCAAATAATTTTTTTCGTACAGCTCTAACTTATTTTGTACGACATCGTTGAGTTACTTGCTATGAAATTTTAAGCAATGTACAAAATGTAAATATTATTGTGCTTTCCAAGAATTTGATTTATCTGAACTGTTGTCCAATGGTGGGTTGCTCTTCAATTAATCACAAGTGCAACTTAAGAGCCTGAAAATCTGCTTCAGTCACCAGCATTCAGTGCTGAGCGAGCAAAAATCTCTGCAGCTAAGTCACAGGAAGTCTGTAGGGAGGCTCTTTTCCTGTAAAAACAAAAACGTATCTGTCCTCAAGATCATTCAAAAAAACGAGACTGATTCAGCGAGATATCGATGAAAAAAAGAAGATTTTTCAGCTGCTGCAGGTCATTATTGCATCAACTTTGATTCTCTGTTTTTGGACTGACCTTTTTTTTCGGGTAAGAACACTTTCCTAATAATCTATTGTTTTTTGTCTGTAACTGTCTGCTACGTCAGAGAGAGTAGATGTGGTTCTGTTTCTGATCATTCAGATCACAGGCTTTAATCACAATAAACAAATCCCACACAAATCTGGTGTTCCACAGGGATCCGTTTTTGGACAACTTCTTTTTATAAATATACAAATACAAATACACAACAACAAAACATCAGGTCGCAGTTACGATGAGGACATTTAGATCTTAAGGTCGCTCACTGAACAGGAATCGGATGCTTCAGTGAATTCATGTGAAAAAATGTCTTCTAGCTCGGCAGAAACAAAAGTTTGGAATTGAAGAAAAGGAGGAACATTTTGCTGAAAATGTTTAAAGGTTTAAATGTCTACGTTTGAATTGACTAGTTTAAATTTGAACTGCTGTGTCAGCATTTTCACACGAACAGCCTGTCATCTCAGGAACAGTCAAAAACAGCCTTCAGTCAGATTAGGAGGACAAATAATCCACTTTTATTGCAACGATGAAAGATTACATTTGAGGGACTTTCAAGGCAAAACCAGGCCTTTAAAAAAAGAACTAAGAGGTGAATTTGATACTTTATCAGAACTTTGAATTGAGTCACAAAGTTCAACCCCAACATTTAGAAAAAAGTTAACTCTATTTATGCTTTTGTGGTCATTACAATATTAATTTATAAAGGGCAGTTTTCAATTATTTACAATATTTAATAACACGGTTGTATTTATATTATAATGTTTTGATGGCAGCACACACAGGTTCCTTTCAAAATAAAATACACCCCGCGTTAAATAAGACCCTGCAGCAGTAAAGTTGCAACTATACTTAGTAAATGGTAAATGGCGTATACTTATATAGCGCTTTCTACCGTCTTTCGAAGGCCCAAAGCGCTTTACAGTCACAGTCCCATTCACCCAGTCACACACACATTCACACACTGACTTCAGGAACTTTGCCTCAGAACAGCAACAAGGCTTAAAACAAGAATGAGTTTAAAATGATTCCAATCATAAATCACTCTGACAGTGTAGATCAAATATCATTTTGCTCAGTTATCTGATGTTTGTGCATTTTTCTTGATTTAGTGTGACGTCTGCAGTGGTTTAAAAAAAAACAGCTAATTTTTATTCAGTTTAAAAATCTAAAAATAAATGACAAAACTTAACTAACAAACCAAATAATTATTCAAATTGTTGGCTTTCCCCCCTCAAAAAAACTAGTTTGCCACAATGGAGGAATGAAAGAAAGGAATGTGTTCCCTGTGCTGTGAATCTTGCTGTGTTTTCAACATAAATAATGCCGTATTTCGCGGTTTTCCTCAAGACGACGCAGCCACAGTCAATCACAGGAGATTCTGAGTGTTTGAAGAGTCAGTGGGCCCACACACATGAATCACTGCTGATGCTTTCATGTCTTTTATATGAAGTTTAAATGCAATGATCACGTAAATATCCTCCTGACTACCAGCAATGCAAATGTGTCCTCTGTAGAGGACATTTCTTAACATAAAAAGCGTCCAACCACTGCAGACTACTGAATGAACTCTGTTTGGTTTCTACAGAGGACATTTGGGGCTTTTTCAATGTAAAGGGGCGAGGCTTTGGGAATTGTTAAAATTATTCAAATGAAACTCTTGACAGTGGAGAAACTTGATTTAAGACACAAAAAAATGTATAAAAAATGTAGATTCATGTTTTAGATTGGATGAGGATTTTTTAGGATGGACCAACTCGTACTAAGATTCTGATTTTGTTCATATTTAGTTCTAAAATGAGTAGTTTCCACTAATTGTCACTGTAATTAAAATAATCTAGAATTTGGTTACTACAAAATTAAAAAGACAAACCATTTGCTTAGAACTACGGGTACCAAAAAAAAAACAATTTCAACTGGGCTGTAAAACATTTAATTTGAAGTAATTCTACCTAACAGTGAACTTTCTTTTAAGCATATTTTTCCCTTTTTTTGCTTGTGTGGAACTCTTTGTTTCTAGATTTGGTTTTCTTATCAGATTTCTTGTTAAGCAACAATTAATTGCTGCATTGACTGATAATTTTACTATTTCTTCGTTATTTTTCATCTTAAGATCAACGTTCTTTTCCTGTTTTTACACTACCCCTTAGCAAAAAGTACTATAGTGCTATAAAAAGTACTATCTATATATTGTAAAGGTAAAATGTTCCAATTTAGTCTGATAAAGTATTCAGTTAGTATACTGTACTCACAGCACATATGCAGTCTACAGACTTGCTATAGTTCTACTCAAGTATACTTACAATAAAAGTCAGGTTTACTACTTTTTGCTAAGGAACCTCTTTCTGTTTTTTGGTAGTTTAAAAAAAATGTAACAACTACAATGTTTTTTTCTCTGGTAGTCATGACTATATCTATTTTCACTGAAAAAATGTTTCACATTTGAAATGTATTTCTACTCACATGCACCCAAAAAAAGCTAATTTACCTTCATCAAAGTGAGCAGATGCAGGAAAACATGCAAATTGTGGGGGTTTGTGTGCGAGGAAATGCAGTTATTAAGGAATTTGCTCCGACTTGATGCAAACGGCGAAAAGCCTGCAGCGGAGGCTGATTTAAAGTCTATTAGTCAAACAGTAATCAGCTCCAACAGCTCACTGAATCAGGGGGGTGGGAGCTTGATCGAAGCAAAAAAAAAAAAAAAAATGTAAACAGGAGGTTTTGCTCTATATCTGGCCTCCACATCCTCCCTGGTGGACATGGGGAGGCGGCGCAGAAATCACAGGTAACGACGACTCCTGCTGCCGCACTGATGTGTGTCTGAGTGTGGGAGCGATATCTCCGCTCCCACACTCCTCTGACAGCAGGAGATAAACACAGGCCCGAGCTACTGACCACATGATTTATCAACGGGAATTTCACCCTCATCCGCTATCTTTTTGGGCCCCTCCCCTCCTCCACTGTAGTCCCAGGCACATGAAAACACACACGATCCACTCATTAACTGTCAAAATGCGCTAATGAGAAATAAAGACACAAGGAGAGGGAGAGCGGCAGCATGCCAGGAGACGGACAAAGACCCGGAGGAGGAGAAATTATCCAACTTTGCTTTTTCTAGGTGGAAAGAAAGAAAGAAATCTGAGGCCTGAAGAGAATCCGGGTGCTGAAAGTGAAGGAATATTCTCCACACACCTCACAATTAAAGCGCCCCCTCCGCTCAGACTCCACGAGGCTGCTCTGGTGTTGAAAAAGGGTGTTAACACCTCATCCTTCTCCTTTCCTCCTTCTTTTCCCACCTTCCTTAATTTCTTTCCTTCTACCCCCTCGCCCTCCCGCCCCCTATTCTGATTTGGGCAAAAGGTGCCAGACGCAGGGAGCCCAAACCGGGGCTGGCGCCGCTGGAGATGTAGATGGAGAAAGGAGAAAGAAATAATGATGTACAGAGGCCTGGGCCTCATTGTGTGTTGGTGTGTGTGTGTGTGTGTGCGATCAGGAGTGGGTTTTTTCATGTTGCATTTGAGCAAGTGCTTGTTTGTTTACTTAGTGTTTGGACCGTGTTGACTGTGCCTCTCTAACCTTCCTTCGCTTGATGAACTTGACTTTAACGAAGTGCTAACTAGATCTCAAATGCTTGAGCATCAATACACACACCACCTACACACACACACACACACACACACTTCTCTGCTATATGTCTTTAGCAGAAGATCCGATGAACTGAGAGGTACCAAATACTTAGATATCTCATCTTCTTTATACTCCTTTATTAAGATGGAAACTAATGTGTTTGCTTGGTTTTATGTTGTAAAAGATCAAGCAGAAACATTAAAAACTTAAAGTTTGTTAAACACCAACACTTCTCAAAACACATTTTGGCGTCATTTAAACCATTGACTGTACGTGAGATCTGGACTGAGTGGCCCCTCCCCCCTGGAATTCCAAACAGGAAGTACCCACTGGTTCCAGGAAGCCAAAATCCCATAGACTTTATAGAGAAATAAATCCTAATTATAATTTTTTTATCATTGTAATTTTTCTGTAGCACAAGTTATTCGAGTTATAAACTGGCAAATCAGATGCCTCAATTAAAGAAGTGGGCTTGCGTTAAACATTTAAAGCGTTTCCAGAGCCCGCTTTCAGTGATAGGGATGTGGCCTTACATCCTCAATCCTGACTGGAGAGAGTGGTTGCCATGGAAATGTACACTCAAACCCATTTGGACCAATCACTGCTTACCGAGGACGTCTGGTTCCAACATGGCGATGACCGTTTCATGGAAAATGGCATCTGAATTGACTTGTTTTGTTTGGAATTAGAAATAAGGTATTTTCTATGGATGACGTTACACTCACTGTGTCCAGTTCTCCTGCACAGTCAATGATTCAGAATAGTTTTGTAATGATTGTGGACTGAATTTCCTGATATTTCTTTGGTTGTTGTCATATTCTGTTTTTACGTTTCCCCTGTCAGTCATGCCAGGTTTCGGTTGACAATCAACCAACAATTGTCTTGAATTATATTAATGCCCGTCAAGTGTCTTGTTTTCAGTACTACTAGGTGAGGTCACCTGTTTTGGTTGCTCCCATAGTTGATGTTTAAATTAACGCATTAAATGGGAACGTTTCTGTCATGAGCCTGATCTCCTTTATTTTGGATCCAACATATTGACTGTACATACATAGACTGAATGGGTGTGATATTCCTAAGCAGTTTACTTCAAGCTCCAACCAAATATAGTCAATTAAGTTGACATTTTTCACTGAATGGACAGTGCCATGTTGACGCCGGACATCCTCCTTAAGTGGTTCTTGGTCCGAGTCGGTCGGAGATAATACTTCTAAGGCAATCACTCTCGCCAATCAGAAGTGAGCTTGTTGGAAAGCCACACCCCTACCAAGTAAGGCTGGGTTAATAATGTCATAATTTCCAATGTTTTACATGAGACCACCTACTTTTCTAGAGGCACCTGATTGGTCAGTTTATAACTTGAACAACTTGAACTAAAGAAAAAATATCACGAAAAAAAAAAGGATTATCAAGAACATGTTAAAAACTGTATCAGAGCAGGAATAGTTATTCTGACCAATAGAATGACTGAGTCACAGTTGTTTTTTTTTTTCTTTATAAAAGTCTAAGGGATTTTGGCTTCTGGGAGTTCCCGGGTACTTCCTGTTTGGAACACCAGGGGGGAAGGGGCCACTCATTCCAGCTCTGATATACAGTCAATGGTCCAACATCACTGGTTCCTGCCAGTTTTAAAAGAACCTCTGCTCCAAAAACTGTACCTTCATAAGGCTACAAGATAACCAAAACCTCAAATTCTTGTTTGAGGCAGGTTTAAAAACGATTTGCACCAGAGATTGTTCCCTCCAATAGCTGAAGTGAAACACAGATCTTGCTGATATTGCAGGTTTTTGTTTATCTTCTAATCTAAGTGAACTCTAGCACAGTTCACTTCAGTGTGAATGCTCAAAAATTGCTCGGATCAAAGAGGGGAAGTGAGCAAAAGGAGTCAATGGCGTAAGCACCATGTAAGGGCAGAATAAATGCATCTGAGTACCAATTCAATTCAATTCAATTCAATTTTATTTGTATAGCCCAAAATCACAACAACAGTCGTCTCGATGGGCTTTGAAGTAAAACATGAACTCAAAAGGATCATGAATACAAAGAGTCAATAGGAAAATACTAAAATAAACTAACAAACTGACTAAGCTATACTGGCATCCCTGCCCTTAGACCCCCCTTCGCGGTAAGGAAAAACTCCTAAAAAACCGGATTCCGGAAAAAAATGAAGAAACCTCAGGGGTGCCCACATGAAGGAGGGATCCTCCCCCAGGACGGACAGGCGATTTACCAGAACTCTTAGAGAAGAATTAACTTATCTAACTCTACATCTACATATTTAAAGTCCAGCAGACGAGCTTCATCCAGCCGGGGTTGGGGACAGTCAGGGGCACGAGTCGAGCTGGAGGCAGGAACCACAGCCAGGTGTAGGAGCAGGAGCAGAGACGAGGAACACGGTCAGGAACAGGAGCACGGATGGGCCAACTGGAGTCTGGAAGCACTCCCACTCCCCAGGAGGGGAGAGGGAAAAAGGGGACAATACATGAATCGTACTGCACCAAACAGAGGCATGGAGAACTAAATGATAAATGATGATCAAAAGTAGAGAAGAGAGGAAGAGTAGAGGTAGATAAGAAAAGAGGACAGAAAAGAGGACAGAGCCCCAGTGCACCATAGTTACCCCAGCTTCAACTTCTAGCAGCCTTTTAAAACAAATAGTTATTGTTATTTAGTTTAATTTAAACAATTAACATTAAGTTAAATAATCTCTGAATACTAACTAGTCTGACAATAAGCCTGTCCAAGCAGCACACAGGAAGTGCATGGTATAAAAGTGGATATCAAAATAAAAGCCTGATCTGAGAATGAAAAGTAAGAAGAGAAAAAAAAACAAGTTTAATTTTGCATAATAAATCTGTCAGAACAGTAACAGAGTCTTCATTGACGTCTCAAACAAGTCTCAAACCATTCTCAAGTTTCCTTTAGTCAGTAAAAATACACAACTTGGTGAGCAGTTGATGATCTCCAAAAGTCACTTGGGACTGACTGAAGACAAAAAATGTGAATCTCTCAATCCTGATGAAGACTTCTCCTCAATTCAGATATGTCTTTAGATTTAGTGTTTCCATTCGTAAGCTAGCCTAGTTATATTTTAAATTAAAGAAGAAAACTTTTTATACAAAAAATGTAAAAATAAACTACAAAATAAAACAGGGTTCTAGCTGTCATAAAAAAGCTACAGTTAGACAATTAGACAATTAGCCTTGTATTTTCATGTGTGAATATGTCCAAAAATGCATGTATATTTTTTCCAAATATCCCATAAATTCAATGTCCCCATAAAATTCAGGCTTTTCTACATTTCTGGTTGTTTAGAGGAAGACTGAAAAAAAGCCCAGATTTTCCATTTTATACATTTTCCAGCTTCATAATTTGAATGGCTGATTATTTCTCCCCAAGTACCACGGACAGCTGTTTACAAAGACAAAAACAAAATGTATAACAAAAAGTTGCTTTGCTTTTGGACGTTATTCTTTTCTGCAGACGGCGTGTATTGATCTGGACTGTTTTTAACAGACTGCTGGGAGGTCCATTAACTGATGGTGATGACAAAGCTTTAAGAGACTAATGTGTCTCAGGGGGACTGCGGGGCAAAGAAGGATGAGCAGGACACTTCAGCAGACAACACTGCTGAGCTCCTTTTATGCAAAACACTGTCAGTGTAAAAGCAGATGGCTTAAAGACTGCCCAGATGAACTGCTGATGAATGTTCCCTTTTTTTTTCAATGTGGCTTCAAAACACAGCAATTTTTTCACTTTTTTCTACCTTTGCGTGTCGTCTGTGAGGTTTTTTGTGCTGTACTGAACTCTGAGTAATGCTCATATTCAAGTAGCTTATAAATCTGCAAATCAAAGAGAAGCAAACTGTGACAACATGTGGATTTGTTCTTCCTAACGATGTAAAGACAAAGAAGTTTGTAGCTTCACGTCTCAGTTTTGAAACTTTCCTGGGTTGAGTAACCCTTCCAGATCTCAAAGGATCTGTTGGCTTCCATCATTTGTAGATGAGTGTGAGCTTTGAAGAAGTCACAGGTGTCTGAACAGACACAATTTGTTGGAAAAAAAACACAAAGAACCCAAATGCAGGACGAGAATCTGAAAGTTGAAGATTATTCAAAGAAAAACCGGAGCAAAAATCAAAACAATTTAACACCAAAAAACACAATGAAGAGAAGTTAAGTTTGGACTAAATGGTCAGTAGAAGTGTGGACTGCTGTGTGTTCCTCCATGAGGAGAGAAGACAAAACCAAAGGGTGCAGAAACACAAAGGTCTGCAGAGAAACCTGGAAAAAACATAAAAACAAAAACCACAAAGATCCCGTCACACACTGCAGCCACAACTTTGAGAATGAACTTTCCCTTAACACCTCTGCTGTTTTACATGAATAATGTATTTACACTGACCATAAGGCGCACCGATGCCGTGTGATGGAGTGATGAACTGTCCAGGTTGGACCCCGCAACCTCATGACCCCAAACTGACATACAGTTCAGAAAATTGGTGGAAGGCGCACTGGACAGTAACACACAATCTCAATAAATGAAGAATGAAAGGTTTTTTAAAAGCCAGAGGGGACCTGGCTGCAGACAACAAGATGGTGACTGACATTATAGGCTAGAAGTGGAAAGTACACAACTTCAGGCAGAAGCAGAAGTTGCGCGCTTGAAGGGGAGACGCTAGAAGGAGACTCATCAAGCTCGCTGTGGAAACGGTAGGCACGTCGAACATTTCTATATCCTCTGTTTCCATCTTGTATAAATTTCTGCAACCTTTATTAGCTTCTGAACACTATAGGTAAAAAACAAAACAGTCATACAATGTGATATGACTACACTACCCAGAATGTCTAAAGGGGCCAAGAGGCAGGTGATTGGCCATGGAGATTGTTGGGAAGTTATTCTGGTGTACTGTGTGGTTTGTATGTGCTAAACAACAGATTAAATTAAACTTTATTGACAATAACGCTCAACTTTGTTCAGTTGTAACACATAAAATGCCAAATACTCCACTCTCTCTTCAGTATGTCGAAGCACAGTATGTATAACTCCCCCTGGCTCCTGACTACAGTACCCATAATGCTCCAACACTCCACGGTACGACTTACTAGTTTACTTTAGTCACACTAAAACATTTGGAAAGATTTTAGAGCCCTATGTACTAAAGAAAACTGATTTCATGTCAGTAAACAAACAGAATTCATGTATCTTTGGTGGAATCACTTTTTGACAGTTTAACTTTTTCAGGACCTTAAGAACTATCCTCTAAGGGATCCTCTCATGAGGAAAATAGGCAAACATTTCACTTCATGGTGATTTGAGGTTTAGTTTACTCAGGGATGCTTCCACCCCCCACAGGTGGTGCAGTGGAGTTTGAGTGGCAGTCGAAAGGCGGGTTTTTTTCATAATTTAAGGCTTGAGGCTAAGGAAGTTGATAACCTCAGCTTTCGGTTCCAGAAATGGAGGTATGTCTCAGGGTAGGTCAAGTTGCCATAGCAACTCATGCTCTGAACATAACCTGGTCTGGAGCAGGTTTAGTTGAAGCTTAGTTTGTTTTCAGAGAGGTGCAGCAGCATGGCGTGTCCATTTGAAGATGATTTAGTGGATGAAGAAGCTCAGATAATACTTTTTCCACCGTGAGAGGCTGATAAGACCACATATGGATGTTGGAAAAATTAACTTTTTTACATTCTTGATCTAACTTAATTATTTGCTTCAGTGAAGATAACACTTTTTTTTTTGTTAAGTCAGCTTAAAAATAACACGTAGTTTTCAGACAGTTATTTTACTTTCATTGAAATTAATTCAATTAAGTAGGTGTAACTTTGGTGCTGCTGTTAGAGCGGCACCGCAAGGGATTGTGGGATACCTTTCACTTTGCCTGTCTGGACAGATTTCGTTTTAAGTGTGGGTTTTTGACCAAATGTGTTTAGTTGTTTAGCTGTGTTTTGTCTAGTTATTTTTTCCTACTATGTTGAATTCTTTCTGCACCATGAGTGAGAGGGAGGAAGAGGAGGATGAGTTTATTCCGCACCCCTACTGATCCATTACATAATGTTAAGGTTGGAGAAATAGTAAAGGTTTTCATGATGCCAATCTATATTGTTTCTTTCATTTTATTGTTATAAAATGAGAATATCTGCAGGCTCAAATTCAGTATAATAAATTAAGATATAAAAACATTTAATTGAATTGGAGTAATATGACATTTAGTTAAATAAATATGTAAATTTGAGTTGTATAAACACGAATTCAGTTTTATAGACGTAAGAAATTAGGTTGAACAAATTTAACTCAACTACTTGTTACCAATAGAAGTAATTCATTTAAGTTGGCAAAGTTGGATAAGTTATATATAAATATATGCGTCACAATGAAAATAGAAATGAGATAGAAACTCGTGCGTTTACTTTGTCCATTATTTTTCTCCAAGCAGAAAGTCTTTTATTTGCTGATGATTCCGTGTTTTTTTTTTGATGGTCTTATAATCTTCAAACGTTGTCATTAAAATCTCAGACTCCGTCTCACTGAAGTGTAGCGTCTCTTTTTTTCACCATGGTGACTCCGGAAATCGGCTATCCATTGAGAATGTCTTTATGTACTTGCCGTGCATTAACCCAGGGTTACCAAGTCGAGCATAGTTACTCTAACTCATCATTGTCTTTTGGAACCTACATACCCAGAGTAAGCAAGTTCAGGCGGATTTCAGCCAGAGTTCAGGGTTAAAGTCAGGGGAGTTTAAACATGATTTCTGGAATAGTTCCCAGGTGTGCTGCAGACAGGAAATAGACTAATTGAAAAACATTTCAAAATAAGAGATGGGTCGGAAAATACACTTTCAAACCAATAAAGGAGAAGATAGATATAAAACCAAATTAATTAATAGAAATATAATAAAGACGGGGATTAGTCACAACACATCATAAACAAAATAAAACATGACAAAAACAGGGTATTTTGATTTTTTTTCGTTAAAAACCATCAAACTGGAGTGGTCACCTGCAGCTTATGTCAATCATATCCAGAAAAAAAATCCATCCATCCATCTTCTTCCGCTCATCCTGGACCGGGTCACGAGGGCAGCAGTCTAAGCAGAGATGCCCAGACTTCCCTCGCCCCGGCCACTTCCTCCAGCTCCTCTGGGGGGACCCCGAGGCATTCCCAGACCAGCTGAGAGATGTAGTTTCTCAGCAGTGTCCTGGGTCTTCCCCGGGGCCTCCGCCCAGTGGGACATACCCGGAACACCTCCCCAGGGAGGCGTCCAGGAGGCATCCAGACTAGATGCCCGAGCCACCTCAACTGGCTCTACTGGATGCGGAGGAGAAGCGGTTCTACTCCAAGCTCTCCGTGGGTGACCGAGCTTCTCCCCCTACCTCTAAGGGAGCGCCCAGCCACCCTACGGAGGAAGCTCATTTGAGCTATTCGGGACCTCGTTCTTTCGGTCATGACCAGAGGTGAGTATTGGAACGAAGGTCGAAAAAAGAAAATCCTGCAGGTGTTAATGTGGGCTGATATACAAAGACACCAAAAAAGAAAAAAACACGACAGGAAAATGATTAAAAAAAATGAATTCCCAATAAAACAAGAAAACAATCGATTATTTCTCAATAAAGTGATAATTCACTTCGTTTCAGCAATTAATCTTTCATTTTCTGCATGAAAACACTGTTAAAATAATCAGCTATTAAAGTAAATCACTCTTTTTTTTATTTTTACTCCTCTTGTGAGGAAGAAAAAAACAAAAACAGAGCGTGGAGATGAGAATAAAAGTGCAGTCATTTACTGTTAATTTGCTTGTCTTCCTTTCCTCTCTGCCCAACAATGTGAGAGTCCTCCCGTCATCCCTTCACGTTTCTTATTTCATGCTCAGCTGGGAAGCTATGTTGTCTCTGTGACTGGAAAATGTGGTGTTCAATCAAAACATCTGCAGGACTGAAAGTGTTTAAATTCACGTCTACACATGTTTTGTTGATTATGGTTAGAAACTTCGATGTAAAGGTTCTCCGCTGCTTTTCCATCCTTTCATTCGTCTCGCTTGAAACTTTTTTTCCTCTCATTTTTCAGCCTCTCCTCATCAGATTCCCTCCCCCTCCATAATTACCACTTATTAATTTTAAATGAGAGCCCTAACACATTGCAGGGCTTTAATACGGCCTGTTAATATGAGAGGTAATTTATGGGGTGTGTGGGATGAAGGGATGAGAGTCGTCCATCACAGAAATCACTCCAGACTCCGTCCGGGACCCTCGGCTGAGTTACACAGGTGAGTGTCAGGTGTCTGGACTCCACGTTGATGAGAGGAAAAAGCCCTCATTTGAATTTCTCCCTGCACGGAGGCCGTGCCCGATGAGAAAGGCTGCTCCTCTGCTTCTCCTCCACGGCTTCTTTTCTTCTCCTCTCCACTCCGGTCTTTGTGTTGCATGCCCCATTTCAGAGGCTTTTCAGGGGTTGAAGTGGCGCTTGGCTATGCTGAAGTGTCTGCACTGCTGTGCCTGAGCCTGCAATTCGCCAACTGTATGTGTATGGGTGGATGGGAGTGGGGTGGGGGTGGGGGGGGGGGATGTGGCTGAATGTGTGTGTGTGTGCCTGAGCCTGCAATTCACCAATTTCACCGCTAATTAGCCCACAAAGGCTACCGGCGGGGTGGAGCAGAGGAGGATGAGGAGGGTAAAAGAGGGGTGGCATTCGCGGGAGGTCCAGGCCTGGAAGGGTGGAGGGGGCGGGGGTGGTGGTGCTGGCACAGCTGAGGCTCATGGCACGGGACCAGGCGTCTTTGTGTGTGT
The DNA here is from genome assembly GCA_023969325.1 of Oryzias curvinotus. Lineage (NCBI taxonomy): Eukaryota > Metazoa > Chordata > Actinopteri > Beloniformes > Adrianichthyidae > Oryzias > Oryzias curvinotus. The sequence goes on from CM043717.1 coordinate 28,346,714, forward strand.
GTGTGTGTGTGTTGTTGTTGTTGGGGAGCATATGCGTGTGTCGCTCCTGCTCCGGCGATGGCTGCAGCTGCAGCTCAGCCGGTCGGGCTGGTCCCAGCATGCCCAGCGGTCCCACTACGCCCCCTGGCACAGAGAGCTGGTGCTCTGCCATTGCTGCCTAAGAGGGTGTGAGGAGCCACAGCCAGCTTCCAGGGAGCAGGGCAGCCCGGAGTCTGGCCCGTCAGCGCCATGCACTGTTCCACACCTCTTTCTATTCTGTGATTTTCCACACAAAACACACGTTGATGAGATATTTGATCACCATTCAGACTTCAAACCATTATGTTTTAGCGACAGATTTTAGCCTACAGCGTCAGCTGACAGGAAGCAGGAAGTGTTACTTGCAGAGTTCAGAGTTCGTGCTCATTGACTGTAAATAAGAACTGGACTGAGTGACCCATCCCCCCTGGAGTTACCCGCCGGATGCAATAAGACAAAATCTTTAATAGACTATAATAGAGAAATAAACAGCTGTTAGTCTGTCATTCTGGCTCTGATGCATTTTTTGAACAAGTTCTTGATTTTTCATTTCATGATTTTTTCTGTAGTTCAAGTTATTCAAGTTATAAACTGACCATTCAGACCATAAAAGTAGGCGGTACCTGCTGCCCCCATTGACTGTATCTGAAAACTGGACTGAGTTTGTGTGACGTCACTCATAGAAAATGGTTTACTTCCTGTTCCAACCAAATAACTTCAATTTAGTCGCCGTTTTTTTTTTTTTTTTTTTTTTTTTGCAATACGGATGCCGCCATGTTGGAGGCAGATGACGTCAGAAAGCAGTGATTGGTCCTGGTCAGTCTGAGTCAACAGTTCCATGACAACCACTCTCACCAGTCAGGAGTAAGCTTGTTGGAAGGCCACACCCCTACCACTTGCTAGGAAGCCAACATGAAATCTGTCAATACATTTTTTGGAATGTGTGTAACCCTTGTGCTATCCTAGTCACTTTAACATTGGGAGTGGGGTCATCTAGACCCACTAGACAGTGCGGTAAACCTTTGTTCTTCAATGATTTGTGATCTTCACTGGTGTCCATGGAATACATGAAATCCTTTCCACCTTTATCCACCTTTGTCATACTAGGGACAACACATCAATATAAGGATAGGGTCATCTGGACCCGATAGCACAAGGGTTAAAAAAAAGGTATCAGAGCAAGAATGGTTATTATGACCAATAGAATGAATGATTAACAGCTGTTTAATTGTTTTAAGGTAAGTCTATGTGATTTTGGCTTCATGGAGCCAGTGGGTACTTCCTGTTTGGAACGCCAGGGGGGAGAGGTCACTTAGTCCAGTTCTCATATATGGTCAATGGTATTGGGTTGTCTACTGTGAGATGGGATGTCCCAGTGGGATAGAATCAGAATGTCCCCCATCATTTCTGTATACGAACTCAAAAGTGAGGGATTTTTTCTCCTGATCAGACGAACCTTCTTTAGTTTTTCCCAGGTTTTGGACTGATCCGTGGTGGTTGTTAAAGCAGGAGTTGAGTCAGAATTGTATCAGCTCTTCTCCTCTCCTTTGTGAAAAGACGCTTCGGGTCGCAGATTCAAGCAGCAGAAATGAGCCAGTAAAGCTCAGCCATCTGGAAGGAACAGGGATGGAGATGACGCTCCTCCAAATCTAGAGGAGCACATTGCTGTTATGTGGAGATCCTGTAGATTAGACATGTTTCTGGGGAGGTGTTATAGGAGAACCCCAGACATGTTAAAGCTATAGCAGCATCTGGGAAGCAAGAGTTCCAGAGGATCCAAATCACCGATGGATGGAAAGTTTCTGCCTGGAATCAAGGAATCTGTTCACGACTTTTGCTTTATTATCCAACTATTATGCTATTATTGATACATTCATTTTCCTATCTGTCGTTTAGATGTGTTTGTCTTAAATTCCAACAACATTAAGCTCTAAAAAGGACATTTTAATGCTTTACAACCAGAGATGAAAGAGTGTTTTATCCTGATTAATGACAGGAAAACACAATTTCAGGCTTTCACAAATAAGACGGCCATTATAGTGTGTTTATGTTAAGTTCTTTTTTAAGTTTAAATTCATCAACATCAACAGATGCGTTTGTAACTGAATAAAAACATCACTTTTCCTCATTTCTGTCCTTAAACTGGTTCACACAGGTCTATGTGTGATGCAGATCTTTCGCTTTGGACCGCTTTAAAGTGACTTACAAAAATCTCCTTAACCCCTCCCACTGATCCTTCACACAAACACACACACCAACACACACACACACAACCTCATGTGAGCAGCTGTGTCAGGTGAGATCAATAGGTCTGAAACATGTCCAGAGCTTTAATCCATCAGTGGTGAGTGGAGAGAAAAGACAGAGCAAGAAAGCTATCACTCAGTCACAAACACACACGCATACATGCACATACACACGCACACACAAACATCAGCTCCTTTTCCATTTTAACTTCTTCCTTTCTCGCGTTCTACTGTCACACATGAATATTTATTTCGCTTCATACTTTACAGCAAAACAACAAAAATACAATTTAAATGACAAGATCAAATCTCTATTTTTTAACAGCTGTGAGGATGTTTAAACGTGTGTTATTGCTGCTTCTCTTGGACACAGAAGGGAAGAGAGGAAAGGCAGAATCGGGTCCTTTCTCCTCCTCTGCTCTGCTTCAGCAGAGGAAGCCATGGCATTATGGCTGCTGAGCGTTCGGCCTCTCGTTTCAGGTCTGCGTGGTTCAAGGCTGCAAGAGCAGCACAGAGGGACAAAAGGCACCAGTCGGTGTGAGAAAATGAGTTTCTGCATGCGTGCAGCACAAAAAGCCCCTTGTCCGGCAGTGAATGTGGTTTCGATGGCAGGAGGGGAGGATGCCTCTGCTGCAGTGGAGAGAGGCAGCTGCAGCGCATGGCGGTCCCCGGTCAGGAATGGGAGGGGCAGGGTTTGAGCGGGGAGGACCTGACCACAGCATCCAAACCACCATCACAGTTATGCCGACTAAACCACAGAGAAAAAGTAGTTTACGCTGCATCCATTTGAAAAGGGGAGCCAGGGAACACGTTGAGACGTGCTCTCAAGGCATTTTTCTGAAGGTAGAGGACTTATGTAAAGAAAATTAAGCTTGAAATTACATCTCTGGGTGTGTCTTTGCTCAAATCATTGTAAATCAGGAGAAGATGAAAAAAAAAACGGCGTATTTGTGAGAGAAAAGATGCTGGGCAGGCCACAAGCTCCCGACTCTGAGCTCACAGCAACAGAGAGGGGGAGGGGGGCGGGGTTGCTCTGCGCCAATAGCCCTGTCCTCCTTCCTGCCGCTCAGCAGAAACTATGCCAGAGAAAACGGCACAGGTCTTTCAGATTTTGGGCGAATAACAGCATCATCATAATTAAAAGACTGCTGGGAACACTTTAAAAGTAAGTCAAAGGATGACCGGAGTGAGTCTTTAAAGAGATTTTTCTTCTCCTTCATTTTTTTTGTTTTTGTAGCAATCAATTCAGGTTCTCCTGTGAGTTTGGAAAAAAAAAAACTTTTTAGATAAAGAACCTGCAAGATTTTCTATGATATGATCACATTAAACCAAAATTTGTTTTTATTCCAGTGTTTGATGAGGAAAAAAGGAATGTAAAAATCTGGCAGGAAATGGATGTCTGAAAGGGCCCATATCATACAAAATGACCTTTTTGAGCCCCCTGGCTAAACGCACAAACATGGTCTGTGCAGAGCTAGCAGTGCTTTCATCTTAGCATCGACTCTGTGAAGAAGATGTTTTGTTGGTGAAAAGCAGACACACTGATGATGTCATGAAATGGAGCGAAAGGCGGAGCCTCAGAGATTGAGTTCTCTTAGGGGTTGGAAAATTAGCTGCAAATTTTTATTTAAAAATCATTCTCAAGATAATATATTATCATATATGTGGATACAGGTTATTCTGAAAGGCTTAAGAAAAGCAGGATATAGGTCCTTTAAATTAAACCGAGATTAATTTCTGATACTAGCTTGGTTAAAATATTTCTGTTGGGAAAAAAAGATTAAAAGTCGACATGTTTGGTGTGTAAGGTTCATTTGTCTACAGTGGCCCTGAAGTTCAAAGTACATCAACGAATCCCTTAAAGCAAAAACCTAGTAAATATTCCAACATCTATTAAAAAGGCAAAACAAATCTTTAAAAAACAAAATTACATGAATCAAAAAATAATTCTAAAACAACAGTAACATAGTTAAAAACAAAAAACATTTTGGAAAACAAAGTGTAATTTCCGGAAATATGTTAAAACATGAAACAAAATAAGAAACCAGAAAGGGTCGTTTTTATGAGACCTCCCCGATTGGATGATGACGTTTGTTCAACTTGACAACAGGAAGTTATTTGGGATGACTGCATCCACCCACATGAAGCTACTTCTTTAACCCCTGTTCTATCCTAGGCACTGTAACATTGGGAGTGGGGTCATCTAGACCCACTAGACAGAGCTCTGAACCTTTTTTCTTCAATGATTTGTGATCTTCACTGGTGTCCATGGATTACATGAAATCCTCTCCACCTTTAACCACCTTTGTCATGGTAGGGAGAACACGTCAATGTGAGGGTGGGGTCATAGGATAGCACGAGGGTTAAGTGTCTGAGCACAGCCACTGCAAAAGTTTGGTGATTTCAAGAAATGCACGACTCTGGGAGTGTTTCAGGCAGGCAACTAGAGCAGTGCGTTTACCTGGCTACTCCCCCCAGTCTAATCAACTCACCTGTTCTGCGTCCTTCTTCAGTTCCAATCCTCTTCTTCCATTTCTGCGAGCTCTGCGTTCGTCACCCCCCCCCCCCCCCCCTCCCGGCTTCCACCTGAGAGCTCCGTAAGGGGTAGTTTATTACCCACAGTTTTCTATGGAGATCTTGGTTTTATGTATCTGAACAGAGCCTTCTGCCAAACTAAAAGAAATGTGGAAATAAATCTTCTTCACTGCATAAGTTGTCTGACTGAAATGATTTTTAGCTTGCTAAATGTTTTTTTTTTGGTGTCTGGAATTTTGTTTTAATTTCTAAAATGTGATGCTCTTTTCTTATCATTTGTTCCTGTTGTTGTGATCTTTAAAGTAGTCTTGCGTAAAGTGATTTGTCGACTTGATTTGAACTTCAGGGCCACCGTAGTCCTCTGATGAGTTATGGAAGAAGATTTTTGATTCTTTTGCAATAGGAATCTTATGTGGCCTTGTTTTTCTGCAGCGGATTTACCTTCAGGACCCGACGCTCCGTCCACGTGGCGACCATCTCCTCGCTGCTCCTATCTAACCAATAAATAATAGTCTGCCACGATGAAAACAAGGTCACTTCAATAGGCTGACCAGCGGCTCGGTTCTCCCTCAAGCGCCGAGCGGTCACATCTGATGCCGGCGTTGACCTCAATGTTAATGAACAAAACAGAGAGAGGGGCAAAGAAAAGAGGGAACAAATGAATATGAATGAAAAGCAAATCTATCAGAAACACGCCTCCTTTAAATAACCACCTCCCTCGCTCCCCTCCTCCACCCCTCTCCTCCTGCTCCCCTTCCCTCCACCCTGTTATATTTTATTCTCCAACGCGTGGTGAATTTAATAAATATATGCAAATGTGTGCTGTGGAACATGACGAGTGTAAATCAGGCGAGGATGTTCTTTGAGCGCTGCCGAGATTGAGGCTGAGAGCTGACCCTGGGTTAATCATTTTTCACTTCCCTATCGCATTCAATTCTGCAGCAGCCTGTGTGCGCACACGCGTGTGTGCTTCATCAATGCACATGCATGTGTGTGCGTCTGCTGCTGGAGGAAATACACAAAGCATTTCAAACTTTGGATGTATAATTAGGACAATATTTACTTTCAAATTTAGGAAAAATGGGACGCGTACCTCAAAAAAAAAAAAAAAAAAAGTAAAATCTGACTCTTGGCATTTCACAAGTTTTCTGTGGATTTCTTTCCTTGGAGCATATTTGCACATTTGAATTGAAGTCACGGCCGGTCTTTCTAACTGCACTTTGGGATTTTAAAGGGTTTAATGTAGCCGTGAAAGGTTAGAAGATCTGAGGGAAAATGTGTGTTTGGCTATTGTATCTGCGGTCCACGTCCTCACTACACGAATCGATCTCCCTCTAAAGCAAGTAGGTTAAGGAACACTACACAAAATTTTATGTTGGAGCTTTATTTTTACATTTTCTTTGTTCTTCCTGCAGTTAGATCAAAGTTTGACTTCAAAGTGCTGTCAGATGAGCTGTGACACGATGCTGTTTGGGCCCTAATGAGCCCTCTTTAGGGCACAAATAGCAGACAAACAGATCCACGGTCGTCTTTGTTTTCCTCGTCTGAGCTGGAATCTGGATCTAAACTGAACAGCTACGATATTGCTCACCATTTTTGCTGCACCGCTAATGTTAGGTTGGGGTTGTGGGAGGCTGTAAGCTAGAGGGAGAAAGTGGAAACAAAGGGATGATGGGAAGTAGGGGGAGGCTCACTCTGCAGGGGTCACTTTCAGAAATAAAATAAAAATTCCTGCTTCCCAAATTAATTTGGTTGGTTCCAGAAGTAAACCATTTTGTATAGGTGACATCACACACAATCCAGTTCTTGCATACAGTCAAATGACTGATAATGTTCAATGAATTGTAATTCCATGTCTTTATATGAATCCTTTTAATTTGTTCTTCGAGTCTGGAAGGATTTCTCTGAGAGGTTTCATGTTTTTTTAGTTTAGTCCGGCTTTAATTTGTGATCTGATTCTGTTGCAGCTTTTCTGTTGTCCACATCTTCACTCCTGTTTTCACTTTTCAATCATCTCAGCTACTTTGTGTTGATTTATCCCTGTAAGTTCCCGGCAGTCAGATATTCTCTTCTTCACTTTTTTATTTCCTGTTATAAGGGTTCTGTTTAGTCGACTTAATTCAATAATTAAATTAAACGTCTTTCTCAAAGTCTGCTTGGCCTCCTCCCATTTGGCTTTTCATGAGAGCAGGACTTTCAGGAAGTCCACAAGTATCACCAGGTAACCCCCATCCCAATTTATTCCCATATCTCCTCAGGGATTTTAAAAAAAAAAACAAATCTGCAGAGTATAATGGAGCAAGCACACTTCCCTCTCCACCTTAAAGGTTCATAAATCCAGAAGAGGACTCCTCGCACATTCGCCGCTCGCATTCCCAGCGTTCAGCTTTTATTTGTCTGAATTCGATCGATACCGTCCTGAATCGTTCCTTTCTTCACATATTTACAATTTGTCAGTTTCCACAGAGTGGCGGGGCCTCGATCAATTCTGGATAAATAACCTTCAATGCACAACTTGAAGGAAGGATTTGTCTTTTGCTGGCCCCCCAGCCCCCACCCCCTTCTACACCCCCCCCCCCCTTGTTTGTCCAAAAAACAGGAAACATCATAAAAGAAAATTCTGCACAATAATTGCAAAATACATTCCCAGCTGAGGATATATTTAGAGTCTAAGATTACACTTTTTTTTTAATTTATTGAGCAAATTCAATTCAACACGATATTTTAAAAGAAAGTCATAAAGAGGTTCTAGCTTTAGGTTTCCTCAGTGCTGAGTAGAAGCACAGTGTTGGTGTATAGTCACAAACATGGACTAATGTAAACATTCCTATCCATGAATCTCACCAACAGGTCTGCACGCTTCCATAGCTGAAGCCGCCACAGCCTAAAACCAACTTCAATGTTTTAAATCTAAAAAAAAATATGGGAATTCATGTCAAATGGCAGCCATGTGTGGATGAATGAAACCTTTATTCTGTCATTCAGTAAATTTAAAGGAAAACACAGATTATCACATGGGATACAAAGTTAAAAGATGTTGGTTGATCAAGTAAATTAAAAAAAAAAAAATCTATCCAGACTTCTTAGTCCAGAATCTGTAACCAGCTGGATGACATCTGTTTTGACCCACTGATGTATACGTGTTCACTATGACCTGTCACCAGCAGCATGTCTGTAGAGATAAATGTGCATGAACACTTTTGCTCCATGCGCTCACTCAGCGCTCTATGGCCTTCATATTTCCAGCGGGTCACCTGTGCAGGTTTGCCCGTTTTTTCACCCGCAGTTGTGACCAATGCTGCGTTCACGCCAAAAGCGATTCACGCATCAAATCTGCTGCTGGACGCTTCTCCAAAAACATGTTCCTAAACTTGATGCTGCTGACACATGTAGGAGGAGCTACCGCCAAAGGTTTTCAGCCTCATCTCACCAAGGAAGCATTGACGGTGCATGTCATTTACAATGTATGGTGACTAGAAATCAGATTTCTTTGTTTTGAAGAGCTCCACAAAAGCATCAGTAAACGTGCCTCCATGTCTGGGTTCATGAGATCATTCGGAGACTCTCCCAGTGCGGCGAGCTTCACCATCTACTGCAGGAGCTGCGTCTGAATGATGGACGCTTTCAGTGGTACTTCTGTCTCTCTGTGGCCCAGTAGACCAGTAAGATTCTCCTCCATTTTGGTTTTGGACTCCACCCCCATCATTGGGGCCTAAATTTAGTTCCTGATTGGTTGCCTCGACACGTGACGCACAAGTCGCATTGTGATTGCCAGACCAACGTGCCACGCCCAATGCTGAAATCTCGCCACGCTACCTCTGATCGGGTCTGTACATTGACCAAACATGGAAACTGGACGCCCCTGATGCGGGAATGGTGTTCGGTGTGAACGCAGTGTAAGGCTACAGCCAGCCTGAGCATTGGATTGTCCCGAAAGATGTCAGCCAATCAAGTCTGAGCTTCAATCCAGAATCTGATCACCAACCGGTTTTTCCACAAGCAGCATGAACTTCATCATCATGTTGCTTCAAATAATAAAAGAAGAAAACAGAGATCTAAAAAAATAAGGCTTTTCCGATCAACAAAGCTATACTTTTGCTAGTAATGTAATACCAGGAGAATTATATCATTATTAAAGTACAGAGAGGAGGTTAAAAACCAGCAATCAAGAAAAGAGGACAGACATATGTAGCTGTTGTCTCAGTTGGGTTTCATATTTATCAAAAATGTTTGTTAAAATGATATATTAATGGTCAATTGTTTTATTTTGGTTTTAATGTGTAATTTTAGTTTACATCATGTCAGAAAATAATATTTTCTTTTAAAAAGAGCATAACATGACTTCTAGAGGCAGAGGCAGCAGTAAAATGCAGGGCCAAAAAAAGCTTCAATCCAGCACAAAATCAAACAACTTTCCTGTTTGTTAATCATTCCTGCTAATCAAAGTATCGTCTAGTTCTAAAGTTCAGAGAAATTAATTGATGCTTCCTCAGGTAGATTCATCTTGAAAACTAAACTACCTTAGCAAAAAGTAGTCTACTAAATGTCATTTAAATATACTTAGTCTATACTAAGGCTGTATTCAGACAGGAATGTCTGTTGGTCTGGACAAAGTCCACTTTATTTGGTCCTGGACCTTGCATTTGCTCTGTAGTTAGACTGCATTACACTGATTCAAACCAATGCCTGTAAACAAAAGGCAAGGAATTACAAGGGCGGGGCAAACCAATGAGAAAAAGAATGATGGAAGTCCTGCATTTTGCAATCCTTGTCAGGATAGATCACTGATCCAACTTTATATCTCTTGACCGATTCTGGACGTCCGTACCAACGTCAGGTGCAACCCTTTTTACTTTGATACGGCGGAGGCGTGCTGCAAGGCGGTTACTGAAGAGACGGCAGCTAAGAAGGTCTGTTGATCAGTGTTTATGACATATAGACTGTTGGTAAACTGTGAGAAGCAACATGGATCACGTTAGAAGTTGTGTCAATGAGCCTGCATTCATCCGACCACGTTTTAGTTGGCTGCTGTGTCTCATCAGTCGTGGTTGCTATGTTCCCACTCTGCTGATATCCCATAACGTCCGGCAGCGTTTTGGTTCAGATGTTCTGCTGCGAGCGTGGATCATATTCCGACGGAGGAAACTCTGAGCGAACTGAAGCTTAGTTCGTTTGGAAAGGAACCAAGAGCACCTCGAAAGACGGGTCTGACAGCAGTTGCTGGTCCCAGGACCAGGGTCCGCTTGGGTGCATTCAGACCGAAGATTTGTTCCAGGTTATTGGTAGAAATAAACTCTAGTTCACTTTTTATAAACTATCTATATTATATATTATAAGTGCACTCGTTTTTGCTATGGGTCACTTTAATCTTTGGAACCATGTGTGTTTTTGTGTCATGTTCTGTAATGTTGTTTTTTTTTCTGTCAGAAAAGAATGAATTCTTTTTTTTAGCCAAAGAAAATACACTGAAACTATTTTTAGCCTTAAAAAAACGACTTTCAAAAAGTAATCCTCGCAGAAACATCTTTTCTTCCGATGAGGAATTTATGGTGGAGAAGACAAAGTCAAGGCACAATGCTGCCCTCTGGTGGTTGTGTGCAGATTTCTAGCACAACTCGAAGTTTGACTCGTGAGGGAAAAAAGACTTGCTTGAAAAGAAGATGATTTATAACAAAATAAACTGTTAGTTTAAGGTAAGGGTTTATATATTTTGGTAGAAACTAAATTGATGCACATTTAGTGGAAAATGTAAAGCATTTTTCTTTAAGCAGGTCATTGAGTTTGTGGGGGGGGGGACACAAAAAGTTTTTTGTTTAGGATTCAAAACTTAAATTTAGTTACGTTACAGTAAAAAGAGTAACTTTACAAGGGAACTCAGAAAAGTGTGCTCCTTTGTTTGACTCCTCTGTGAGTGAAAAAATAACTGAGCAGCACCTGATTATTGTCCGTGTCCCGACACAAACTCTGGCGCTTCTGAAGGCAAATATCAGCGGCGAAGACACTCCAGAAACCCCCGGAGAGGTGACTGCGTGCATCTGTATGCGGCGCATCCCCACATGCAGCCCTCTCCTGTCCTCCATTGATTGCAGCCCGCGCCACCGCAGGCTTCTCTTTGCTCTTTTCAAATGATTGCGCTTCTAATCAAACATAATTTACTCACTATCTTTGCGCTCTCCGCCGCCCTCTCCCACCCATCCTCACCCATTCCTGGTAGCCCCCTCGCCCAGGGCCTGTTGCCAAGGCAACCGGCATCTAATTTCTGAAGTGTCAGTTTGCATTATTGTCTTCACGCTTTCCAGCAATAACCTGCCCCCCCTCCTCCTCCTCCCTCCCTCCCTCCCTCCCTCCCTCTCTCTGCCTCTGTGGTCTGTTTGCCTATCGCGCACTCACAAATACACACAGATGCACAAAACACACAAATACTCATACATACACAACGCACCGTCTCAGTGTTTCCTCACTGGCCTCTTGCACTTTATCCTTTAGAGGTTTTTTTTTTTTTTTTTTTTCCATGGCCTTCTCCTTTAATTCTTTCTCTCTTTTGCGCACAAGCAAACACAACATGTGAGGTTCGAGCTGCAAGATTTACTTTACCTGCTGCAGACCCCCCCCCCCCCCTCCCCATCCCTGCAGGCTACATCTTCTATGAGAGTGGAATCAAGATGAAACACAAATAAAGTATAAAAATACCTTTCTCATGCACCAAGTACTTGTGTCCCGACTTATTTTTAATCAAACCAAACAAACGCTTTAAAACACAAGTATAGCTGTTTCCCATAAAGGCAAACAAAATCCAGAGATGAAATACACTAAAATGTCATTGAATAAATAGGTAAAATGCATGGGGAGTAATAAACATATGCAATAAAATAAAGTAAAATAAATAAAAAAAAATGACCAAAAATATTTGTTAAGATTGAATTAGAAAATAATTTGGTACCATTTTTTTTTATCACATTTGAACAACAGTTAAACTTTTGGAACAAACCAACTAATTTTGTTCATAAACAATTTAAAAAGTGATTTTTAATTTACCCGATTTAATAGATTAAAAACACAGTTAGTTATATTTGTGTTTGAAAAAATACTGACATAATAATTGACACAGTTTTATCATTTTATGTTACAGTATTTTCTGATTTTTTATTGCCAGTCATGATTTTTTATCTACACCCACTGACTTTGAGTCAGTTTAACTGAGGTAAATTCAGTTATGCAATAACTATTTGTAATATTAATAATCCAAAGCATAAATTATTCATTTAAAAAATTCTATAGAAGTCTTCAGTGAAAATTGACGAATTTATTGTTACACAACATTAATAATTTGTTTGACAATATTTCTGTTAATTAGAGCACAAATCAAACAATGTTGTGTTTTAATTCAGAATTCTAAAATCTGGTGTGAAAGAGTGGAATCTGCTTCTGTGTGTCAAACTAATACAAACCAGATTCAACCAAAAAGTTTTCTTTTGTGGGTTTAGTTTGTTTAAATCAGGATTTTTATTTATTTTTTTTGCTGAACTTTAAGTTACACAAACATCTGTTCTGTGTGTTTACTTCTATTCTTCTTATCAAGGTTGCAGCATTTTTCCGCACTGTAAAAGCCTCTCACCATAAACTCATTTATTTGGGATTGATTTTCATGAAGTACTGTTGAGTACTGTGTACTATTGAGTACTGTGAAGCCTCTGCAGGTCCCAGTTGATTTAATCACAAATAGAAAATTTCCCTGAGACCAAAACCTGGAGGTAAATAGAGATTGTGGGTGGATTGGACATGGTTTTTATTTCTGCTTCTATAGTCACCTAAGAAAAAAAAAAGTTGTAGATGAATTAACATTTTAAACAGACTGATGGCTTAGCATTAAATGCTAACAGGAAGTCCGTGTTCAGATTAGCCGTTACACAGGTAAAAAAAGGTCCTTCTCAAAATAATTTAAAAATGCAGAATTCATTGTCCCATTGTTGCCAATAGAACTAGAAAAATGTGTCCAAGATTTATTTACATATAGGAGAAAATGAAATATAGAAATGAATTATATTCACTCATTCTGCTCTGACAATTGGACATATTATGTCTTAAAATAGCTATATTTACATACATACATTCATGTTTTTACTTAAAACATCATATTTAAGTTTTCAAAATTAAATGTAAATTGAGTTTAAAAAAGTGTTTAATGGATTTTTTTTTTTAAAATATGATGTTTTCAAGTTAAAAATGTTAACACAAGTCGTTACATCTTAACGAAGTTACTAGTTAGTTCTGTTTCATATCAAGTGTAATTAAATATTAAACCAAAACCAAAAAAAAAAAAGGTTTGGATACTTCCCCTTCAGTTCCTGACAGGGTCCTCATTAAAACAATAATTACATCATTTCCATTTTAGGCAAAAATCTTGTTTCCATGATATAAAAAAGCTGAGAAACTCTAAGATGGTGATTTTTTTTTTTTAATCGACAAAAACATCTTAACCTTCCCTGTGTTTAATGAGTTGATTTGTGTTGAGAGTTTTTGATTGAATACCTGCTTAGCATCAAGAAAAAATGCCTCAACCATAAAAGAATGATAATCAGGGAGCTGCTTGAACTCGGGAAGGTGACAGCACAAAGTGAGCATTGGGCTGATAAACCAGTTGTTAAAAAGTGGAGTGTTTTTGAAGGTCTTAAGTGAAGACTACCTGTGATCACATTCTCATTAGAAACGGAGAATACTGTGAAGTGTTGATAGTCCCCACAGTCTGAGGAAGTGTGAGAACGTTGGTGTCGGAGGGAAGAAACGCGCCTGTCGAAACCAGACAAAGACAAAGACAGGAAGCTGGAACAAACAGAGCCGCCCGTTCAGATCCTGAGAACTCAACTTAAATGAAATTGACTGTACAAAGATGCAGCGAGCGTGTTTACAGAGACTGGGGGATTCGGTGTGTCTGCACCTTTTAACGAAGAGATTTGTACCGTGTGAGTAATCACCGGCTGATGGGGAAAACAGTTTAAAGAAGTGTTGCGCTGCGAGTGATTTATAATGCTGTTTATTGGGTTCATGCAGGAGGCGGTCCTGGAACTTCCTGTTTGAGACTTGAAGGTAATCACAGTCGGGTCAGTTCACCCAGAAACCATCTGCTCGGATGAAAAACGACCAAACTTTACCAAAGATATAAACATGTTTCAAAGACCTTTTTCATCTCTGATTACATATAATCTCCAGTCCATTTGAGGTAATTTTTTTTTATTTTATTTTAAATTAAAACTGTTCTCAAAGGACATCATGATGCTGGGAGGATGATGGGGGGGGGGGGGGGGGGTGCTGGTCTGGATGCTGGGATGATGCTGGGAAGATACTGGGGGGATACTGGGAAGATGCTGGGAGGATGCTAAAAGGATGCTGGGGGGATAGTGGTTGGGATGCTGGGAGGATGCTGGTAAGATACTGGGAAGATGCTGGGAGGATGCTGGGGGGGGGGGGGATGCTGGGGAGGATACTTGGGAAGATGCTGGGAGGATGCTAAACGGAATGCTGGGAGGAATGCTGGGGGGGATGCTGGGGGGGGGGGGAGTGCTTGGGGGGGGATGCCTGGGAAGATAACTGGAGAAGATGGCTGGGAGAATGCTGGGAGAATGCTGGGAAGATACTGGGAAGATTCTGGGAGGATGCTAAAATGATACTGGGAGGATGCTGGGGGGTGATGCTTGGGGGGGGGGGTATACTGGGATGGATGCTGGGAGGATTGCTGGGAAGAAGCTGGGGAGGATTCTCTGGGGGGGGGGGTGAATGCTGGGAAGATACTGTGGAGGATGCCGGGTGGGTGATGCTGGGAAGTATACTTGGGAGGATGGCTTGGGAGGATGCATGGGAGGATGCTGGGAAGAGAACTGGGATGGATGCTGGGAAGATGCTGGGAGTATGCCTGGGAGGATGGCCTGGAATTGGGAGTCTGGGAGAAAACTGGGAGGATGCTGGGAAGATACTGGGAGGATGCTGGGAGGATACTGGGAAGAAACTGGGAGGATGCTGGGAAGATACTGGGAAGATGCTGAGTGGAAGTATGAACAATGCTGGGAGGATGCTAAAAGGATGCTGGGAAGATGCTGGGAGGATACTGGGGGGATGCTGGGATTGTTCTCTGACGATGTTGGGAGGATTTTTGGAGGATGCTGAAGGGATGTTGGCAAGATGCTGGGGGGATGTGGGGAGGATGCTGGGAGTGCTGGGATATTTTTCTAAGTATGTTGGGAGGATGCTGGTATGATGCTGGTTGGATGCTGATTGGATGTTGGGAGGATGCTGGGAGGATTGAAGCAGCTGAAACAGAGCAAACTCCAAAAGCTATGAGAGTTCAAGATGTCTCCTGACAAAGTGAATCTGCAGAAACAGGAACCACAAAATTAATGCATAGTTACTTGCAGGTCTGATCCTGTTTGTTTCTTCAAACCATCAAGAATTCCTTCAGTTAAGCTTTTACTTTTAACACCCCCCCCCCCCCCCCGAAAAAAATAAAAAATAAGAAAACAGGACAGTTGTGTAGAAAAAAAAAGAATCTAATCTCTAATCTCTGATTTGTTAAAATTCTTCATATGGCTTTTAAACATTTTTACTGCCTTTTTTCAAAAAGTCTGAAGGTTTGGAAAAAATAAGTTTGTTTTCGTTAGTTTAGTGACTCAGATGTCAGAAGAAGTGCTGTTTTTTTTTTAATTGTTTAATATATTGATTGCAGTTGCGTACATCTGTCTGATCTGAGTCTTTTTGTCTTCATGTCATAACATTTGTTATCATGTGAAAATGCAGGATTTTCAGTGGTAAAATGTTTGAAATGGAGGATTTTTGTGGAGAGTTAAATACTTTTTTTTAGAGTTCAACTATTTTACCATTAAATAATAAAAGTTGGGTTTTATTAGCTGAAAAAAGAAGCAGATTTTCAGCTGAGGTTTTGAAAAAACTGTTAAAAACAAACTATTTCAAAGGTGCAGCAACAAGCTCTGCAGATGTCATCCTTGAGATTATTCTTTGTCCTTTTACCAGCTGTTTTTTTTTTTTATAAGGGGGGAACTTGTTTAGGAAAATCCATCTGAATTAGTCCACAACTGAAAAGTAGCTTCTTTAAACGTCATTTTCTGGCATTCAGGACTTATATGAGCAATTGAAAAAAGTGTTTTGCTTCACAAAAAAGGGGGGAAAAAGTCCAACAACCAAAAATATAAATCATGTCTTTCTTTTAATTTGATTTTATTTCAAAGATTTAGTTTTCCTCAACTATAAACAACTTCATTTGCTGTTGCTTTGCCATTTATAACTGGTGATTTAAAAAGTTCCGCTCTGTCCAGGCCGTCCAGCTCACTCCCCGGTTCCTGAAGGCCCCCCAGGACCCCCAAGGTTAATATTTGACAGAGGGATGGCTCATAAATATGAGCAAAGGGAACTTTTAATTAAATAATCTCTTCTTAAATATTCTCCTGAGCCCGCTGCTTTTGTTTAAAGATGAGTGATTGACTTCTATCTCTCCTGGCAGGACCATTAGTTTCGCCACTCCCCTCCATGCTCCATCCCTCCCCGCCGTCTCTCTATTTTTCTACATCTGTCAACATCTCTCCTCCCTTTCTCTCTCAATTACCCCCCATATTCTTCCTCCTTTATTCCCCTCTTCCTCCTGCCTCCCTTCTCCTTTTTGCATGCTGTCAGATCCCCCTTTCCCCGCTCTGTTTTCATCAGTCCACGTCCCTGAGCCTCTCTCAGGAGGCCCATATGTCTCCAAGCTCATGACAAGGTAATGAGGCCATGCTAAATCCTACCACGCCCGGGAGCTACACCAGAAAGGGGAGGGGGCAGGTGGGTTCCCTGACCCAGCCCCGACTCAGCCGGACTTTGCAGCTTCTGTCAAAACTAAGAACCCCTCCAAAAAAAAAAAAAAAAGAGACAGATTTCAGGAAATAAAAGGAGAGAAGAAAGAATTGTGCTCCCGGTTCCTCTGGAGCTGCAGCCTGCCATGCTCGGCTGATTTCTAGCTGGAAGAGGGGGCTCGGCGGGGGAAGAAAACACACACACACACACACACACAAAGAGGCAGGTATGTGAGGAGCTGTGGGTGTAATGTGTCTTAACATTTGCACCTTGTCATTCTGCAGTCTTTACAGCTTTCAGCGATGGTTATCCTGCTCGTTGCATAGAGGAAAAAATCCTCCTAGATAGTTTCTTGTGTGATTCTCAAACTGTTTTCCTCGTCATTTCTTTACGCTTTTCCAAAAAAAAGCATAAGGCATCAGAATTTTCTGAAATATCAAAACTTCTCGCCCTTCGCTGTTCCCTTTAGACTCTGCAAAAACTGGATCTGAAAAAAAGACCATTGTTTCTACCCAAAATAATCTTATTTTGAGAAAAGTTGTCCTAGAGACTGGAGTTATTTTCTAATGTATTTTTCTTGGTAAAACCATTTTTCCTACCCCACTGACAGATTTCCTTTGCTTGTTTTGTTTATTTAAAGACAATCTTCCAAAGGGATTCAAACGTTTGACTTATTTCTGAGTGGCCTGTTTTTGCAGTGCACCCACCCCCATTGGCTGAGCAGTTGTTACATGCCCCTCCCCCTCTGAAAAAAAAAACACTTTTTCCCTTTAAATTGCTGTGTTTATGTTGGTTTTATCTCCATGGCAACCATTTTATTTTACGGTCACCTGGGGGTGACCAACACGTCTGTGTCGCCTCTAGAAGAATCGGCAAAAGTACATTTTTGGATTTCCTTGGCAAAGAAGTTTTTCTTGCCAACCACCTCCACACTGCTGATATGTTCCTATCATATGTCATGTTGTTTGGTTCCATTTTTTCCCAAATAGCTTCCTAATTGAAGACTTGGGAGGCGATAGGTCGAGGTACAACTTTGTAGACGGTAATAAAGGACGTTGGGGGGGGGTTAAAGATTAACCTGAGGTCAAAGGTCAACGAAACTTTGGTTGTGAACTTACCTGACAAGTTGACAAAATCTTTGCCCAAACACAAAGCGTGAATAAAGTAATAACAAAGATTTGGGAGAACGATCTAATCTTTGCAAAAAGTAATACATTTGAAGTTTCTTATATGAAGTATACTTGAATTGCTTGAAGTTTACAAAATATAAATAAAAGTAAACTTCAAGTACACTGCCTAACTATGAGTATAGACTACATGAAGTACACTTCAATAGAGTACTTTTTTACTGCTGGAATGAGGGCACAAAAATGTGTTTTGACATCAAGCCGGACGGCGGCGGCGCCGGATCTTGGAGCAGATTAGAAACTGCTGTGCTTTCATTATTGATCCGCCTGTTTACCAAACTATGTAATGACGCCACCGCCGCCGAGTGGAGCGAACGGGCGCGGGCTGATCCCTGTGCGACAGCATGGAAAGGAGAGGCGATGGGCCGATACGGTGGCGGGTGGGGTGGCAGATGGGGTTTCAAAGGGCAAGTGGAGCGGGGACATAGAGACGATGGGACAGAGGATGGGACAGAGGCAGGTAAAGCAGGCTGCAGGTGAAGGGGGGGTCTGGGGGGGGCAGCATTAAAAATGCAACAGCGGGGAGCAGGACGGGGATTCACAGTAATTAGATGACAAAACGGCGGCGGGCTGGAGATGAGAGAGAGGGGTCACACACAATGCCACTGCCGCCGGGTAATTTGTAAGTGTCAATCACTCGCCTGCCAGGGGAAAAGCAGGACTGGGGGAGGAGGGGGCCGAGGGTGTAAGCAGGCTGTCGGAGGCGAGAAGGGAAGAGGAGGGGGCGGGATTTAAAAAGAAATGGAAAGTCAGAGAGGAGATGGGAAAAGAAAGGAGAAATGTGAAGATGGAGAGCAGGAGGAGACAGATGACATGTGAGCTGCAGGTTCATGCAGGCGTGTGCGTTCTGTCACGCCTTCCAGAAGGATCCAGCTCTTTCAAAATAAAGGCACAGAATCTACTCATTCTGCTGGAAGATGGAGGAGAGGATTTTAAAACCCTACCCGTCAAAAACAGGGCCAAAAATTCCACTTTTTTACTTAATTTCCACAAAAATAAATAACATTTATGCAGTTTCAATATGGTTGGTAAATATAAAACTTACAAAAGCAGGGTTTGGAAAACCACATGAGCACCAGCAGGCCGGAAACTTCAAATCCCAGACTGATGAAAATACTCACAAGG
Organism: Oryzias curvinotus; assembly: GCA_023969325.1. Classification (NCBI taxonomy): domain Eukaryota; kingdom Metazoa; phylum Chordata; class Actinopteri; order Beloniformes; family Adrianichthyidae; genus Oryzias; species Oryzias curvinotus. The sequence continues at coordinate 28,365,660 of CM043717.1, forward strand.
ATTAGTAAAAACAAAGTAAAATAATCTGAAATTTTATATTTTTCTGGGACAAAATGGGCAAATTTACGGATAAAAAAACTAAAATTTCAGCACAAAATTGAATTAAGAGCTGCAGTCTGTGTGTTTCTCTAATAAAGAACAGATTTTTCACTTTTCAGGGCTCATCTTTCACAAAAGCATCGTCATTGTTGCAGGTTTTCAAAAAGTGTTGCATCTTTAATAAACGCGTACTTGAAGGACTGGCTTTTTCTTCATTTGACATGAAATTATTCCTCTATTGTTAGTCTTTTCTACCTCAGTTCTTTTGTATGTGTTTGTGTGAAGTCTTATACTTTCTGCAGCTTTTATCCTGCGAGAAAAGATTGTTGGATTTAGACAGTTGAGATGAGGACTGACTTGTCAGCAGAAGCCTGGCTAGGTCGGGAATCAGCATTTGGACGTGAACTTTTCCGAGAAAGAGGGACTTTAATGGCACATTTTTTAAAAACAATCTAAGAACCTTAAGTTCTGCTGCTTTTTCTGTTGGTGCCACGCGTTATTATTATTTTTCCTTTGTTAAAAGTTTTTCTATTTATTGTTTTTTGTGTATCAATTTATTTCAACGTTTTCAGTATTTCTTTCAAGTTTACAAAGTCTGTTTTTGAGTTTAAAACTTTTTCAAATTTGTTTTATTTTTTTTCAAATCTGGTTTTTCATTCACTTAAAGCTGATTTCACTAGAAACGATTTGATCCTCGCAAAGATTTTACATCTTGTTTTTAGATATTTTACCATATTTTAAGTTGTTTTAAGTTCTCTTTGCTCTACATCTTCCCAAAATCATCACAGTTGAGAATTATTTTGACTCATTAGGTGCTAAAATCTAGAAATAAGGAAATTAGTATTAAAATGAGTCAAAAGTCACTTTGCTCCAAACTCTTGACAATAGAAAAACCTGATTTTAGACTCAGAAATGTAAATATCTCTGTAATTTATGCTTCTGTTTTAAATATGTTATTTTAAAATAAAATAAAAAATGCTAGACAGCCTTTATTTTGGAAACAAATATTTAGATTTATGTTCTAAGAGCTGTTTTAAATTTGATAAGGATTCATTAAGATGGGCCAACTCGTACTAACATTCTCATTTTGTTCTAAAATGAGTCATTTCTACTTCGTACACTAGTTTTTTGTACCTCTAATCAAGTTAAACTACAATTAGGTAAATAAGAACTCAAAAAATACAAATAATTTGCTTTAAAAATACAATTCAATTTCAAGCAATTCAATCTAACATTTCATTTTTTTGGCTTACTTCTTTTCTTCATAATACTTGTGTGGAACTCTTTGTTTCTAGATTAATCATTTAGTTTTATAAGATTTCTTGAGTAAAAATAACTTACTCCATGAACATCATTTACTACTTTCCAGTGATTTACATCTTAAGATTAGTGTTCTTTACCTATTTTTAGGTTAAATGTCTTTTTGGTCGTAAACTCTACCCGACCCATTGGCAAAGGTTTTCGGTAGTGTCAGATTCTACAATTCCGCAGTCCAGTGGCCTAGAAATTTCCCAGAAGTCTCTGCAAAAAAAACAGTGTGCATCGATGCTCACTAGATTAGTAAATATAGAACACATTGCATTACATTTGAACAATTTTTGATGCATTAAAATGCATTTTTTTGCAAGTTTTTATCATCAGAACACATAAATAGTCTCCTTAAAATGCTGATATTATTAGGTTTTTACTTCAGGAAACCAGTAATATCCCATTTGCCGATTAAAATGAAAAAAAAAAAAAAAAAAGAGCAGTGAGCAAGTGTCTGAATTGCTGTTAAAATCTAGAACACTGGACATTCCTGCTCTCTGCATTTTCCTTTTTTTCACTCATAAATCTTGGATCCTTTTGATCGTAAATACAATTTTTTGAAATAAATTGTGTAAAGATTCAGCAAACGCAGACGTCAATGTTTTTCTTATCTTTAATTAAGTACAACAAAAAGAAAAGAATAGTGATCAGATAAATCATTTTAAAACAATTCTCCTTAATCGTATGAACTATGAGCTGAAAGTGTACATACAGGTCACTGTCGCACAAATGGATTTAAATGAAAACCAGATTAACCTTCACACCAAAGGCAGTGTATGTAAATATTCATTGTGTTCTTCATGGTGGGGCTGTTACCATGAGGTCTGACTGAGGGTTGAATGCCGGTGTGTCTGAGCGACAGCCCTTTCAGTCTGCTTTTACCCGCCACAATGGGGGCAGTTGCTGGCGCCGACACAATGAGTGCGGTGCCTGCAAGAGTGCACGGCGGCGCTGGTGCGTGCACACGCATCCATGTGGAGATACACGTCTACATGCATGCATGAAGAAGAAGGGCAAAAAAAAAAAATGTTTGGTCTGCCTTTACACATGCAAAACACTCACAGCGATTCTGCTTTGTGTCAGTGAAGAGGGGCCATGACATGACATGGAGCAACAGCTCTGACATATAATGGATTTCTCAAGGGGAAACTGTCCTGCACAGCCTCTGGCCTCTTTATCTGCCGCCTGGCACACACCTGGACAGGCAGATACATCACGCATGCTGCACACACCTCTGCAGCACACCGCCTTCACGCAGAAAAGCTTCAAGAAATGTCTTCCTTCATAGGAAACTCCTTCAAACCAGCAAAATAAAACTCAAAACGCCCCCCCAAAAAGCAGCATTTATATGACTTTGAGTTTGTAAACTGCAAACTGGGGGTGTATTAATCAAACATGCATGAAAAAAAGCAATTAAAATCCTCACAGATGAATTTAAAAAATTCATTAAAATCTAGCTGAGATAAAGATAAACTAGTAACCTCTGCCTGAGCCTTAATTAAAGGGAATTTTAAGCACTCCAACTCACATGTGCAGAAAACACCTCCAGAAGTGGCTTAATTGGGAAAAGATTCAACTCCCCTTTTCTTCCCTGTTTATTCTTTACTTGACAATTAGCAGCTCTTAATCAACAGTCCAATTACGTCTGCCTTATAGGAGCTCTTCTGGAGAAAAAGAGTGCTGCCTCACTAGACACCAGGTAACCCCAAACAACTGAAAGTTTAGACTTTGACCAAATTTCTGAAACGGACATGAGCACACCTGTATGGAGCATGTCACCACCAAGAAAGGCTCCAGGAGCTTTTAAAACCGTCCAAAGGTATCAGTAGCCGTGTTTCATAAATAAACATAAAGCTTGGAGGAGGAGCTTTTTGAGGCGTGTAAACATTGACATATTTCACAAAACCGCAATGGAAACACTTTTTGTGAATTAAATGAAACATGGGGATGGGGATGGGCTTCTTGGTAGGTGTCCCAAGAACAGGCAGCAGCAGCTTTAATAGCTCAGCTAAAAGCCCACAAAGCTAAATCCGGGTCAGGCTGGCATAAGATCATCGGGGGGGAGGCAGGGTGGTCAGGATCCAGGCGAGAGTCGGGGCAGGCGGCAGGCAAATAGAGTCAGATACAGGGTCAGGAGACAGAACATCAGGTGCAACTACAACGCTTGGTAATAAAATCAGAATGGCACAAACAATACTTCGCACTGAGCCTCCCTTAGTGAAGAGCTGAAGTCTGCTGTGGTTGATTGGATAAATGAGAGTCAAGTGTGCGGCATCCAGGAAGTGTGCGCTGGGGTTGCTGGGAGCTGTAGTGTGGAGGATAAAATCCTGGAATATCTTGAAAAGTTCAAGGATTTAAAGGAGCAAAAGTCAAAGCTGGAAAAAGCTGAAAGAGCTGAACATTTGAATAGTTGAATGGATAAAATAGCTGAAAATTGTAGGAGTTAAACACACAACAATGACGGAAGACACTAGAATAAAGAAAGAGAAACAGGAAAACAATGGGTTGAAGGCTTTATAGCATTCAACCCATTGAAGTGTGAAATGATTCTACCAAAATTACAAATGAAATCATGCCTCCACTGTTCTAGCAGCTTTTTTGTTAGTGCAAGATTCAAAACTGTTTACATCCATTTTGGCCATCATTTCTCTCTGTAATGAAGAAGCTATGACCGTATTTGTGATGTAGAAAAAATACGCTCCAGGCTCCCAGCAGCAGGGAGGGGATGGGTACTATGTCTTCTGTCCCAGAAAACAATACAGGTTTTTTTATCATCATTGTTTTTTGGCTTAATATTTGGTCTGCGTGCCCCGCATGGGTTTGCCCGTGTTTTACCAACAGACCGCCCGTATTCACTACAGTTGTGACTAATGCATGAGACCGAACAGAAGAACTCGACTGGACCGGAACAGAACGAAGAGCCGTAGCTGCAGCTTAGATGTGTAAAGGTGAAGCCGCTGTGCTCAGTAAAGAAAAACCATCTCACGAAATGCCACTTCCTGCAGAAGTTTTCAAACAAATCCACCATCGTACGACCAAACAGAGGTAGCCATCCCAGAGGTTTTGACCCAAAACTAATCTTTAAAAAGCATTAGAATTTTGAATGAGTTTATAGACCAAAGATAAAAGAAATGAAGCAGACTGAGGCCTAAATAAACCTTTTTTTTATGTTTTTTAGAAGCAAAACGTATTTTGTTTACAAAGGCTTCAAATCATAAGGAAGATAAATAACTATTTTGAAAAATTAAAAAAAGCTTTTTTATGTTTTTCAATTGAATCGGAGAGTTTTTAAATCTAAATTTAGGTTTTCTTAAAGAAAAACATCAAATCAAGCAACAAAAAAAATGCTTATTTACAATTATTACAACCCCATTTATTTCAAGTAATCAAAAGTATTTTATAATTCCTGTCAGTCTGGATTATTGTAGTAAAGATAATTGATCTAATCTCCATTATTTGTGGATTAAATATGTGATGATTTGGAGATCATTTAACCACTATGGTGTAGTCCTCACCTAAACCGAGCTGGAGCTACTATAAATAGAACCCAGACCTTTAATTTAAAGACTTCCTCTAACCCTAAAAAAATAAAATCAGCACTTAAACAGGCACAGATGGAAACTTTCACTTTCTCAGCCTGCCAGCCTGCCGAGACGGTGGGGGGTCCGGCCTAACTTTCCCATCACCAAACAGAAGACCTGACTCTGCCAATAGAGGGAATAAATAAATAAAGTGGGAAAATCCAGCTTATGCCACCTCAGTTTGTGTTGATTAGCTGTTACTTAAAGAGCAGAATTGTCTGTGCGAGGATTAGGGTTGACATATTTACCACGCTAATTACAGCCATTCAGAAAATCCGGCTGTTCAGTGCATTCTGAGTCAGATTATTGCTGATCTAAAACATCAACACAAAACAAAGATTATTCAACGTCTGCAACGCAGTACAAAGCAAGATTATTGCCGAGAAAAACAACAACAAAAGAATTTGCTCCTAACTGGGGCTAATGGTACATTTCTGCAGATGAATCCTGTAAAAAACAAAAACAAAAAAACAAAGCTTTGTCAGAAAAATACGTTTTTTTGTTTCGTCTCAGTGTTTGGCCTGTTCGGGTCTAAGCTGGACAGTAAAGTTTTGCTTCGGGCTTAGGAAAAAGCGTAGCTATTTGTTAAATATTTGTAGAGATTCACTGCAGAGTTAGCCGGAAAACCTGTTGTTGTTTACAAGAAGGAGAGTGACAACACTCAGCGCACCAAAGGGCTCTAACAAATGACAAACGGCTGCTAAGATATTTGAACTGTAACTGAGCTCAGAAAAGATGGAGCTGAACCAAACAGGAAAATAAAAGTACATTTTTGCTAAATTACTTTTTTGGTGTCTGACTTTGTGGGCTGGTGTGACAATAACCACCTGATGCTAAACACCAGCAAGACAACGGAGCTGGTTCTGGATTTCAGGAGGTCCCCTCCATCACACTCACCGGTGAACATCCAGGGCTCAGACATTGAGACGGTGGACACATTCAAACCCCTGGATGTTCACCTTAAAAGCAAACTGGAAGCTCTGTGCAAGAAGAAGCCGTCACCTGCTGAGGAGACAGCTGTTAAGGACTCTTTCTGACACTGTGGTGGCCTCAGTGGTCCTTTATGGAGCTGTGTGCTGGGCAGTCCAGGCAGAGACTTAACAACATGGTTAAGAAGGCCGGCCCTGTCCTGGGCTGCACACCAGAATCCATGGAGGAGGTGGCGGACAGGAGGATGCTGATTAAGCTAAACATCCATCATGGATGAGCCCTCCCACCCCTAACTCCAACCCTAACCCTAACCAAACTGCAGAGGCGCTGACCAGCTCCTTCAGCACGAGACGGTTACCCCCACAGTGCAAGAAGAAGCTACCGCAGGTCATTCCATGTACCTACACGGGGGATTTCAAGTTGTTGTTGCTGTTGTTTTGTTCTTACAATGGATATCCTTGCTTGGTGTGTATATTTTTTACTTTATTTTAATTGAATTGTTGTGTAAGTTAAAGCTGTTCTTTGGTTTTTCTATTCTGTTGTATCACTTTGCTGCTGCAGACAAAGGAATTTCCCCATCGTGGGATAAATAAAGTCTCATCTTATCTTATCTTTTTAGATTTGCAGTTGATCAAATGTAAATATTAGGAGTTTGATTTACAAAAAACACAGGAATTTTAGAAATAAAAAAAATTAGAAAACATCATAAACTGTTAACATGCCTCTCTCTATAGGTCAAAATCTATTTGTAGACTTATCATTTTTTTTCATAGCATCAGTTTAGTCTGCTAAATTGTTCATTGTTTCCCTAGCAATGTAAAAATGATTGATTATAAATGTGTATATTTTGTAATTCTTACTTCATAATAGAAAAATAAACAAAACAAAGTCACATTAGTCATTTTGAAGTTAACAAGAACCTCTAAATTATCTGCTTTGGTGGCTTGAATTCCTCTCTCCTGCCAAAAGTTCAGGCTCTGCTCCTCCAATCAAATCTGCAACTAATAAATGAAAAATGAAAAATGATTTGACTTGTTAGAAGATCAACAAAGTGATGCAAAACGTTTTTTAAAGTTTCAGACTTTAAAAAACTCAGTTAAAAAAAAAATAAATAAATAAATAAATAAATAAATAAATAAAGTTTCAGACTGATGATTAGTCATTTCAAATCCAAAACTAATATTTACACGGTCAGAGAAGGAGAACAGTGGAGATTACTGGTTTCCTTACAACGACACCAACACACCGGCATGAAGAGGATGTGGCGCCTCGTCCTCTTCATCTTCGGAACTTTCTCAGGAGCTTCAGCTGCTGGAGAAACACGGAGGTGAGCTGCAAGACTCTTCCAAAATTCAAACTTGCTCACAAACCTGGAGTTTGGAGCCCAGATTAGCCGGTGGAGCACCAGCTGTGATACATTTGTGCTTCTAGATGTGCCTGAGTCGGTACCTGTGAGAGTTTGAAGCCATGAACACAAAGACGTTTGTTCCCGCCGTCACAGCTTGGAGTTTTTTCCTGAACAAGGACATTTCTACGAGCGGCTGGGACCGCTTTCACAGCTGGAAGAGTCAAACGGACAATTCAGAGGCGGAGCAGCCTCACACCGCTCCCACAGCAGGACAGAAAACATCTCCAGTGGTGTAATAAGCTGCATGTTTACACCAGAAGAAACAGGAACAAGAATTTTCACAGGAACGGGTGTTTGAGCACATTTTAAATCATCCAATCCAGCAAACTTGGGCTAATGGTCGGGACACCCACACTTAGTGCTCCTGTAGTTCTTCCAACGCTCCCTTTTTTCAATAAGATCTGACATTTAACAATGATCGACCTTTCTGCAGAGATGGTACTTCAAAAGACTGACAGTCTGCGGAAAATATTAGGCAGAACTAGAGTTATAAAGAAGAAAAGAAGGCCCCAACAAAACTAGAAACCTAAAACAAAACTGTCATTGAGCTATGATGGGAAATAAAAGCGGAAATAAACTTGTTTCTAGGCGGACACAAAAGGATGTATTTGTAATTGTAACAGGACGTCTTCCAGTCCCCAGGTGGACCCATCAGAGCTTCAAGTTTCACTTTGCTTCGTTTTTGCTCGGAAAAATCCACCAGGTGCGGTGAGATGTCCTCCAGTGTTATGCCATCTGTTGCTATAGCATCAACCGCACAGCGTCCTTGCTGCAGTCGTGCGGTCTAGCTCATGCTAAGGTTTGGCTTCCATGATAACTTCCACGAACTTTACAAGCAGGGCATGAGCAGACTTTACTTCCTGAGGAGACTCAGGTCCTTCAGTGTTTGCAGCAGGATGCTCCACATGTTCTACCAGTCTGTTGTGGTGAGCATCATCTTCTTTGCCGTCGTGTGCAAAGGATACCAACAGACTGGATAAACTTATAAAAAAGCAGGGTCTGTGGTTGGCTTCAAGATTGCCAATCTGGAGGAGGTGGTTGGGGACAGACTGCTGGATAAACTGCGGCCCATCATGGACCATCCCTCCCATCCTCTCCCTGCTGTGCTAAGGAACGGTACAGGAAGTCATTCCTGCTACCCGCCATCAGACTCTACAACAGCGGTCCCCAACCCCTGAGCTGCGGACCGGTACCGGTCCGTGGTTTATTTGGATACCGGACTGCACAGAAAGAATAAATAACTTACATTACTTCCGTTTTATTTATTTCGGAATCTGAAAGATGTTTTATTTTGAAAAAATGCCCGATTCTCTGTTCCATCTGCTTATGTCACTCTTGACTCAGGCCAAGGCTCTCTCCTCGGTCATGTGATGGGTTACTGCTAAAATAAAACCCAGGAGCTAGCAAAATGAATAAAAAGCAAACGTCTGGAAAGTTTCTTTGCAGAGGGGAAAAGGCCCAGCCAGGAGACAGAAGAGGAGCCTTCTACTTTCAAAAAAGAGAAAGCTACATTTAATAGACGGTACTTCTGTTTTGCACCATGAGTGTGGGAAGGGGGGGAGGATGATGACACCTGAGCCATGTACGATGTCATGCGTGTCAGAATAAAAGCTTGGGGTTTGTCTTGTCACCTGTCTGTTCCTCCTTCAGCGTAGAGTTGCTAAAATAGTTGCTCAACAACTCCTCTGGCCGACATGTGTGTACATGTAAATAAGAGTTTTTCTTCCCTGTATATTTTACGGTGCTGCTACTACAACTGAATTTCCATACAGGGATTAATGAAGTTGATCTTAACTCACACTTTCTGACTGTCTCCTGCGTTTCAGTGGTTTGGTATCTTCAACATCTTGCTGTATCGGCACAGGTACGTGAACAGGCAGAGGAGGAAGCAGGCATAGTTCATTTTCTAGTACAAGATATGTCTACAAATATTCACATTTTTACAAATAATCAAATATGTAAATACATATATACAGGGCTCTGAATTCGCTGTTTTGGTTACTAGCCGGGCTGACCAATAACATCCAGAGTCTAGCAGCCAAATTTGATTTCTACTGGCCAAACTTTTCTCTGGACAAAATTTTGTATGTATTTAAAAGCAAAACAGTTCTTTCCGTCATTTATGAATTTTCCGTTAATGATTATTCTCTTGTGAAACCAAAACACTAATAATAATAATTGAAAGTGTCGTCTTATGTCAGGTTTTATAACATTACAAAAATGTAATGTTAACGAGAGACACCTCTGATCTCTGAACCTCTTTACGTTGACTTTTTATCAAATCCCTGATGTTTATTTCTATTAATGGTTATTTATTTACCATGTAAACAATTTTTAAAGAAATTACTTTTTATCTAATCATGAATGTTTTTTTTCTATGTAAAACAGAAGAGTAACGATTAAGACTCATGATAAACAATCAAATATCAAATATCATGCATAGAAAAAACATGCATGTATTGAAATATGTGCGTGTTTGTGTGTGTTCTTACAGATCACTGTGTTGTGAGTCTTAGTCATTTCAAAGACACAAAGCAACAAAAGAGTGCGTGTTTGTGTTGGTTGAGGTCAGTGTCAACAAATACTAGAAAATACCCTGGATGCAGCAATATGAAAGCACATAATTCTATGCAGCCCCTGAATGCACCTCATTGTATGCCTCTATTGCATCGTTAATTCAATTAAAAAAAAATCTGAATTCAGAGTTTGAACCCACTCTGGGATGGATGTGTGTGGGGGAAAAAAGGCACTTAAAAGTCGTGGTTGTGCGTTTGAGTCCTATGTCGGAGATGCCTAACCTGCTAAGGTGTCTAGTGCAGGGGTTTTCAAAGTGCGGCCCGGGGGCCAGTGGGGGCCCTCAATATAAGAGAGCCAGAGCAGGTTCCTTTGAGAAAAAAACGTTGTGTTGGTGCTTTCAAGCTAAGTGGACAAATGCTTACTTTGTCGTACCTCATGGGCTGGATAAAGTCCTGTGCTTCATATGCAAGCAGGTAAATGCAATGCTCAAAGTATTCAACATAAATCGTCACGATGTTACAAATCATAAAGACTGTGACAAATGTACCAACAAGGAGCGCAACAATAAGCTTCAACAACTACAACAAGGCTGTGCTGCACAGCGGATGCAGGGAAGCTGTGACAGAAGCTAGTAGCTACTCTGTGGCTTTGGAAACGGCCCGACGTAGCAAGTCCTGCAGTGACGGGAAGTTTGTAAAAGACTGTATGCTGAAAGTAGCTGACATTGTTGGTCCAGAGCAAAAGAAAGTCTGTCAAATGACACAATTACTGGAGGAGTAGAAGATCTGGGCAGCAACCTCCAGGAAAACATCTGGAGGTTCTGGCTAACTGTACAGATGTAACTTGGTCGTTTAGGTTATTAAAACCAACTGTTTATCCATTTTTTTTTTTTCACCAAAACTGGCCCCCAGTCTAATGTCGAGTTCCTAATTTGGCCCTCTGCTACAAAAACTACCTGATCTAGTGAAACCGTTTTTGTTTGACCCGATTCTGATCATTCAGACCCCTTCATATACTGTATATATACAAATATTCTAATTGCTCACAGTAAGTATAGGTTAAATGGCGTGATTGCACCACGGGCGTAAAATTCCAATCGTGGATGACGTCATCAGCTGGTGTCACATTTTTCTTTGTGACTCGAGCGACTTCAAATCAAATTCAGGAGGTTCGTGCATCACAAACGTATGCTACAAGGGTATTGGCAGAGGAGGAAGAGCTAAATGCAAAGCATTATTATTATTATTATTATTTAGACTATTAAAGTTGTGGATGCCTGCGGCGCAGCATTTTTGTTCTTGCTCTGAAAAGCTAATTCCTCAGAAAACCTGTTGAAGCGCGGCAGATCCGTGTTCAGAACACGTCCGGGGATTCCGGATCTTTGGTTCATCTCAAAACTTCTCCTTGAAATAATCTCCCAACTTCAGTCAAATTCACTCGACTGCATCGTTATTTTCCTAAAGACACAGCTGAAAATTGCCTTTCATGCATACATGAAAAGGGGCAGCTTGAGGGCAGTGATACAGCAGACCCTTTAAAGACTCATTTCCAACATCATTCTCAAAAAAAAAAAAAAAAAAGAAAATAGCTGTCTTTCATCTGTAATCCTGTCATCCACATGCCTTTGTGCTCAAATTATCCTTCACTGAAATTTCTGCCTGAACCAATGAGAGGAAAAACAGAGAACGCCATTGTTTGCTTGACTTTCAGCAGTCAGGTTGCGTCCTTGGATTTCCCTTTAGAAATTACGAAGTTTAGGATACTTTTCAAAATTAATATTCACAGTGAATAAAACCAACATGGTTTTTTTCTAAAGCCACATTTAGCCCTATAACATGCTTTATGGATGATGAAATCTTCTTCTCCTGCCTTCTCTTAGCTTCTAGCTGGAAGTCACAATAAAACGTTTTCATGTATTTCTCACATGTTTCGACTCATGACATTTTTTTTTTCCTTTGCAGGTCCAATTCTATTGGTCCTGCCTTAGTGTGAGAAATATATTCATTCCAATTGAGTACTTGACTCAAAAGCTGCAAAAGTCATAAAGAATGGTGTTTTTTTTCTCTGCTTGGGTGCACAAAGGGTGTCTGAAAGTCACAGAGTTCTGGAAAAATGTAATTTTAAACATATCTAGATTTCTGACAAGCATTAAAGCACAATAAGATCAGGCGACTCGGTCATTTTTCCTTTGCGTTCATCAAACTGCTCTGATCACAAATCCCTCAACGCCAAAATATGTTAAAGATCACACTGAAGAACAGCAAAACAATAAAATAAAAACAACATTACATTTGAGAAATTAAAACAAAAATTCAGTAACTTACAAGCAAAAATAATAAACATTTAGGAAAACAAAAGTTATTTCCAGAAAATTAAAATGAAATGTTAAAAAAATAGAACAAAATAATAAACCAGAAAAGGTAGGTAACATGGCCCATCACTGACTGGATGATGACATTTCAGTTTTAACATTTAATTTAGGTTTTTTCGAATACTTATTTCAGTTTTTTTTTTTGTTTTCGTTTCTGGAATTTTGTTTCAATTTTTGAATGTTATTTGTTTTGCTTTTTTAATTGTCATTTATATGTTTTGTATTGTATTGTATTGATGTGATTTGTGCTTCAGGGCCACCATAGATCGAGGACCAAAGGAAACTTAGCCTTGGAAAGAAGGGCAAAAAACTGAGAAATAAGTAGGTTTCCCACCAATAACTTGTATTATTTTTTGTAATAGTTTCATTATTTTAATTTAATGGCAATAATTTAGAACAAAATATTAATCTCTATCAATACAGAACTGCAGATTTTTCTTGAAGGCTGGACTTCCCCTTTTTTTTTATATCTATGGAGCCTGTGACCTGGCATGGGTACGAAGAAAAAAATGTGTTCTCACAAATTTCCCACAAAATAATAATTCACACGATAAGTCATTCATAAACATGGTTGTGAGCAATACTTGGATTTACAGCAGATGCCTTCACATTTCTGCCTGTTTATCTCATTATAACTTGTCTTTTATTAACAGACTCGTTAGCAGTCACTTCAAATCCAAAGGCTACATGCTTCATACTCATTCCTTCATGCATTACACATATCCCATAATGCATCTCGACCAATCAACGTGTCCCTGTAACTGAGGTGCATTCAAATGCAACAGGATAAATGTATATCAGAATATTATTATTCCGTGGGAACGAATTAATTCTTTTTTTTTACCCATGCCAGCTCACGGGCTCCATACTTTTCTTTTATTAAACTCAATTAATCTTGTTATCATAATGAAATATCTATGTCATCAGCAAAGAAAAAACCTTCTTTTAGAAAACTTATCTGGAAAGGGTCAGCTGATCCCTCTTAAATCATTTTCCACAAGAACCTGAAACATTCATAAAAAGCAGGTTATATTTAAAAAGGTTATTTCACCTTTTTTTTTTTTTTATTTCCACACTATTAAAGCAAATCTTTTTGTGTCTTTTTGCAAAGCTTGTTGACTCGACATAAAATCCCCGTTTCATCTCATAAAATTGCTAAAGATTTTAACTGGTTAACAAGATTATGACATCATTTTAACCCCAAATCAGTTTCAGACAAACGGTCCAGCAAAAGTACGTTAGAGCAATGGACGCAAGAAACACGTATGCATACCACGCATGTAGACCCAAATGTCATACGTGGAAAATGCGCAAAATGTGGCTGTTTGACCCGGCCTAAAAATGTAGCCGCTCCTCTTTGTGACCCTAAACGGGCCATGACAACCCAAAAACCCACAGCACCCATACGGGTGACTAAGTCTTAAAACTACGATCATCTCTTGATCAATTTTCAAAGCGTTCTCAGTGGTCGTCTATTTATGATTTTGCCATTTTTAGCCTAAATCAAAAAACCAGTTGTTTTCTAGGACACAGCTTCCTCGCTGGTGTGGGTCTTTAGGGTATATTTCGGTTGGAAAGTTCCCCTCAGAGGGACACCAGCTTCATCTCACTTTTTATGACTTTGCCTCAACTCATTCACAGAAACTTCCTGTAAATCACTTCCTTTTTCTGCTTCCCTGTGGGGTTTCAGCTTGGCGTTGCAACATTTTAACTCTAAAATTTCCCGATGTTTATATCGCTGCGCAGCGATTTCTTTATCTTGGAGCTTCGGCTATTGCCCCATTGATCTTTTCTGACCTCGTTTTGGCTTTCTCACACAAACAAACAGCATTGTTTTCTTTCTTTTTTAATTTTTTTATTTTTATGGGAGGTTCTGAATTACCTCTATTACAGATTGGTGACCTGTCCTTGCACACCGCCATTGCCACAGAATTTATCAAGATCTGCTTTGGCTAATGACCTAAACTGAAATTCAGCAGAGCCGCTTTAGAAAAAGCGGCCAAACAAAAACCAGAATCTCCAAGTGCTGATGCAGCCGCTAAAAGGAAGAATGATGGAAGAGGAGGATCAGCAGGAAAATGTTTGGCTGCCGGCTGAAAGACTATAGAGAGGCGAGAGTGTGGAGAGTGAATGGAGATAAAGACAGAGGATAGGAGGAGGAGGAGGCGGCGGCGGCGGCGGCGGTGGGAGGCTGGTGCAACAAGATGGAGAGAAACTGCCTGCACATACTGTCAAGGCAGTTAATATAAGGTGTGGAGATAAGGCCCCACAGACAAACATTGACCAAATCAGGCATTTCAGCAGCGCAGCCCCAACTGTCAGTCAGCCTGAGAGACAGACCAACAATCAGCACTCCAACGCCGATAAGGGCTCTACTGGGCGCGTGCAGGAAATAGCCAATCTGCAGCCGGCCGGGTGAGGAGGACAGCAATGGCGGGGGATGATAGAGAGTGAAGGGGTTATAGAGAGGAGAGGGGATGTGAAACGCAGGGAGAAACGAGGACCAAGACGAGAGAGGAGACGGGAACAGGAGGAGGATGATGATATCCCTCCGCCCCCAAACGCTCTCGCAGAAGAGGGAGATTCACGGGGGAATAAAAGTGACGGGGTTACACCAAAAAAAGTGTGAAGCTGGCTCTTAAAATAGTGCCTCATCCCAGGTTTTTGTCACCTGGGAACAGCTTGCACAGAGAGAGTGTGAGATCTTCGTTCAGACCAACACCTTACTTTAATGATTTGCCAACAGCTTTGACTAGCTCATTCTTCAGTGCGCCGTTAGCCTGGCCTCGTGCACAATGCCATCATTCCATCCTCTCCATTGATTAATTGTGTTCGCGTTGTCTCCGATACGTGTGCTCCAATGAAGAGAAATGCTATATTTTCCAAAACATAGAAAAAGAAAACATATGAAATTCCCTCAAATAAACACATCTAAAATGCTGCCTCAGATGCCTTTGGAAGGAGCTGCTGGCTGGCCTGGATCCACACTGACCCCTGTTGGCCTCTGTGGGAGCTGCAGTCTGGCAGGAAGTTGGAGGAGATAAATTCCCAGCCGTTTACCTTTGTCAAACACGTTCAGACTCCTCCAAGCAAAACAGCGGAGAGCCCCGACAGCTGGCGACTGTTTGTTTTTTGGGAAGTGGAGTCAGAGGGGCGTCTGAGCTCCCTTGATCACGGACCAATCCGCCATTACCGTGATCACTGATAAAACAGTAGGAATCGTAAACAAGCTCATCACCCAGGGCCTGTTTGTATTCCCTCGTGGGCTGGTGCAGATGGGGGGGTTGTTCGAAAGGGTTAAGCTCCATCCCTGGTTGCACGCCGCTTTTCCCCTTGCTCTGTCAAGCCCCATTAAACCTACTACACCACAGCAATATGGTGCCATCAATTACAGGCGCGCCGCCATCAATGCGGCGCGTAGAGGAGAGAGGCTGGGACACATAAACAGGACAAACGGCCACATAAAAGACCTGCAGCTTTCACTCCTTCACCTTTAACTCTGGGCCATCGTTGCTTCTCTAAAACGCTCTGAAGAAGTCCATGCATCCTCCAGACTCACTTCCACTCATGCCAGATTGGGGAAAAACGCTTTTGTGTGTGATGTGCCTGTGCTGCCCCC
The DNA here is from genome assembly GCA_023969325.1 of Oryzias curvinotus. Taxonomy (NCBI): domain Eukaryota; kingdom Metazoa; phylum Chordata; class Actinopteri; order Beloniformes; family Adrianichthyidae; genus Oryzias; species Oryzias curvinotus. The sequence continues at coordinate 28,381,433 of CM043717.1, forward strand.
ATGTGACGTCAAGCCTGAACAGAATTCCCTGCAGGCCGCACTCCACTGCTGCAAGACACTCAAGGGAAGATCGATGCCCGCGTTGGGAGCGAGCTCGATAACGGCGAGCATTCCTGTGCGTGACACACACACACACACGTCTCTGCTTCATCGCCGATGCAGAGGAGGCTGCAGTTTCTCAAGTTCTGAATGATGGGGCAAAACAAAACGAGGTGGAGGCATCACTCTGAGCCGCTGTCAAGCAGCAGAATGAAAAAAGAAGAGCAACACTAACCCTGCGACCATCGACGATCGACTGCCGGACTCCACACTTCAAAGCAGCAGCTCGCCCTTTGTTCTCGTGTCAGCGCAGATGTCACCAGAGGACCACCCGTCCCATCTCCCCCGATTCAGAGCGACAAAAACTGGGTCAGAGTCCTGTGGGCAGAGCTGGGTACTCCCATGATTCAACAGCTCCTGGATCTTTGGCAGAAAGGAGTTGAGTTGAGCGGTTGGTGTGTCACTAAATCAGCTTGTTATGCTTCCAGAGACGCTGGCCTCCTGAACAAAAAAGATTCAAGAGTTTTTATTTACTATTCCACAAATGTTCTCTCATTTTTAAAACTGTGTTACATTTACTTTTTAATGAAGTTAGAGATTTGAAGATTTTACCCGTTAAGATTTTACAGACAGGAAGCTGAAACTCTGTGATTCAGAGTAGAGAACGCCTTTGATTGATTGACCTCTGGATGGTCTTGTTGAGGTCTTTCACAGCCTTGTTTAGCAGGGGCCTCTGGGAAATTGAGTCATGAGGGGTTCATTTACAGATGTTTACATCTTCTACTTATTTTGATGTGGCTGAAAACTCAAATTCTAAAAAACTGATCAATGTATTCAATGTAAAATCTGTTACCGCTGAGAGAAACAGAGTTTGAAATGTGGCCTCAGTGTGTGCTGGATTCAAAAGCGGGTGAAAACAAAGCAGCGAGCGGCGTTGTATGGCCGCTAAAATGGCCGCACAGAATGTGCGAGCAACAAGGGACGCCGTTGAACGCCATTAAAAATCTACAATCTTTAAATCACATGTTCCTGAGGTCAAAGGTCAACAAAACCTCTGCTGTGGCTGTAACCTGGTGGCATGTGTGTGAGATATTGTGAAGATCGCCATCCCATAATTTTACCCAAGGCGGAGTAAGAAAGAATTGCGTAAACACTTACAGCTGCAGGACATAAATATTGGCATCCTATAAAATTACATCTGTGGTCTTTCTATACGTTCAATAAAGAAATCTGTTTTAAGTATAAAAATGATAAGAAACGTTGTTTTTTTGTTTTTTAAACATTTTCTGACTGCTGGACAAAAACTTCTGTTTCAGACACACAAAAGACAAAAAGCCTGATTTTTTAATCTATGTTTTTCTTTATTGACTTCAAACCATGTCAACAGTTCTTAAGAATGGATCATAAACTGATTTTTTTAAAATATTTCATTTTTTTTAAAGTCTGTACAGCAGTTTTATTTGGAAGGAAAATACGAAAATGTCAAACACAAGGCACAACGAACATGACTTTTCACAGTAAAACATGCAGGGATTTTAGGACGTTTCTCATGTGGAGTTGACCTGAGAGGAGGAGCTACTGCTGCCCGAACTCTTGGTCTTCTGCCCTCTAGTGGCGCTGGGCTGCCGCTGCACCCGCTGGCTGGAGGCCTTCTCATTGAAAGTCGCTCCGGATTTACTGCGAACAGCTGAAAACGGGACAAAACATCGGGTTTATAAAAACAAACGCTAACAAGGGGTCACAAAATATTCTGACCGACATGGAGGTTATGACGAACCAAACAACACAGAAAAATGCAAAACACATAAAACAATTAGTCATCATTTAACATCAGTGCTGACACCAGCGTTTCAGGAGGAAAAACTAAATGCAAACGATTAAAATATTTAAATAAAACAGTTTAAGGTCAAAGCAAAAACCTGGTTTTAACAGCAACGGTTGACAAGGAAAACAGTTGAGGCCAAACTAGCTGAAGAAATTGCTGAAGAATATTAATAAAAAAGTGGGACAAAAGCTGCAGTAACTCCTAAAAATCATTATTAAAAAAATAATAAAGTAGCCATATAAATGTTGATATTGAATTTTAGCCTAAATAAAAATAAGAAATAGTAAAAAAAAAAAAAAAAAATTGATGATTAAACGTCCAAGCCGCCAAATCAGTTACCCATAAGTGTAAGAAACTTCCAGAAGCCGATGAGAACATGTGGAATAACCAGAAAAGCTTCTCCGTCCTCAACAAACACATCCAAATTTCTGCTGCAGCAGGGAATGTCAAATGAATGTATCCATCTGGACGTTGCCATGGAAACCACCACAAGTTCTCAGTTCCTCACCGAGCGAAACTGTTCACACAGATTTTTTTTTTCTATTCGGAAAACAGAGACTAAATGTTGACATGAAACACCTCCGGCCCCCCTCCCTACATGCATGCATAAACATGCATACGTGGTGGTGAAGGGGGGTGTGGGGTGGGGGGCACACACACGTATGAAGCGGAGGAAGGCTGGATGTTAGAGATGACAGAGGGGACCTTGAGCGTGAGAAGAGTTAGAATCTTGGGGGCCGTAGACCACGATCTTCGCGTTGGCTTTCTGGGCTCTGGGGCCGGACCCCTGGGGGGGGGCTGAAGGTGCTTTAGGGCTCTTTCCGGAAACCAAAGACTCCTCTTCTTTGAGAGAGAAAAAAAATTATAATAAAATTAAAAAAAAAGGGGGGGGGGGGGTGCACAAGAGAAAAACAAAAACACGGAAGAATTGATGGGGGAAGAAGAGAAGTTAGAAATGAGAGTGATGCTACGTTCACATCAAGCTCAGCAAACTACGTTCAGGCGGACACTTCCAACGGAAACTCGTTAGCTGTGTCCGAATCGGAGGGCTGCGTTCTTCAGTGACTTCTGTGACGTAGGCGGCGCTGCTTACATCACAGCGCCGCGGCAAGTGCTGCCCAAAGGACCTTTAGCTTACGTATAAACACACGACAGGAAAAATGCTTGCTTAAAGCATGACGTTTTAGTATCAAAACAAACGGCCTTCTTGTTCCCCGATTTCAAGGATTTGTCCGGTGTGACCTCCTATGCTGACCATATCCCAAGATGCATTGCGGCCGAACCCAGAGATTTTCTGACAACAGTGGTGGACTGCGAAGCAGTTTGAAATCATCACACTTCCAAGATTAAAAGTTGGATCAAAGAGGCCAGGAACACTTTGAGCTCCGTTCCTGGTTCACTAACACCTCTCTGTTCGGGACTCACGGTTGCTAGGCAACAGGACATTTTGCCAATGTTACAGCTGGAATCATCTAAAGGGCAGGCATCCAGTCTACCTGCTCGACGACGGACGTCGCCCGGGGAAGGACGCGGCCATCGAAGGATGCAGCCCTGGAATTTGGACACGGCCTGTGTATGTTCTGCGTGTTTAAAACTCTCACATTTCACTATGCAAGAATTTAAGTCCTTTTTTTTTTTTTTGGCTCTACCTACAAATCACTAAGCGCGCGTTGAAAGTTAAAGCAATTGAACTTTGACCCATCAGGGACGTGGATTTTGCAGTGGGATATGGACGGCGTCCCCTTCAACTCACAGAAGTGTCAACCGTTTGAAACTTGATCATGAAGAAGAAGTGAGTAGTTGCAGTTTGTGGCCGGCGGGGAATTCTACGACACCTTTCATAGATCAGGATAGAAAGCCCCCACCGGATTTGCACCGCTTTGTGAGTGTTCGCGCGGCAGTACCGGGTAGTGACAGTCCAGCATGGCGGTTCAAGGGCCCGCCTTGAACCGCCATGCTGAGCAGTTCTTCAAATACAGCCCTGTGGGGGGTGGGGGGGTGGGGAGGGCTAGCGAGGAAGACGAGGCATCGTTTGAAGAACCGCTTCGAAAAGCAAGGGGACATTTAGCAACTCAAAAGAAAAAAAAAACAACGCTTAAAGCAGCAACAAGGAGAAAAAAAAACCTCAAGGGAACCTGTAAGGTCCCCCACCCTAAAGGATGACACAGGGGTGGATTTTCCCTCTCGACCCCCACTGCCTTATTTTGTTTTCTTGATCTGATACCTGCAGGAATTTGGCGGGGGATCCCCCCCCCCCAAAAAAATGTCAGCCTCTACCCCATGCGTGAACCTGAAACCCCTGTTAGGATGCGAGCAGATCTGGAAGATTTTAATGAAGGAGCATTAAATGTTTAAGATTTTTTCCAAATACAGCTCTGGATTATTTCACCAAAGCAGCTGAAAGCTAAAAACATTTTCTTATTTGTGACTTCTTTTTTGACTATCCTGGATTAAATGTGCTCCATGATCATTCTGCAGGCCTAATCCCATCAACACAGCAGCGTCTTCATTTACGAGTAGATATGGTCGTGTCGCTGGTGTGACCTCGCCTCACCTCTGGGCTCTGGAGGTGCCGTGCTGGCGCTCGCGCTCGCGCTCGCCGCGTGGGAGGCGGTTGAGGACTCGCCGCCACAGCCGTCCGCCACTCTCTGGCCCGCACACATCGCCTTCAGGGTCTGGAAAACTGCCTGAGGAGCCACGTTCATCTTCAGCAGGTCCACCATGATCCTAGGAGGACGCAGGAGGACATGAAACTGGACCGCATGTTCTTCAAAACGGAGGTGATGGGCAACAAAAATGCAGCCGTGGAAAAATGAGAAGAATCAACTGGGCTCCAAATATTTCAGGTAATAGGAGTTGGTGGCCTGATGATGAGGTCAGGTCAGTCAGCCTTACTCACTTGAACACCTCCTGGTCCACCGTGATGCCTGCAGCCTGGGTCAGCTCGAACAGCTCACTTTCTTCTGCGGTGAGAACTTTCTTTTTCTTCACGGCGAATTTCTGCACGTTCGCTGTGACCACCAGCGCGGGGCTGTCAGGGGCGACGGGCAGCGACGTCTGTGTTGTTGGTTGAGACATGCTTATATACGACGGCTTTATATTTGAAACAATATAACAAAGAAAAAACGGAACAAATCCACAAATTTAGCTTACATATAAACACACGACAGGAAAAATGTTTGCATAAAGCATGACGTTTTAGTATAAAAACAAATGCGAGGGTTCGGAGAGGAAAACACGAAGCTGCTTTGTTTTGAAGTAGGTCGCGCCGAAAACACGTCATCATCAAGAGACAGTGGTCTGTCAAACTGTTTTTTTGAACAACTTTATTGTATTTTTTTTTTTTTTTTTGAAGAATACAAATAAAACTAGTCCAAGTATAAATTATTTTAAAAAAGTAAAATAATATAGACTTATAGTAAGAAAAAAGGCGTAGGTGTAAAATGTGCTAAGTATGTTTTTATGTAAATAGTTTTAAAGATTCACAAATGGTAACAATCTTATTGAAAGGAGCTTGTTGTCATATGTTGTTCTTTTCTCAGTATAAAGAGAAGAAACACCCAAAAATTGTTATGACAAGAACCTGGTCTTGATGAATGATGGGTAATGTAGTCTCTAGTAATAGTAGTATTCCGTTTTACACTTCCTCATAATCATTGTTAATTTGTTTTTTGTATGCCTTATATCTCCTCCTTATATCAGCTTCATCTCTTTTATAAATTATTTCTATTACACTTTTGTTTTTGCATCGTATTTTTACCCTTTTTACTGTTGTTATAAACTTCTTATTCTCATATATGTTCATGTTGTATTTTTGTTGTTATTGTAAAAATTGTTTTTAGGAGACAAATATTTTACGTGTCCAGGTACTACAGATGATTAATAACCTATTGGCTATCTTTGGTGGATTTGCAAAGATCCAGTTTCATCTTGTCAAATAAACGAATTAAATAAATAAATCCTTAATGCATATGTTACATGCTGTAATTATACAAGTGAAATTAATCCGATATTAATAGAACGAAAACGTTCATTATTAATTATGAATTATTTATGGTAATTAACATACAAATCATGTATTATATATTAATTATATAAAATGGAGCTAATGGGTTTAGCTAATGGAGGAAAACAAATTGAGTATTATTAAATATTTTATTTTTACTTTTTTATGTTTCTATTTTTATGAAAATTTGTATAGAAAAAAATAAATAAATAAAAAAAAGGAAAAAACATTCGGACGCATTAGTGTCAATTGGAACCGGAAGTTTCTTTCACACCTGCTTCTTCACGATAAACCCAAGCGGACGAAACCGGAAGTAGCTGGGGATTGTAGTCTCGGTTCGGCCCGGTCCTCTGCACTGTCGTCTATGTAAGAATGGCGGCTGCGGGAATAAACAAGCAGGGCACCGTGGTGACGATGGAGCCCTGCTTTCGACACGGGAGGGGAGCGAACGGAAGCACCGTTAAGGTTCTGATCGTGACTCTTATTTTCTGGTCAGAGCCTGAAACCGGACTCCTGCGGCGGGGCCGCATCGCAGAGTGGAGGGCAGGGAGGCTAGCACTGCAGCAGGATCATGAAGCCGCTGCGTTGGCGTAGCCTGTGGATGCTAAAAAAAAAATAGTGCCGCGTGCATCTTTTTATTTATTATAACCCTGTTTTTTACTATATTGAATGAGACTTGCTTAATTCTAGAGCATTTAAAAGGCTTGATTTGGTGTTTGTGACACATGAGCTGCCAAGGCTAGGTGGCACTAGCTTAAAAAGTAGCTATAAATTTAGAAAAAAAAATGCGTCAGATGACATTTTATATCGTTTATTTGCTAAAAAGTCTAATGCGTTAAACGAGCAGCATCTGTTTCCTGCAGCGTGGAAAAATGTCTCCACTCGGTGTCCGTCCCCTTCAGGTGCTGGAGTGCGGAGTTTGTGAGGACGTCTTCTCCCTCCAAGGCGACAAGGTCCCCCGCCTGCTGCTCTGCGGTCACACGGTGTGCCACGACTGCCTGACCCGGCTGCCCCTGCACGGCAGGGCGGTCCGCTGCCCCTTCGACAGACAGGTCACGGAGCTGGGTGAGTCCGGGTTGCTATGGCTACCGCCCCTCAGCCATCTCAGTGGACTAGCGGTAGAGTGTCCGCCCTGGCTGAGACAGGAAGGTCTTGGGTTAAAAAAAAAACCCACACACACTCAGCATTGAACCACTGCATGGATCCAGAGCGCAGCAGTGTCTGCAGCTCACCGCCTCCATAAGTTAGCAACGCTGCCTATGCCACGAATCCCGACATATTGCAGAGTTGTGCATGAGACATGTGACGCTGAGAATGCAATCTTCATCAGTGGAGCAACAGTTGAGCTTTGTGCTGGCACCTCTTCTTAAAACAGCTGTTTTCTTTCTTCACGTCTGCTCAGGAGATTCGGGGGTTTGGGGCCTAAAGAAGAACTTTGCGCTGCTTGAACTCTTGGAGCGACTCCAGAATGGAGCCACCAACCAGTCAGGAATGTCTGAGGATGCCCTGAAGGGCATGGGAGAAGTGAGTGGGTGGGCGGGGACTTGTGCTTTGCCTCTGTAGTTTTTTTCTCTTTGCACTCATTTTGTCCGTCCCCCCCCCCCCCCCCCCCCCCAATCCAGTGTATAATACGGTGTGACGAAGACGAGAGCCACACGGCCTCCATGTACTGCACCGTGTGCGCCACCCACCTGTGTGCCGAGTGCTCCCAGCTCACCCACTCCACTCGCACGCTGGCCAAACACCGCCGCGTGCCGCTGGCCGATAAGCCTCACGAGAAGATGCTCTGCCCCCAGCATCAGGTCCATGCCATCGAGTTTGTGTGCCTGGAGGAGGCGTGTCAGTCTGGGCCTCTCATGTGCTGCGTCTGCAAGGAGTATGGCAAGCACCAGGGACATAAGGTAGGCGAAGGCGTCTTTTCAGGTTCAGGGTCTAGATCTGAAATGCTAATGCGTATCATTTTTCTCTTTTAGCACGCTGTCCTCGAGTCTGAGGCCAATCAGATCCGAGCTTCTATCCTGGACATGGCCCACTGCATCCGCACCTTCACAGACGAAGTGTCCGAGTACTCCAGGAAGCTGGTGGGCATCGTGCAGCAGATAGAAGGAGGAGAACAGATCGTGGAGGATGGAGTGGGCATGGCGCACACCGAACATGTGAGGAAAAACCTGCATCCGTGTGAAACGAGGACTCCCCTATGGTGACCTCTTTTTGTCTTTTCCTTCTCGGCAGATTCCTGGCACAGCAGAGAGCGCGCGCTCCTGCGTCCGGGCTTACTTCTCAGACCTCCACGAGACTCTGTGTCGGCAGGAGGAGATGGCGCTGAGTGTGGTGGACGCCCACGTCCGGGAGAGGCTCATCTGGCTGAGGCAGCAGCAGGAGGACATGACCATCCTGCTGTCGCAGGTCTCCACCGCCTGCCTGCACTGCGAGAAGACTCTTCAGCAGGTAGCTCTGCTTCAGATCCCAGCTCACGAGGGATCGCGCCACGTCTGCCTCAGACTCTGTACACAAAACGACACGCGATGGTCAGAAAAACAGACAAAAAAATCCACAAAACCTTTATTATGTCATAGAAGCAGGTGGGGCTAGAAGACAAACCTGTTCAACCTCACATATCCTTTTAATAGCTTCAGAGTTTGGTATATTTATTTGAGCATAAAGCTGTCTATTTTTTGTGTCTAATTTTGCAGTTTTAGGTTCTGTTTTATCTTAACTTTTTAAGATGATGTTAGTTTTGTTTAGTCTGTTTTCCTTTTGGCTGCTTTAGGTTTTTTTCTTGCACCATTTCTATAACTTGAACTAGGAATTCTGTCACACGCTTAAGTACATTTTAACTATAAATACATGTTTATTTTTTCAAGTACATGTTATTTAGTGTTTTGGGTTTTTTTTAAACTGACTTTTTAAGCTTCAGGTGAATTAGCATCCAACTTTTTATGCATTTATTTTACATATCATGATATTGCATGATTCATCAGAGCCTTCGGGATCTTTGCTCTAATTCTTTACCATATTGCATGTTTGTTTTTTTAAAGCTCACTGTACTTTAGCTAGTTTTTAGTCTAATCTACTTATTTCTTTTCAGTTGACTCTCTAATTCATGCGTTGTGTCTGAATTCCTTTCTTACTCACAATATAGGGCGTTCACCATTTTCTAGCGCTGTCCCAATCTACAATTCCAAAATCCAGTGCCCTGGAAATTCCCAGAAGTCTCTGGGAAAAACCAGTGTGCATTGATGCTCACTAGATCAGCAAATATAGACCACAATGCATTGCGCTGAACAATTTTTGTGAAAAAAAATGTAATTTAAATGTATTTTTTTTTAAAAACCGTCAATGTTTTATCCTTGAGGAGACAGGGGACTCATAAATAATCGTCGCTAATATAATATAATAACGCTAATATTTATTAGATTTTTAGTTTGTGAAATCGATGATGTCATATCCGAAGTTTAAAAAAAAAAAAAAAAGTAGTGAGCACGGTGTCTGAATTGCTTTTGAAATTCAGGGCTTGACATCGTGCCGCACTATAGAGTTTTTTAGTAGTTAGGGGTTATGGTGGGAATTCGGACAGAGCCTTGATCGTATTCTGAAAATGTCCGTGTGTTTTAGAATTTGGAACAGTTTTTTGTTCAGGACGACTTTTCTGAATCAGAAGGAGCAGAGTGGTGCGATTCAAGGCGTTGAAAGCACCGTGATGTGTTCTTGTGCGGCTTCTCTCCCGTTGCAGGACGACTGCAGGGTTGTTCTGGCAAAGCAGGAGATCAGCTGTTTACTGGAGACGCTTCAGAAGCAGCAGCACCAGTTCACGGAGCTGGCAGACCACATCCAGCTGGACGCCGGCATCCCCGTCACCTTCACCAAGGTCTTCTCTTCGTCTGTATTTGGAAGCGTTTGCCTGGCGGTGACAAACCCAAAGCTAAACTGAAACGTGTCTTCAGGACAACCGAGTTCACATCGGACCAAAGATGGAGATCCGGGTGGTGACTCTGGGGCTTGATGGGGCCGGAAAAACAACCATTCTGTTCAAGCTGAAGCAGGACGAGTTCATGCAGCCCATCCCAACCATCGGTAAAGACGTCTGCACCGGTTCACCATACGATCTTTGAAAGATTGAGTTGAATTAAAACTTGGTTCTGGTTCTTTTTTGAGGCTTCAACGTGGAGACCGTCGAGTACAAGAACTTGAAATTTACCATCTGGGACGTTGGTGGAAAGCATAAGCTGAGGCCGCTCTGGAAACACTATTATCTCAACACTCAAGGTTGGTGCTTCACTTGTTATTCTTCTAATGAACTTTTAGTGGTTAAATAAAACAGGAAGTTTTGCTCAGCTTTAGTTTCGTTCTGTGTGTTTTTATCGACCAAGAACTTCGCAGATGGGGTCTTCTGGAAATTGTCTTAACAAAAACTGGAACAGACTTTTTTTTTGATTTGATCTAAAGTTGTTTTTAGACTTTTTTTGTAAACTCGCTTCGAGGGAATTGCACCACAGACTTGTCCTGTAGTCGTCCTCATCCAGAGAGTCGAGTTTTAGTAAATGTTTTCTGTGCAGAGCTCACTTTAAGCTGACTGTATATGAAAACTGGACTGAGTGACTCCTCCCTCCTCGCGTCCCAAACAGGAGGTAAATGCTGGCTCCCAGAAGCCAAAATCCTATAGACTTCTACAAATAAACCACTATTACTCAATCAGTGAATCATTTTCACCATTTCTATCACAATGTAAAGCTCCAGCAGAAGGAAATGGATCAGAGTCGAACTACTGATCTGATTGACTTGATTTCAGTTTATTTAACTATTTAAATTTAAACCAAATGGATGTTATTTTTAATTTAGCACAATTAGTGACATACTATGAAATATGATTGCATTTTTTTAGAATCAAAAATCAATTTGATATCAAATGGTTTTTGTTAAGCTCCGCCCGTTGACTGTACAAGAGAACTGGACCGAGTGACTGTGACGTCACCCACAGAAAATGTCTCCAACCAAAGGAAGTTGATGTGGACGCCGCCAAGCTGTCAGAAAGCTGCGATTGGTCCGAGTCGACTTCTCTACGGCAACCACTCTCAGCAATCAGGAGTGAGCTTGTTGGACGGCCACACCCCTACCACTGAAGACCCCGGCTACAAAAAATCTGTCAGTCAAATGTTTTAAACATTGGGCGTTGGGGCCAGCAGGCTCCACCTACTTTTAATTGAGGCATCTGATTGGTCAGTTTACAAGTTGAACTACAAAAAAAATATGAAAAAATTAGAATTATCGAGAAGATGTTAAAAAAAAAAAAAGATCCAGAATGGTTCTTCTGACCGATAGAACGAATGAGTAACATCTGTTTATTTCTCTGTAGACCTCTATGGGACTTTGCTGGTACTTCCTGTTTGGAACGCCAGGGGGGGAGGAGTCACTTAGTCCAGTTCTCATTTACAGTCAAGGAAAATAATTCAGCTTAAGACGAGCTCTGGAGTCTCTGGATAAGAACGACCACGATGCATGTCTGTGGTGCAATTCCCCCAAAGCAAGTTCTCAGAGACAGTCAGTGGCTCGGCCCTGAAGAAGACTCCTTTTTGGACTGAAGTTCACTTCCTCCAGTCTTAATTGTTTCGTTGACGCCTGCTCAAACCGTTGTGTCAAACTTTGCAATGCCGCGGCCCGTAACCCCACCTCTGGTGTTTGGTGGAGCAGCGGTGGTGTTCGTCATCGACAGCTGCCACAGGGACCGGCTCATGGAGGCCCACAGCGAGCTGGCCAAACTCCTGACAGAGAAGGAGCTGCGGGACGCTCTGCTGCTCATCTTTGCCAACAAGCAGGTACGTAACGGCGTCGTCGGTTGTGAACCCCGGCGGCGTGTGAACTCACCCCGGGGCGGGTCTCTCTGCGCAGGACGTTCCGGGCGCCGTGTCTGTGGAGGAGATGACGGAGCTGCTGAGCCTGCACAAGCTGTGCTGTGGGAGGAGCTGGCACATTCAGGGCTGCGACGCCCGTAGTGGGATGGGCCTCCACGAGGGGCTGGACTGGCTCTCCAGACAGCTGGTGGCTGCTGGGGTTCTGGACGTGGCGTGAGCGAGCAGAACCGCCGTCCCGCTCCCCTCACATGTATCCCTCCTTCTTGGTGAGCAGAGGAAAGGCTGGTGGACATGCTCTCTGTGGCTTTACGTCAGATCATTGCCATTTCTGCGCCGACCGGCCTCAAACCGGACACAACAGCTTTGCTTTTGTCGTGGACTGAACCTTCCATCCTCATCAACCTTTTGTTGCTTCCATTAGCCTGAGATGAACAGTGTTGAGGCAGTGAGGCCTGTCTGGCTGATGTGAACCTGCCCTTGAGCAAAGCCGATGTCTGACCGGTTCTCCATGTGGGATCCACTGGAAGCAGGAGAGCTCTTCCTGTTACAGAACTAGTTTACTGTCAGTGAGGAGGAAGACGGAGGTGTGAGTGTTTTTGCACAAAGATTTAATTTAACGCACTTATCTGCTGCTTTTGGTGAGGGCTTTCTTCTGAAAGCAAATGAACCATCTGCTGGTTTTGATGTAAGATTTCTGCAACATTTACAAAAAAAAAAAAAAAAACCTCTCATGTAACAGCTCTACCAGCTCCTGTTGCTGTCCAGAATGCTTCAACAATAGGGCACCTTCAACCCGCCTTCAGTAATCGTGATGTGAAACGTAGAACATGAAACCCAACAAACACTGACTCTTATTAAGGAACCATCGTTTGAGTTTGGGCTTTACTCATTGCTATGTAATGTTGTTGTATTGTTGTATCAAAGTTCAAATAAAACCCGCACGTGAGAAAAGCTGTTCTGCAGCTGCTGGAAATATCTGTGTTTTATGAACCTTCAAGCACAAAAAGCTTAAAGCTTCTGAAGCCTTGAAGTTTTCAAAGCTTTCAAAGCCTTAAAACTTTTGGAACTTTGAATCTTCAAAGCCTTGAATCTTTTGAAGCCTTGAAGCTTCAAAGCCTTGAATCTTTTGAAGCCTTGAATCTTCAAAGCCTTGAAGCTTCAAAGCCTTGAAGCTTCTGAAGCCTTGAAGCTTCTGAAGCCTCGAAGCTTTCTGAAGCCTTGAAGTTTTCAAAGCTTTCGAACCCTTGAAGCTTTTGGAATCTTGAATCTTCAAAGCCTTGAAGCTTCTGAAGCCTTGAAGCTTCTGAAACCTTTAAGCTTTCGAAGCTTTCTGAAGCCCTGAAGCTTTTGGAACCTTGAAGCTTCAAAGCCTTGAAGCTTTTGAAGCCTTGAAGCTTTTGGAACCTTGAATCTTCAAAGCCTTTGTTGCAGTGTATTCGGCTTTTGTAAATGCAGCAGAATGTGTAAATAAAGAATTTGACTCCATTTATTCAGCTCGTATTTTTCTTTTCTTTTTTTTTTTAAATGCCCGTAAAAGTAAGTGAAGGTGACCATGAAGAGCAGTCACTAGACGGTGATTATGATGCTGATGTCCTTGTAGGGGTTGTTGGTTTTGGGGGTTAATAAAGGAGTTGGAGATCCTCTGGACCAGCCCCGAGCCTTTGATGCAGTGTCCAAACACTCAACAACACCCAACAAGCGCCGAGTGTCATCAAGGAACCATCGTTTGCATTTGACATTTATTCATTGCTTTTATAATAATGTATCATAGCACCGATAAAACACGTGTGAAAAGCCGTTCCGCAGGTGCTGGAAACACCTCAGTACGTTTCCTGAACCTTCGAGCACAACGTGCATTCAAGCTTTGAAGCCTCGAAGCTTCCAAAGCCTTAAAGCTCAATGATCTGAAAGCTTTATAAGACTTGAAGCTTTGAAACTAAATAGCCTTTAAGCTTTAGAGCCTTGAAACTTCCAAAACCTTAAAACGTCTGAATCCTTAAAGCATAATAGCCTCGAAGCTTTGAAGCCTTGAAGCTTCGACCCTTTAACTACTATGGACACGGCTTTAATAAATGATGTGTGGAATAATAAAGGTGACTCCCTTTAAGTGGTGTTCTTTAAAGTATTTTATTGTCAGTAAAAAAAAAGTGGAGGTGGCCGTGGAGAGCGGTCACTTGACGGTGATGTTGATGATGCTGATGTCCTCGTAGGGTTTGTCGGTTTTGGGGTTAACCTTGGCATTAGAGATCCTCTGGACCGCCTCCATGCCTTTGATGCAGCGTCCAAACACGGTGTGTTTGTTGTCCAGCCAGGGCTGCAGACAGACAGTCAGACAGGTGAGGCTTTTAAAAGCTCAGCTAAGAGGTTCCTGCTGATTCTGAGGTACAAGGAACTAAATGGAATCGTTCTGGTGAACATTTGTTGAGATTAAACCGGAATATACTGGAATGAAAATGGATCTGTAAAAACCAGAAGCTTTTATATTCATTCCGTTCAAAAAAGCTGAGAGGTTCGTAATGTTCCTCAGGAAGACTTGAACTGTGAGAGACCGAATTGAAAGAGAGAATCCAGGAAATCCTGCTGTGACTCACTGTGGGAACAACGGTGATGAAGAACTGCGAGCCGTTGGTGCCAGGGCCCGCCGTTCGCCATGCTGAGTGTGTACGGACGATCGTGTCTCAGCGTGGAGTGAAACTCGTCCTCAAACTCTCCTCCCCAGATGCTCTCGCCTCCCATGCCGGTGCCGGTGGGGTCTCCGGTCTGAATCATGAAGCCCTGCGCACCCAAAGGAGCGGGAATGAGGTCCTGAATGAGTCTGCAGAGGACCGAAGAACAGAGCAGAACCCACCTTGATGACTCTGTGGAAAATGTGGCCGTTGTAGTAGCTGTTTCTGCTGTGAACGCAGAAGTTCTCCACAGTTTTGGGGCATCTAAGAAGCAAAAGGAAGGTTAATTTTTTTCCACTCTCTGAAAAGCTAGAACCCATTCGGGCTGGAGACCTACTCCACTGGGAAAAGCTTGATGTGGATGTCTCCCATGGTGGTGTGGATGATGGCGCTGTCCGACACCCTCTTGGGGCCCTCGGCCTGAGTAGCTGCCATCACTTCTTCCTTGGACGGCTTCTCGTTGAAGACGTCTCGGTCTGAGTCGGCGCTCTTCGTGTCCTCTGGCTCTCTCTTTGTGAACTTGAATCAAAACATAAACATGAAAAAAAACAAAAAAAAAAAAAACAAGAAGCAGCGTTCTGGGGGGAAAAAAAAAAAAAAGGTCCTTCAGCCGTCTCACCATGTAGAAGCGGTTCTTCTTAAACGCCGTGCAGAAGATGGTGGGGTCGGGCTCCACATTCTCCAGGGCGGGGTTGTCGGAGGCCTTCATCTCCACGGTGGGGGCCACCTGCATGGCCTTGGCCACTCCCTGGAAGAGACTGAGGTGGAGCACGCGGATGTTCTCCAGCTTCCCCAGGATCCGGACACATCTGGTGAGGAAGGAGAAACTTTGAGTCAGGAGTTTCCTGAAGACCGGCTGCGCGTGACGTCAGCTTGAGGTGACAAACACATGACGACAGGAGTTTCTTACTTTTGATTCAAATTAAAAACGTTAAATAAATGCCCCACTCTGGAGAAAATTGTGTTTTTAACATGTTCTCGTGGGAGTTTTCTGATGATGGAGGACATATATAAAGAAAATGGGGCTTAAAATCGCACTTCAGAGCATTTCTTTATTCAAATCGTTGTGAATCAGGAGGAGACAGTTGAAAAAAGATCCTATTTGTGACGTAGAAATCGCGCTGGGTGGGCCACAAGCTCCCTGTTGAGGGGAGGGGAAGAGAGGTGCCCCACGCCAACGGTCCCGCGCACAACTCAGACGTGAACTTCTAAAAAACGACGGCCCCTCTGCAGAAACTATGTCCTAGAAAATGACACAGGTTTACTTTAAAATAGATCCAAAGAGGAATGGAGTGAACCTCCACAGCGTAGACCTTTCCTTTGTCTAAAGCAAATGATGTTGTTTGATTTATTTCAATCATATGTCTGCTTTCCTTCTGCCAATTATCAAACAAAAATGAAATTCTTTAAACGCTTTAACATCACTGCACTCATTAAAATAAAAAGGGTTTCTCAAACTTTGAGGCCGTCCGTGCTCTCCCCACGTACCTGTTGGTCTCCACATTGATGACTTTGATGCCGAGCATGGTCCCGTACAGAACGAAGTGGCCGGTCTCGTCAAAGATGATGTTAGCCAGCCGGACTCCGTCCACCTTCTCCAGCTCTCTCTCCACGGCCATCCGCCTCCCAAACTCCATGTCAGGCAGCTGCTGCCTCATTTGCTGCAACTCTGTGAACATCTACCACGTGAAGCAGGAGCGATGAGCGACGGCCAACACAACACCGAGGAGGAGGAGGAGGATGAAGGCCAACGTACCGTTAAGGACTCGTCGAACACTCTAGCCAGTTTTCCTGTTAGGAAACGGAAGATCCTCACTTTCCTGTCTGAGGCGATGGTGGCCATTCTTTTCCCATCAGGTGAGAAGGCCAAGCTGGTGGGATAGGTCTTGTTTTTCGCAAATTCATACAAGTCAGTGTCAGTTTTGTACTCCCACTGCACGTGCTTGGGAAACCTGAACTCGTTGGGGAGGCCTGTCCAGTATTCCAGCATTCCCGCTTTGTCGGCAGACACGATAACTCTGAATTTAGGATTCAAGCGGATTTGAGTCAGCGGGGAGGAGTGCAGTTTGTCAAAGACGTGAAGGGGCTCGCTGCTTCCCCGCCCATCGTACACAAAGATCTTCCCTGTGGATTTTTCAGAACACGCCACGGTGCAGATGGCGTCCCCAGGGTTGTAGATCCACTCACTCTGCCCGGGGTGAAAGCTGCAAACAAACCCTGCATTAGTGTCTGCCGCATCATTCGGGCTCCACTGCACCGTCATTTTAACTCACCCCAGCTTCAGCATGTTGATCATGTCAAAGTTGACCACATCAAAGACTTTCATGGCCCGATCGTCCCCGACAGAGCACAAAAGAGCCCCTTCGGCACTGACGGCGATGCTCTCGATCACACCTGCACAAACACAGCTTCACGTTGAGAAGAAAGCCACATTTGTGCGCCTGCAAGACCGAAACGAGGGGGAAAACGAAGCTCTTACCCAAGTGGCTTCTGAAGTGTTTCACAAACTCTATACCCTCATCCTCCTTCTTTTTCCAAAACTTGACGTGGCCGTCTTGGCTGGCAGTTAGGACAAAGTCTGTTCTGGAACAGAAAAAGAGACAAAGTGAAAAGAGAGGAGTGTCAGGTCAACGGCACAATTCTACTAAAGAAAATTTTGCCAGAGAGCACAAATTTTGAAGTAATTTTATTAACTTTACTATAATTGGTACAAAGAAACACAAAAACTGCACACTGTTTTGCTTCTTTGACACCTGAAGCTGCATAATACAGTTCTGATCGACTTCTCTTGCATTTCCATAGTTGCATGATGAGCTGAATGAAGTTACATTACCACCACTTAGACTTACTTGGAACAAACTATATGCGTAATAATGTCTCTGTGCATGTAGCTCCGTTCATACATGGCAGCTGAGGGCAGGTTGTCCAGGTAAACACGTTCGTATTCGAGTACTGACACCAATTAAACAAAAAGAGGCAGAAAAGAGCAAGGGTTAGCGCAGAGATTAGCATGACTTCTAACTCATTTGTCACAGGCCGGGGTAAAGCCGCCACCAGAAACCAACCTTTCCGTTTTTTAGTCGTCGTGGCTTCGCTCGGCATGGGTCCGACCCATTCGGAATCTTGTTGTTCTTCATCTCCGTCCCGGTTATCTTCAGCCTTTCGCTTCAAATCCACACTGTTTTCAGATTCCGCCATTGTTGCTTCTCTTCTGGTTTGTCCTGTCGTGATTGCGGCACTTCCGCTTGACTTCTAAATTCATTAACCCTTCAAATAAAAAAAAAATCATACATTTATAGTAAGTAAAAAATAAATTAAATAAAATGCATATGCAAACACATTTTAGATTAATATTTAATTGTTGTTTCAAACTTAAATAGAGTTTTCACTGAGCGCGATCATGTTTCCGCGGGGCAGTTATCAATGAACACATGGATCAAACCAATACAATTGAAGGGGGAACTAACGGGAAAAAATTAATTCGTTTGTTTTGTTGTTATAGTTTATTTTTATATACGTGCTTTTAAATGCGAGTTTTACTAAAAAAAATACAATTTTATCCAGTAAAAGTATGTATTAAGCGAAATCATTTTCAATAAGATTATTAGTTTACCTTCTGACGGTCCATGTGCACTCGGAAGTAAACAACGCGCTAACGGATGCAGCTAAAATGGCTTTGGAAGTGAAACGATCAAATTAATCTAAGTAAAACGGTTGTAAGAAACATTCTCTACCATTCGCTTTGTTTCCACTTAAATAAAAAGACTTTAAACTTATAAGTTAGTCAGAAGTCAGGGGCAAAATGAGCAACATATACATTCAAGAACCTCCGACGAATGGAAAGGTGAGCAGTACTAGTACTTTCTTTTCGCTCGCGTTTATCCAGAGAAGCCCAACTTTCATGTGGTTTTACTTCTGAAATGTACAAAAATGGTTTTCATAAGCTAATAGATAGATGTTAATGTTCACAGGATATCTATTGTTAACAGATTGGAATGATGGGAAATGAGAATCAGAATAATGATGTTCTTCCAGGTTCTGTTGAAAACCTCAGCAGGAGAAATTGACATTGAGCTGTGGTCCAAAGAGGCTCCCAAAGCCTGCAGGAACTTTGTGCAGCTCTGCATGGAAGGTAAGATCTGTCAAAAAGGAACCACAAATCGAAGGTTAAATCTGCCTTTCTCTTTTTATCTTGAGAAAAGTGATCCCACCTGTGTGCTGGGCCTCTATTTCTAACCCTATAGGTTACTACGATGGCACCATTTTCCACAGAGTGGTCCAGGACTTCATCATTCAGGGGGGAGATCCTACAGGAACAGGAACCGGGGGAGAGTCCGTGTACGGCCGTCCGTTCAAGGTCCGACAGCTTCACTGCTAACTTAGAAGAATGTGTGTTTAAGCCTAAAAGAAAACCCTAAACTTGACCTTTCAGGACGAGTTTCACTCCAGACTGCGCTTCATTCGGAGAGGCCTGGTTGCTATGGCGAACGCTGGGCCACACGATAATGGGAGTCAGTTTTTTTTCACGTTGGGGCGTGCGGATGAACTCAACAATAAACACACCATATTTGGAAAGGTGAGCATGACTTCAGTCCATTGTATGAACTCTTTTTGTGATTTTAAGAGCTGTTTATGTTAAAAAGAGCCTGAACGGCGTGACTGACTCTTATTTTCCTTTTGTTTTACTGCAGGTCACTGGAGATACGGTCTATAACTTGCTCAGATTGGCTCAGGTTGAATGCGACAAAGATGAAAGACCGCTGAGGCCTCATAAGATCAGATGTGCTGAGGTGATTCGTTTATTCACACTAATCAGAGCGGCTCTTGTGTCTAAAAAGTCCGTTTTTCCTTGTGATAATGTTGTGTGCGTCTTTCAGGTTCTGCACAATCCCTTTGATGACATCGTTCCTCGAGAAACGAAGAAAAGCAAAAAGGATAAAGACAAAGAAGAGGCAAAGAAATCCCAGTCAAAAGCCACAAAGTAGGAATACAACTATCAGACTTTTATCGTGAATGTTTTTCTCACCTGCAAAACATAGTTTTCTCGGTTTTAAGTCCATGTGGCCTCGTATGTGAATTCCTCTTGCTATCACAAAATTAAGATTTAGTTCACCCCCTTTATCTTGTTGTTTTCTGTGATTGCAGTGGTTTTTGTTTGTTGTTGTGATTTGGATTAATGCACCTAAAAACTTTTCCAGGAACTTCAGTTTGTTATCATTCGGTGAGGAAGCTGAGGAAGACGAGGAGATGGCGAATCAAGTCAGTCAGGTATGTTTCTGCTCTTCACGGCAAACTTTGTGCTGCCCAAAGCCTTAGTCCCACCTGTCCTTACGGGTGGAGACCACCGGTCTAAAAAACATGGCCAAAAACGGAGCAGAACACACGAAATATCAAGTGAGAGTACTTGCTGATGCACATTTTCTTGTACGGGAATTCTACTGGCGACAGGTTGTAGTTAACACTTAGTATGCAAGGGGTTGTATAGAGGAAAAGTCACATGACCAATACCGCCACTGTGTCTGCGTGTCACAGAGGAGCCAAACAAGGAAGCGCAGATTCCGCAGATTGTTGCCAGATTCTGCGGTTTTCCACCCAGTTGGGTCATTTTGGAACATTTGCTTTGGGCGGGTTTCGTGTCAATTTGGCTTTTTGTTATGAGTCTAAGCTGTCTTTTCTGTTAAAAAAATGTGCTGATCTTTTCTGGTACGTTTCAGTCTCTTGGGTGCTAAACCAGTTCAGCTGCGATTTTAACAGAGAAGGAATTAAAACAGTTTTTCATGCGCCTGATGCCCGCCCAACTTCCAGCTGTTGAACGATTCTCGTGCGCCCCCGTTTTCCCCCCCAACCTGTGTGTTTCTTATTTTATGAATGTGGTGTTTTTAATCAGGTTTGTGGAATTATTTAATCATTTTAATAGGGATTTTGGCTTTTTTTCCCCCATTCCTCTCAGTTGATCTAGCAGAATACAATCCCACTGCATTGTCTCTTACTATTTGACATGAATCATATTATGTTTTGGAGGTTAAATGTGGCATTTGTTTAGCAGAGCTGTCAAACTAAAAAGCATCTCCCCAATGCTGGATCTTATAGAGCGAGACATGGGAATGAGGAACTACGATAACAAATATTCTGTTTAGTTTATTTAATTAGTAAATCAGTGACCTTTCGTAACGTTGTTGCCTGCAATGATGTTTCTGGTCCAGCAGGAGTCAGTATTGAGTGACACAGGATGGAACCAGAATCAATACAGTTTGGGTGATGTGTGGAAACGCTTCACGAGGCCTCATTTACCCATCACTACTGCAGACTGCACAAGGAGCCTGTAGGTTCAGCTCACGTGATACGTGCGCGCTCCTTGCGTGCCGCCTTACAGTCAGAAATGAGGAAACTAGACAATCAGAGGGTTGTTAGTTTGGACATCCTACAGGCATTCTACAGACACGTATGACACCTCACGCATGCAGCATTTGCGTGCAGTCAGTAAGCAGCCAGTACTCGCACAAACTTACTTTCCACAGGCCTGGACAACCCAAAAGCCCGCAGCATCTATTGGGGTCAACCCGCGTAAAGGTGCATGTGACAAAGGCCTAAAGCAAGGGTTAATGGCCGGCGAAGTTAACGCACGACGTGCCTAAACCATCCTACGCAACGTGGAGTGTGTTAACTCTGATAATGCACACTTCGAAGTAGGGATGGGTATCGTTAAGGTTTTAACGATACTACTACTCTTATCGATACTGCTTATCGATCCGGTACTCTTATCGATACTTTTTGAGGACGAAAAAAAAAAAAAAAAAAAAAAATTAAGAACATAAAGTGTTTTATTGCCTCACTATGCAACAACATTGTTTTTTTAACAAAACATTTTACTTTATACATGAGAATGTTCCAGACAGGATATTTATTTATTTATTTATTCTAATTATTTTCATTCTTCATAAGTGTGATGTTTCCTTTGGTCTTTTGTCCATTTTCCACAATCTTGAATAGACTTTTCTGTCTGTCAAACACCAGAGTTAAGATGAGTTAAGTTAAATGATGGAAACAAATTCACTTTGATGCAGACTCCTTTCTATTTATTTATTTTTCTTTAAATCCAGTAAACCCAATAAATGATATTAATTCTACGGATAACAACTATCATTAGTTATTAATTATTATTAAGTATTAGGAAGCAGCTGATAGTTTGTCGCGGGTCTGGAATCAGAAGCGGTGAGTCTAAGCCCCGCCTCTCTATCTGTATGTTGTATTCTCCGCGTGCAACGCCCCCCCCACCCCCCCTCCCGCTGCCCCAGCGTGTTCTGTACAAACAGCGCAACATACGGTCATTGTAGCAGCAAGGTGACAGGATGGTCGGCAAACGTAATAATTTTTACGCAGAAACGTTAGTTCTTAGTCTAGGGCGGCATGTGTCCCCTAAGATCGCCACTGACTGTGTGTGCGCTGCCTTGTCTTGTGTGTGTGCGCGCGCAGCGCATGCTGTCGGAACAACAGCCCCGCCCCCCGTGCACACAAATAGACAGACAGAGCTCTCCTCTACAACGAGAATACCGAAATTAATATAATCATTAATTAACGCAAAATTGAGTGACTTGGTGAGTTAAATATGGCAGATAACGCTTATATTTTGTGGGACACAAAAAAAAGAAAAAGTAACTTCTCCAGTACCGATAGCAGAACCGTTCAGGTCAGATCTTAACGATACTGCGGTCTTGAAGAATGTGGCCCCGGGGCTGGTTCAATACCGGGGCACGGTACCCATCTCTACTTCGAAGGCCATTAACCCGCTTATGCTGTGGTCACTTACAAAAGAAATAAATATTCAACCAGTTTTTAGTACTTTATTCATGTTATTATTTTGGTTTGGATCACTTTTTTCACAAAAAAACGGAATATTTGTTACGTGGAGCGGCGCGTTGTCACAGTAACGTGACAGCGAGCCCCTTAGCCGGCTCCACCGGCGCGGACCTTGAGTGCAGCGGCAAAGGAAAGCGATATATACTCTGATGGTCATAATGGGTTGAATAAAGCATCAGTTCAGAGAGAAAGTTCTCCTCTTACCGCTTGTTTTTTTCCAGATGATGAAGCTAAAGTTTGTTTTGAAGAAGCCGGCGCAGTGATACAGAACATTTAGGCTATGTGACCCGAACTTCTTTTATAGGCGTGCGTTATCACTGTGATAAGTCACTCTTTAATTCACACCCAGCAGCCAATCAGAACCGAGTATTTACCTGGACGGTGGAGTAAAAATAGTTTTACTCATCCAAAAGACCCAACTCAGATTTTTTTGGTCACTTCCTTTGGAAGAGGTGTATGAAACCATGAAAAGTTCAGTGTCATCTGCATAGCTGTGCTGTGTTCTAATATTTTTATACAGAATCTGACTCTAATGCTATAAGGACATTAAAGAATAGTGGGCCCTAAAACAAACCCTGAGGAACTCCGCAGCCACAGGGATCCACTTTGAATCACCAAAGGAACAGTTAAGCTTCCCAGACATAAACGAATCCCAACATTCCTTTAAAGTATTCTAGGCACCAGACGGGATTTAGCCCAAGTTTTAATGCTTAATAATAAACTGCTTTTGTATGAGAAAAGCATCAAAATATTCATAAAAACTGAAACAAAAGTGTTTTTTTTTTTAACAAACTGTCAGGCTTATCATGAGGAAAAACATGTTAGAAGGTGCTAAAACCAACAGGCGACTTTCTTTTTTTTTCTTCAGACATTAAAGGGAAAAAGCAAAAGCAGCCACGACCTTCTGAAAGACGACCCCCAGCTCAGCTCCGTCCCCGCCGTTGATAAGTAAGCGCCGACGCCGAAGCTTCAGGGTGTTTGTGTGATTGTTGAGATTAAACCGGATTGTTTTATCTTTGCAGGAAGAAGAAAGGGGGGGCTGGAACTGGAGAGGTGAGCTTTAATAATCTAAACAAAGAAGCAGGTGGATTTCTAAGGACCATTTTCTCGTATTTCTCAGTCAGAGGACGATGCAGACAGTGACGTGGACGGGGACGTGGCTGCAGGGGAAGAATACGACTCGGACAGCAAAGAGAAGATGAGAGAGCTCATCAGTAAGAAGTTAAGGAAAGAGAAAAGCGGCGACAAAGCAGCCGAGCACGCAGGAGAGGATGAGGAAAAGGGGAAGACGACGAGCCGCAGGTACGCCGTTCAGCTTCGGCCTGCAGGAGGCTGAAGTCTGCTTTCTTTTTTTCAGCTTCCAGTTTCCCTTTCAAGGATAAAGTTTATCCTGTAAAATATCTGCGGATCATTTAAACTTTACTGTTCACTAGATTTCCTGCAGGAACCATTAAAATGTGATCTAGATTTTCCTTTACCCATAACTGTCAGGAAGCGGAAGCTAAAAAGTGAGACGCCGACTTCAGCCTCATCTGACTATTAAACAAAAATAAAGAAAAGGTCACTAAAACTGCTTTTTTCTATATATCATATTAAACACCCACCGTTTGAACAACTTTATTAGCAGCATCTTTGTAACATCAGACAGCCAGCCGGCTACTAAACATTCTGCTTAATCATTATCATGACGGCCCATAAGAAATCCATATTTGGAGTAAAGACTCCTGGTTTTTGTCTGTAAAATGCAGATTTCTTTTATTTTGAAGTCAAAGAATTTTCTTCTGTTTCCTGTCTGGATCCTTTCTGCGAAAAAACACGTTTAAAAAAGAAAAGAAAACCTTTCTAGCTTTTCAATTTACCGGTCGGAGCAGCCGCTTTGAGAAAGTAGCGGGTGGATTTTTCACACGTGACTAGAATGAGTCAAATGTGGTGGAGGGAATCCAGTAGTTTTTCAAATAAAGCTTCCTTCAGAATACAAATATTAATAAAAAGGAAAACCTTGTCTTTTTTTTAATGTATTTTATTTTCCTTGTGGCCTGGTGCCAACTGTCCTGATCCGTGGCCCGGGGATTGGGGGCAGCATCACAGGTAACACAGGTGGATGACCAGATGGGGGCGCTGTTGGACCACGAAAACATGAAAGCCTTTGCGGTCAAACTTTTTCTGCAATGATGCAACTAATGTGGTTCATCTTCATTCATGCAAGCAAACTGCTTGTTTATTGCATAAACTTCAATATAGTCTTTATTTTAGGAAACAGCAGATTGAAGTCATTTTGTTTTAAACAAATAAATCTGCCAAATTTGAATAGCTTCTCATTAGATGTTTAGTTCACTGAAGAACGTGGGACAAATCATTTATTTAAAATAGTATCTTTATTGGTTAAATGCTTCAAAGCCTTCAACCAATTGTTTTCCTGTTTCTCTTTCTTTATTCGAGTACCTTCCACCATTTTTTGGGGCTTAACTCCTCCTACAATTTTTCAGCTATTTTAACCATTCAACTGTTAAAATGTTCAGCTCTTTCAGCTTTTTTTGGTCCTTCAAATCCTTCAACTTTTCAAGATATTCCAGGTTTTCCAGGATTTTTGCCTCTATTGAAATACATGGGGAATCCTTGGAAAGCCTTTACTTCTTTCAACCATTGTACCTTCAACATACTTTTAGGTAGAAACACAATCTAACCTGTAAATTATTTACAACACTTTAAACTGCTTCCAATTATGACATATTTTTAAAATATGTTTTAGTTTTTGAAATATAAACCCCTAAACTTATTACCCTTAGAGTTTCATTTTCGTTCAGCAATATAGCATTCAGCTTCCAGAAGAAAATGCAGCTCCTTCTAGTATTATATAATGATTAAAATTAAAATAAACCCATTTATTTCAGTAAAAAATAAATACCCATTGAAGAGACAATCTTCCTATTAAAGTCAATACTTCTGTTTTCCAGAGAAAATACATTATTGTGAAGTGATAAGTGAATATCAAAGAGAGACCCCACCTGTCCATTTATGTTTAACACTGTGGGGCTGAAATCACCGCAAAAATCTTAGAAATCAAAGTGAAAAACCAACAAAAAGTTCAAAAGTTAATGTTCTGAATCCATTTCCGTCCCGTGTGATCCACCAATTTTCATCCAAATACTTTTTTTTTTGTGAAGAAAGTCATTGTTTGTGTATCTGTTAAATGATTTTGTTGCTGTTGTCAACGGCGACCAAAAAGACCAATCTGCAGTTTTTTTAATGGAACTCAAATCTCAAATCATGACCACCGCTTTAAGGACGATCTAGAACCTTTGTGAAACAGCCGATCACTGTTTGCAGAGTCGGGGTCCCTCTGTAGGTCGGTGGTTTGATTCCACTTTTGTGAAGTTGTGCAGAAACACACATACGCACACAAATCAGTGTGCAACATGCAGATCCAGAAAGGAGGAGATCAGAGCGGCACTGCTGTCCCCCAACATCACATCTGAGCTGTGAGCAGAGGACGTCCAGCTACACACATGCACACACACGCACACACACACAGACACACACACCTTCACTGTGCCGCTCTGCACACACTGGACCCACATCAATGGATCTGCTTTTCCAAACAAGAATGTTGGCACGCAGTGCAGATTACTGTGACGTGCAAGCAGCAGTGTGTGATTGTGTGACCAGCCATTTGTGTGTGAGATGTGTGTACACCGATTCTCATGTTTGTGCGTTTGCATGTTTGTGTGGGTTTGTACATGTGAGGATGTTAATTTGTGCGCACATTTGTGTGCGTGCTGGTGTGTATACGTGATTGTGTATGTGTGTGCAACCTTGTGTGTGCATGCTGTTTGTGTGTCTGTGTATTTGCTTATTCGTGTGTTTGTGTGTGCGTACATTTGTGTGTATCTTTGTGTTTATGGATGTTTTTGTATTTGTGTGTGTTGTGTGCACGTGTTTCTGTTTTGTGTTATTGTGTGTGTTTACGCAATATTTTGGATTTGTTTCGATTTGTGTATATGTGAGTGTGTGTGTTGTGTGCGCACGTGTGTGCAACCTTGTGTGTTCATGCTATTTGTGTTTGCTTATTTGTGTGTGTTTTTGTTTAAGTGTTCCTGTGCGCGTACATCTGTGCGTATCTTTGCGTTTGTTGATGTTTTTTGTATTGTTCCTGTTGTCGGTAATGTGTGTTCATGCTTGTGTACGTTTACGCAATCTTTTTGTATTTTTGTTTGGATGTGTGTGCATGTTTCTTTGTGTGTCTGTGTGTGCACACATTTGCACGTGTCTACACATTGGTTTTGTGTTTGTGTTTATGTATGCGTGCGCATGTTAATACATGTGTGTGCATACCCTCTGTTGTTCACACCCATTTGTGTGTCCGTGTGTATTTTTTTGTATTTGTGTACATGTGCTCGTGTGTGTGTGCTCCTGTGTGCACACATCTGTGAGCAGGTTTCGCGTGAGTGGAAGTGTTTGTGCGTGCACGCGTGCGAGTGCTGGTGTGCACTTGTGTGTGCGTGAGAAACAAAGGTGAGAATGGAGGGCGACGGTGTGTGAGACCAACACGAGCATGAAAGACCCGTGTTCAGGACAGTGGGAGGAGCTTATCTTTCATCTCCCTTTGATGTGGTGGGTTATCTCCTCCCCTCTGCTTTTGAGCGGGCGGCCCCCGGCACGCATCACGAACATACCCCTTCTCTCATTAGCGCTAATGGGATAAGGAGCAGGTCCCAGTCATTTGTGTGTGTGTGTGAGCTGACTGACAGCCAGCCCAATGTCGGCAGACTGAAGTATATTAAACACAAGCGCAGATTGTTTTGCTACAAGAACTGTAACCCAACACAGTGGTTTGTCTTGGCAGGGAATCAAAGAGCTGGCTTGTAGGTACAGTGTTAGTCCAGGACAAAGGGGGTATTGTTGCAGGGCAGCTTAGCTGCTTTGCTCTGGGCTGTGGGCTATTCTGGGGCAGGAACTTCGGCTGGTGTCTGGTCATCGTGGTGAAGCAACGAGGAACTTTTCTAACTTCTGTCTGGTGGAGCTGGCCGAGTCGGGACGGCTCACTTTGGGTCTTTGTTCCATTTTGGGGGAAAACGGCTGGAAAATGCAGAGAAATTAGGAATCTTTCCACATCTTTGACAAGTTTTAAAATAGTAGTTTATCGTACAGAAAAATCCCTTCCTCCCTTCAATTTATTCTAAAGTTTGGTGTCATTGGACGGCAGAATGGAAATTGATTTAAGCCACAATCAATAAAATTTATGATCCGGATAATGATAAATCATGTAAAAAAAAAGGAGCGGCATTATATAAGTTGGCTCTTTTCCCATCATCCCTTTGCTTACGTACTTTCCCGCTAGCTTACAGCTCCTCACACCCCCAACCTAACATTAGCGGTGCAATAAAAAAAAGGCAACCAAGAGGAAACGAGACGAGGAAAACAAAGACGTACAGGGGTCGTGCAGGGAGCTGGTGGTCCACGGACTGTAGCACCAACGTCACAGGGCCCGGCAACCGCCGCTGCTTTTAAAAGATAAGATAAGATAAAACATTATTTATCCCACCATGGGGAAATTCTTTTGTCTGCAGCAGCAGGAGAGACATCCAAATTGCAAAATTTAAAAGAGCAGCACAGCATCTGCAACCTGCACGACAAGGTAAATAAATTAAACCAAATAAATAAAAATACACACCAAACAACTAATCACACTTCAGTTTCTGCATCCAGTGGATAGCGACACAACCCTGTTATTCATGTCACACGTTATCACCTACTCGGGTTTCAGAAAACTTGAACGTACAGGTGGAATAGAATTTAAGATGCTGTCCAGTTTGCAAACATCCTCTCTACACAGCCTGTCGAATTTAATGTGTTTATTTAGAGGTTTATGAATATAAAAGCAGTTCTCTGAGAGAATGTGTCAGCTTCAAGGTTTAGTCACATGGATCGTGTCCGAATTCCTTCCCTACTCGCTGTATAGTGCGGTCAGCATTTTCTAGTGCTGTCCGAATTCCAAAATCCAGAGAAATTTCCCGGAAGTCTCTGCAAAGAAACCGTGTGCATCGATGCTCACTAGATTG
Organism: Oryzias curvinotus; assembly: GCA_023969325.1. Taxonomy (NCBI): domain Eukaryota; kingdom Metazoa; phylum Chordata; class Actinopteri; order Beloniformes; family Adrianichthyidae; genus Oryzias; species Oryzias curvinotus. The sequence continues at coordinate 28,409,734 of CM043717.1, forward strand.
GTGAATACTGACCACAATGCATTGCGTCGGAGCATTTTATACCAAAATGTATTTAAATGTTTTTTTGTTTTGTTTTTTAAACCATCAATGTTTTTATCTTCAGGAGACAGTGGACTCATGAGTAATTGTTGCAAAAAGCTCATAGCAATTCAATTTTAACTTTTTGAATTCAATGACGTCATATCCGGTGTTTAACCCTTGTGCTATCTTGTGGGGTCCAGATGACCCCACCCTAGTTGGGACTAGGGCAAGGACTAGTTGGGTCCCCATCAGTTGGGAGTGGGGTCATCTGGACCCCACAAGATAGCTCAAGGGTTAAAAAATTTTGTCGTAAGCATGGTGTCCAAATTGCTTTTTGTTTTTTAGTAGTTACTGGGGTTGGGGTGGGAATTCGGACACAGCCATGCACTCGTACGGGGGGTGGCTGACCCCAAAAGTGCTAAAAGAGTACGAAATTCAAACATATGCATACACTTGCATACCAATTTAAGATCTGAAAATTAAAATAAAAGGGGGAAAAAAGTAGAATTGTTGCCAGGCTTTGCTCGAAAATGTAGGCTTTCCGTTCGTAGAGGTGTTGGGTCGCCAGCACTCACATGGCACCAGACAGCATCTAGGATGTCTTCAGGCCCGTACACACCGGGACGAATTTCGCGCGCGATATTCGCCGACGTTTAACGCCTCCTGACTACCAATGTGAGTGTGCACACCGACGCGTCAAAGCGTCACTTTTTAAAAAACGCCTCGGGTTCGTTTTTTGGTTCGACGCGCTGCGTCAAAAACTATACGACCAATGAGAATGGTGCTTTTGCTCACGTGTCTGGAGCTTCTGAAGTTACAGTAAAACACAACTTGGGGGCGCTCAAACACAACACTGCCTTTCTGAGCACACATACCAGCAAAGAAGATAGACGCCAAGTAGCGTCTACACTGCTGCAAAGAAATAATGACGGACATTCTAAAATATCCCCGAAAACGCTCATGAGACATTTTCAGCTCTTGTACCAGTCGATAAAACTCACCATGTTCTTCTCTTCTCGTAACTATGGGATGTACCCAAAATCGGCGTCTTTTCTGGCGTCTTTCATCATTCAACAGAACAATAATTTCTTCATCATTGGAACTGGAGCTGGAGCTACTGGTGCTTGAAATATTCATGTTTTCTTTGTTTGATTCTGACAAGCGCGTAAATACTGGCTCTCTTCTTCTGAGTGAAAACCACCTTGTGTACAGGAGTATTTCTGTTTTACATTAAGCGCCATCTAATGTCAGGGAATGAAATTGCATGTTGGCTCGGCTCATCGTCAGCGAAAATCGCCTGGGTGTGAACACAAAAGACGGTTTTTTAGGAGTTTTTCCTTACCGCGAAGGGGGGTCTAAGGGCAGGGATGCCAGTATAGCTTAGTCAGTTTGTTAGTTTATTTTAGTATTTTCCTATTGACTCTTTGTATTCATGATCCTTTTGAGTTCATGTTTTACTTCAAAGCCCATCGAGACGACTGTTGTTGTGATTTTGGGCTATACAAATAAAATTGAATTGAATTGAATTGAATTGAAAAGACGTGGCGAAAAACGCTGGCGAATAACGCCAGGCGAATATTCGTCCCGGTGTGTACGGGCCTTTAGGATGCTTGATGGGCAGGGGCCAGGGGAGGGTTGTACTTTGCGTGAAACAAACCAGCAGAGTGCCACTTTGGATTGGAATCAACATCAACATTCAAGAAGAGACGCTTTAGGTTTGTCTGCTGCTCTCAAAAAAGGCAGAGAAGCTTCAGCCGCCAGTCACCTAAGGAGGTCCGAAGGCTGAATTCCTCCTCTCCAGTACGCCATGCCTCCTCAGGAATCTAGAGCCTGAAGAAAATCTGGACCCGTTTGGTCATTAGACCGAGCCAGTCCCGCAAAGCCGAGAGGAGCTGCGGCCATCCCCGTGGTTCCTCCACTCCCACCCGCTGTTATCCATACGTCTGACACGTCTGCGTCCCGCCGAGGTGATATTTAAAACTAAAAGGACTTGATTCTGTCAGTATTTACATTCCTCATTAGACTGCATGAAAAGAATTCCAAAAAAGGCCAACTCTGTACCTTTCGGAGGACTGCTGGAGTTTTGATGAACCATAGAGTCATCACGGTACTATTTCTGAGGCTGTCAGATCCCTGCGTCAGCCTCAGACCGCCGCCAGACTCCGGCGTATTTAATGCACGGCTCCGAGTCGAGGAAAGAAAGCGCTTGGTCTTTTGCCAACCGCCTCATATGCTTTCTTTATGAAAAGTTAATCACCCACAGCTCTCTGGTTTTCACATTTTTGACATTTTCTGAAGGAGCGATAGAAGCTGGCAGCCCCCAAAGCCGACGCCGAGCGCCAGCTCTGGCGGGGAGTCGCAGAGAGGATTCATAACTTACCGGCTGTGCCAGCTTCGCTCTGGCTACAAATGACAACGGTGGTGGAGCGAGGAGTCGGAGGGATGAGTGCACAGATGGAGGGACTCTCCTGTTGAGTCGTGACAGAGAAGGAGAGGCTCTGCTGCACGTTTCCACACTAATGTGCTGTTTTTCCATCAGCTGCTGACTTATGAGCGCAGAGCTTTTTCTGTCAGCATTCCTCAACCTTCCTGCAGTTGGAACCAGAAGTTTACACAAAAACATGCTTTTTATTCAACTAAAATAAGTAAACTTATCTGTTTTAGGTCAATTACAATTAACAGAATTGTTTCTATTTGCTAAATGTCAAAATAATGAGACTAAAGGTTGTTTTTTACCGTATTTTCACGACCATATGACGCACCGGGTTATAGGTCGCAGTGTCAGTCATGGATGCTTTTTCTGTATTTAACGCGTACATAAGGTGTACCGGGTTTTAAGGCGCGAGCACGTTAACACATAAACGGTAAAACACACATGCCAGTGTGCTGTGGTTGTGATTCATTTTTTCTTCAGTCATCAATCGGCATCCAAAAATCCATCAAAGTCCTCATCGTCTGCATCTGAAATGAACAGCCGGGCTACATCTCTATCAAACACGCCAGCTTCCCTTCCGTCATCGTCAGAATCCGCTGGACGTCGCTGCGCCACCGTAGTCGTTGCCCGGATGGAAAGATGACAGAGTTTCATGAAACAAAAGCACCAAGACAGACCTCCTTGAAAATGTTCAAGTTTCATTTTCTTCTGCAAGCGTTCCTGCCTTCAGTGGAATGTTAACCGTAGAGACGCTGTTCTCTGATCACTAATCCATCGCTCCAGTCGGTCTTCCAATTCAGGCACCTCGCCTTCGTTTCCACGGAAACTCAGCTGCGTCTTCTCAACTTGTTGGAGTTTGTTTTCCAGCTTCCTCCATCATCTTGAATTCTCTGGCAGCTGCTCCATTCCCATGGTCCTCCGCGTAGCTGATAGCTTGCAGTTTAAACAATAAGCTTAGCATTTTCAGGGTTGCCAAAACGACGTTGTTCTGCATAATGCCAATGGGGCGTGTCTTCTTTCACGCCCGCACTTCCCTCCTTACCGTTCTCAGGCTGTCCTCTCCTACGTCCTCTTTACCAAAGTCATACATTACACATTAGGGTGCACCGCGCCATTGGGCACTCCGTACTTTTTTGGAGAAAAATTTACGACTTTAAAGTGCGCCTTATGGTCGTGAAAAAAACGGTATTTTTTTTTTATCAAAGTCAAAATTTTACATTTGATCCCTATGCCTTTAAACGCTTTTGGGAGACCCCCAGATGATGACTTCATCTCTTTGGAAGCTTCTGATTCGTGTATTGACAGTATTTGAGATCATTTAAACCCCCCCCAAATTTTTAGGGCACATTTGAAACATTTGCTGGTTTGTAAAACAGGAAGACAACTGTGGATTTGCACAAGTCTGGTTCATCCTTGGGTGCAATTTTTCCAGTTTTTCCATCCTCATAGACTTTAAAGATAATAAACGTATTAAATAAATAAATAAATAAAAGATTATAGAGGGATGGTGGTTAGAGTGAGAATGGTTTAAAATTCAGCTAACTGGGGAACAAGCATCAAGGAAGGACAATTTGCAAAAAAAGAAAATTCAAGGGGAAAGAACAAAATACATTTAATAAAATTATATAACTTTTCAAAATCTCTAACATTTACATGTACACATACAAAGCCAAGTCCAACATTAAATTTCATCATCATTTCATCACATGTAGCATCATAAAAACACATTTCTGAAAACAGAAGAAAAGATAATTTGTTCTCATCTTGTGATGAGTTTCTTGAATAGAATAGAACAGAATAGAATAGAATAGAATAGAATAGAATAGAATATCTCTATTTATATAGCACTTTTCCCAGAACAAATCACAAAGTGCTTTGAGAAGTACAAAAGGAGCATAAAATCATATCAAAACACGATGCATCATATCAAAATGAAGTAATAAAATATAATAATAATAATAATAATAATAATAATAATAAAACACAATAAAACGCAGTAAAGAAAGGAATAAAATCAACCGAAACGTCTTTACCTGAGATTTAAAACACTCCACTGAGTCAATCTGACATATTGTCAATGGGAGGGAGTTCCTTGAAATGAGAGATCTCCTCTCGTCTTGAAGCGAGTTTTGGGAACGCTTAAATGATTTCGGTTGGAAGACCTCAAGGATCGGATCAGGAGTTTAGGTTTAAAAGGTCAGATATGTACGTTGGAGCTAGACCATGCAAGGCTCTGAAACTGCTGAAATCCTTTTGAAATGTGACTGGTAACCAGTGTGAAGCCGACCACAGAGGAGGGATGCGTGTCCGTCCACTGGTTCCTGTCAAAAGCCTCGCTGCAGAGTTTTGGACCAGCTGAAGACGGTTTAGGGAGCGTTTGTGAAAACAGGTAAAAGAAGAGAGTTGCAGGCATCTAAACGAGAAGAAATGAAAGCGTAGATAATTGTTTCCAGGTCTGATTGAGACAAAATACTTGATCATTTTTGCTTTGGTATCTCTCAAAGTCCAGCACCGCTTTGACTCGACGAACCGTATTTGAAATGAAACGAGTTCATTGAATAGAAGTCTTCAAAATAAAGCACGCCGCTGGAATCTGCGGAGCCTCCAGGTGTTTCTCAGCAGATGTTGGCGGGACATTACCTGTCCTTTCTGCCCCGTCTCTCTCCTTATTGCCACCGGGGCCGCGGGGCTGATTGTTCACCGGTTGCCATAGAAACGCCCCTTGTTTTCTCAATAGCGACGTGTCGGTGCAGGCAGCCGGTGCGTGGAAAGTGTTCACCGAAGAGCTGGAGGGGAGCAGCTCGGCTCACAGAGGCGTCCTGGGAAAGCCGGGGGTCGTGCTCCACCTCCCGTTAGTTGATTGTTCTAAAAGAAAGACGTAGCACCTTCAGCGCTCGTGCAAACAGCACACATCCGAGAGTAATTGCTCTGAATAATTTGTAATTGTTCTGCTGTCTAATCTTTTAACTGTATTCTAAAAAAAGAAAAATAAAGTTCTTGAATTAATCTGAGGTTATCTTAAAGATAGTGTATCTGACATTTACAAAGGGAAAACTACTTCTCTTTGAAAAGGATATAAACTTTATTCTTTTTCCAAAAAGGACTTCTCTGAGCAAAAAAAAATATATATTTTGTTTTCAAGAAAAACTTCCAAAGTTTTTTTTAAAACTAAACAATATAAATGCATGCATGCATTTTTAGAAACAAAGGATTTGTATGTTTGTGTCAGTGTGTGGGGGCTCGAAAACATTCTAATCTTCAGAAGGGGGGACCCTGCAGAAAAAGTTTGGGAACCACTGCGCTAGCCTATGACACAAACCGCCAGAGTGTGTTCAAGGTCTTTAGAAAAGTCTGTGAAGAAATCAGAAATGCTGCGGTTCAGTCACGCAGTGACTGAAATACCGTATTTTCCGGACTATAAGTCGCTGCGGAGTAGGGCTGCACAATTAATCGCAAATTTATCGTTATCGTGATTTCAAGCTGTGCAATATCCATATTGCAAAAGTCAGCAAAAATCGCAATAAATGGTAAACCTTAAATGTGCTGAAGCAATCTTAAGGCAGCTTTAACTATTTAATGAATTGAATTAATCGCTTTATGCATTTGACCAATCAGACGGAGCCCTTAACGTTGTTGACCAATCGGAGCTTTATGTTAGATGTTGCCTTGCTAAGTAGACGAGGGTCATTTGGAGAATAACTTAAGTTATTTTGACTCTTATTTAAATTAAACTTTTGCAGTATAATGGAAATCTTTTTGTTGTTTTTTCTATTTGTTCATTTATCGCAACTTATATCGTCATCGCAATATTGATCACTAATATCGCATATCGTGAGTTTTCCTCATATTGTGCAGCCCTACTGCAGAGTATAAGTCGCACCAGCCCAAAAATGCATTATAAAGTAGAAAAAAACACAGATAAGTCTCACTGGACTATAAGTCGCATTTTGACGGGCTTTTTTTTTTCTTTTTTTTTCCGTTCGATTCAAGCTCAAAAAGAGATTTCTGAATGAACTTTGGTCACAGAACAACTTAAACAAAGGTAACTTGAGCTGCAAACGGAGGATCCAAAGCCCCAGATTAAAGGAAAGAAAAGATGTAAATGAATGTCGGTGTGGGGAGGCAGAAACAAAGATGGCCATTGTTTGGTCTGGAGATGCCTCGCATGTTTCCCCGCCAGAGGCCCAGACTCAGCAGCTTACCTGTTCTTTGTGGCTCCGCAATGAATGGGGTGAAAATGGAGCTGTCAAGCCGTATGAAAATATTATCATTTCCTAACATAACATTTCTTCTCTGCGACTGGCATTAGTCTCAGTGATATGAAGGGGAACAATAATTACCATTGATGGCCTGGTTTGAACCGGGCCGCTTGCCAAACGGCTGAGATGTGCCGCGGCCTGCCTCTGTCGTCTACTTCAAGCTTTTATGAGGAAGTCCCTGTAATTCTTAATGCAGTGCCACTTCTGCAGAGGAACTATAAAGCTTTTTTTTATTTTATTTTTTTTTATGACTCCTGCCACCGCCACTAACAACATCGTGCAGCGCGTGTATTACAGAGCGCTCTCATCGTCATCCGCACGCCACCGCCGCCGTTCTGCCTTTTGCTAAACAGACATGGACTACATTTAGGACTACATTTAGAAACAGAAAAAATACTTTTTAGAAGACTAAAAAAGTGAAACGAATTCAGAACACATATGGAAACAGAATTGTTATATCTAATAATGGAGTTTGCATGTTCTCCCCACTCATGAGTGGGTTTCCATGCTTCATAGGCTCACTGGTTACTCTAAATTGTCCCTAGGTGAGACTGAGTGTCCATGGGTGTGTGATTTGTGGCCCTGCGACAGACAGGCGACCTGTCCAGGATGTCCCCTGCCTTCACCCATGATTGATGGATAGGCTCCAGCAGCCCTGTGACCCCGAAAGGGACAAAACGGTGAAGAAGATGAACGAAACCAAACTTTCTATTCTTTTTATTTTTTTATTTTTATTTTATTTACCCGGCAAATGTCCCATTGAGATTAAGAATCTCTTTTTCAAGGGAGTCCTGGCTAGGAGGAAACAATAAACTACATTTACAATAGAACTGTAAACAATTAAAACATACAATAAATCAAAATGACAGCTCATGTAAAACAGGTACTGTAAAAAGTGACTTTCTCCTCCATTCTCAGCCTGGATTTAAAAATGTATAGAGGAAAATGAGCTGCGAAAAATAAGTCATATTTCATAAACAAAATGGTTCTGTAGCGTGCCAAAGGTAATATATTTTCATAAATATGGATATAGTTTACTCTAAATGGCGTAAGAAAAGCATGATAGAGGCCCTTTAAACATCCTGTCTTCACCGTGTCATAATACTCAGTATCCACAGTAGCAGATTGTGGATTCTAAGTTTGCTCGACCCTCTGAGTTGCTCTCCACTCAGTCGTCTCCATCTTGTAAAGCTTTGCGACCCACTAGTTCACTTTGTTTGCATTATTTTAGTCGTTGAATTTCCTCTGATTTATGTTCAATCGTTTGCTCGACTTCAGGTTGTTAAACTGTTTTGATGAATGTTTAAAAAGACGGCCAACAGCGCTGACTGTAGAGCTCCAGATGCCTTGAGGGGAGAACAATTATTTTACAGCCGCATCATTAAATTTATTGCCGTAACACAAGCTTTTAATGTTCAGGCTTCATTCTAACACTTACACAGGATGGGGGTATGTCTGTTTTATCTGCCCTCATCATTAGGACATAATGTTGTTTTCAGAAACGTGCAGCGATCGTCTGAAAGGCGTTTCGTAGCAGCACCATTGGCTGCTTCAGGAACGCTTTATCTGATGGACATTCAGAGCCAGTTTGGAAGCTGGTATTAGTCCGGATTTCAACCTCTTACCGCCTGTTTCTGTGTTCACAGTGATGAATTACGGAAAGAGGCACGCCAGCTGAAGAAGGAGCTCCAGGCCATAAAGCAAAGGAAAGAAGAACGCTTGAAGCCTAAAGAAGAAGAAACCAAGGACGGTTAGTCTGCAGCTTTTATTATCCTCCATGCAGTAGCAAGCATGAACCAGCCTTTACCATTAAACTCTACATTTATTGGTAAATTATGCAACTAATTGCCTTTTTTTTTTTTAAACTTAGAAATTGTTTTTACTCGGCTCTCCAGCTCAAAGAGGGTGGTCCACCCCGTGAGCTCTGCTAATGTACAGTAAGACGGACAACCCTCTGATTTAGTCAATTAGTTGCAGAAGTTTCTGCAGCCCCCAAAGGGCTGCATTTTTGTGTTAGAGCTTTCTGAAAATTGCATGGTTGAAAAACGGTTATGAGGGCTCCATAAACTAGTTGTGTTTGTTAGTTTGGCCGCTGCGATTCTGTAAAACTCGGACCTCAAGTCTCCTCTAGGAATCTCTGCTGCAATCGATTTTTGATTTCTTTTTTTTTTTTTTGCGAGGGGTAATGCTGAAACACATATTTTAGTAAATTGCACTAACTACTTTGGCGTGGCGGTTAGCCTGGGGTTGTGTGTGGAACAACAAAAAATAGCTTGCAGAGGCTGTAATGACTGATATGAGCCGTGCTGTGTGTTCAGAACTAAATAAACTAAAGTGACATAAATAAATAAATAGATACAAGACAAAAAAATAAAGGACTAAACAGAAAGACAAACTTTGAAAATGTAAATAAAAAGTGACAAAAAATACATAAAAATAAATTAAATAAGACGAAAAACTAAACCATAAATGAACTACATGAATAAAAGTGACGCTAAATATGTAATAAATCAATAAATAAGATGTTAGAAAATAAAAGATAAAACAGAGATGGATAAACAGAAAGGCTTAGACTAAATAAAAGTAACTAAAAATCATAGCTGTAGGTTTTAAAGGTCGTGTTCTGGACTTGGTTTTTAAAGTTGAAGACATTTCACCTCTTATCCTAAAGGCTTTGTCAATTCTGAAATAGCTGGTGAAAAGGTTTATACGTACTCATGGGGGAGGAGATAGACCTGAGACTGGATAGTATTGTCTACTTAGGACTACACGGTCAAGATGTGTTATGAGGGAAGCATTATGTAGTTTTGACGCAAAAGTACAGCAATTTGCTGTACTTTGTACTTGAATAAATCAACATTTACATAGATCTACATAAAGGCTTCTCAGGATTTGTGATGAGGTAACTGTGCCCAATAAAATGCAGGGCCGGATCTAGCCAACCCCTGTTGGAAATCGTACGGTAGCAGTACGGCACTCGACAAGGGCTGCTGACATAGACCTGCGATTACCGGACGTCAATCTATCAATCTCGGTCACCGTGGCTCCTACATAGGAATCCTATGCTGGTTAGGGCACTTGGACCTTGGTTTTGAGCGGGTAGGCTTTGCCCCTGCTGGGTATCTTTGGAGGCATGTTGTCTAAAAGTTATGGAAATTGGCCAATCATCAAACATTTCTGGGGACCTTGGAGACCCTCCTGTCTTCCCACTTCACCCCTATTGCTTCGTGTTCACTGAAAAAACTGGGTTCTCCATTTGGGAGTCTGATTCCATTTCTGAAGGTTTTCTATAACATGGCGTTCAATGAAGTGGCGGACCAACGGCCACCGCAGGGAAGACTGATGTCTGCTCGGACGGCGTAAATCTTAGGGCTGCTCTCAGCCGTGGACAGATCTCATCCTGCTGTGGACGCCGCAGCAGAGAAGGACGGGCTCCTTATGACACCGCCGCCGTTTGGAGCTTAAATCATGGTCCGGTTCAGCTGCGACACGCTGCTGAAGGTCAGCAGATGGTCCCACTCCACGCAGACGCAGTGAAGGGAACACAGAAAGAGCTGCATGTTCATAACATGCGAATAATCAGATAGAAAGGCCGGGAATTGAGCCGGTATTGGTCAAAATCAATGCATTAGAAGAATTTGACAGTTTTAGTTGGTAATTAGCACATTTTCACTCTATTGGTTGAAATAGTTTAATAAAACACAAATTTATAGCTGGCCATGTGTAAAGCCTGATCATCAGAGGAAGCAAACTTCTTGCTGATCGCCATCTCTTTCATTTTCACTCAGGCTAAATCCAGAGTCAGTAGTAGATCAGTAGTTGCAGCTACATCGATGCATCCGACTGCTCTTCGCAGACATCGCAGGCTGTGTGGCCGATCTGTTTGTTCCCAGACACCAGGACATATGGCAGGAGGCGAGTGTTTGTTTCATTTATGGTTGTTTCATTTAACCCTTGTGCTATCCCGTGGGGTCCAGATGACCCCACCCTTCCATTGACGTGTTCTCCCTACCATGACAAAGGTGGATAAAGGTGGAGAGGATTTCATGGAATCCATGGACACCAGTGAAGATCACAAATCATTGAAGAAAAAAGGTTCAGAGCTCTGCCTAGTGGGTCTAGATGACCCCACTCCCAACGTTAACGTGCCTAGGATAGCACAAGGGTTAAAAGAACAGGGACAGCTCCTTTTTCATAACGCCCATCAGGGTTTGACAGCTTGATCAGTAATAAAATGAAAATGAAAGCAATCTCGCTGAACATTATTGACCCTCTCCTTCCGTAACATATCCTCTTTGAGGAAAACGTGGAAACTTCACAGGACTTGCATTTAGATGATGCTGCACATTCAGGGGACACAGCAATGGTAGCTTCGTGTCCTCACCTTTTTGGAAGGCAAACTTTGTCTTTTTGATGTCACTTTGTAAACACATAATGACAAATGAGCATACAATGCAAACAAAACCCAGCAACAACAAACAAAAATCAATTAATACACGGAATAGATCTCAGTTCTTACCTTATGCAATCAGTCGCATGCAAAGGTAACTCAGCGATCTTACTTATTTTTGACCAGAAACTGTTCTTTGAGTTTATTGCATCTTAACCCAGCTCTGGTGATTCAAACTGAATTTTGATTTTGATCATTTTCTTGTATTTTTGTGTCTCCAACTGGCCTTGGCCGGCACCGTTTGGGTTCAGACATTCCGGAGGAGTCTCCATCCTGGAAGTCATTCGTTTCAAGCAGTGTTTGAATGGTTAATTTTGAGCTAAAACTCTTTCTTCTTTGTTAAAAAATCCACTTCAAAATCAAAGAAACTCCATTTTTTTTCTGCCTGCAACAAAAGACCATCAAAGTTACGTCTTCTGCTTGGCCAGAAGCTGCACACTTGGCTGGCATGTGCATGATATAACGTTCGATTGGAGGCAAAAGCAAATAGTCACTTCACCTAGTTTTTCATCCCATAAATTACAACATGTTTCTGCAGTCTGGATTTCTCCTTCTTGGCATAGCCGTGGGCCCGTCGAGCCAAGAATAAGACGGCCATCCTGAAACCACTTTCCATTCAGTGCCCACTTGTCTCCGTTCCATCGAGATGCTGTGCAGATTATCCTCATCTGCTCTCTGTGTTTAAATCCACTCCCGCCCGGCACCTGATGTGGTTTTCTGAGGTCATGTCAGTAAATTGGCACTAGAAATTACAAATGCAACTTTAAAAACAAAAAAAAAAAACCCCACTAACAACACTCATCTCGTTACAGTTCGGTTCAGGAGAAGTGGAGCCGTTTATCTCGTTTGTCGTTCGCAACAGCTCTCGGTTGCTACAATATCAGCGGCTTGATTTGTTGCTCCCCAGAGCGGAGGTGACGGGAGCTGGGGAGGAATGCGCTTGGAGAGAGCGTCAAACGCAAAGAGAGAGCGCTCACTGACAACAGCTGGAGAGGCCGCCGCGTGGGACCTCAGGGCATCATCAGTCAGCATCCAGCACGTCACAGAGAGGGGGGGGGGGGGCAGTGCAGCAGAGGAGGATGAAGATGAAAGGAGAACAGTTGTTAGTCTCATAACTCAGGGACATAAATTGAGGGCTGGACCCGAAACGGAGCGTTTGATTTCTGGACGGGACAAGTGTGGCACCTCCGTGTCCAGCTGTACGTCTGACGGAGACTCCAGTCCATGTTTATCTACCTAAGTGCACAACTGAAATCTTCCTAAACACGATATAGTACCGGTATATCGGTTCATATCAGCTGCACTGCAAAAAAAAAAAAAAAAAAGACAACAAATCCTAAGAAGAAAATCATTAGAAAGTTATAAAATTATCTGTCCACGGAGCAAGTCTTTATTACATAACCTAGGAATCTTTTTCCTCCGAATATTTTTATTGACATATATTGTTAAGTAAACGTATAAAAAATATATTTCAGCTTTTGTTTTTTGTTTTTTACATAAGTGACAGGTGGGTTTACATTTTTGACAAGAAATGGTCCTATGAGTAGATATAAAGTACTTTTATATAAATGCAAGATCCAAGTGACTCCAAACAAAAAGACAAAACACCGAATGACGAACAAGGAGCATTTATCCACCCGCTCCATCCCAGAAAGTTCATCTGACAGAAGAAAGTCAGATAAAAACGGCAAAGAACACGGTCAAAGTTAGTAAAACGGACACCAAATTATCCAAATGTTTAAAAAATATTTCAATTTATTGTTAAATTTGGCCGTGCGTCCGCTTACAATAGATTTGATTTTCTTTCAATTTTTGGAAAGAACATCATACCTTTTAAGCCAGTGGTCCCCAACCCCCGGGCCGCAGACCGGTACCGGTCCGAGGGTCATTTGGTACCGGGCTGCACAGAAAGAATAAATAACTTACTTGACTTCCGCCTTAGTTATTTCGGAATCTGAAAGATGTTTTATTTTGAAAAATTGCCCGATTCTCTGTTCCATCTGTTTATGTCACTCCTGACTCAGGCCAAGGCGCTCTCCTCGGTCACGTGATAGGATACCACTAAAATAAAACCCAGGAACTAGCAAAATGAATAAAAACAAACATCTTTGGAAAGTTTCTTTGCCGAGGGGAAAAGGCCCAGCCAGGAGACAGAAGAGGAGCCTTCTACTTCCAAAAAAAAGAAAGCTACATTTAATAGACGGTACTTCTGTTTTGCACCATGAGTGTGGGAAAAGGTTGGGGACCGCTGCTCTAAGCCACTGAAAGGTGGTAGGATATTTGTAAGACTTCCAATGTAACAGTAAGAGACATCAATTAATCAAAATCTAGAAACAAAAAGATCCACACAAGCATTCAACAAGGGAACAATAAAGGAAAAGTTGATGTCAGTGACAAAAAACTAGTGTAATAAGTGGAAACGACTCACTTTGCAAAAAAATAAGAATCTTGGTACAAGTTGGCCCGTCTGAATAAATCCTCATAAAATCTAAAGTAGTGCCTATTTTTACAAGATAAATCTAAATTTTTGTTTCCAAAACCATAGCAATGAATGCCAATATAACATTTAACAAACTATAAAATAACAGAGTTTTTTTTTTTTTTTTTTTAGAGTTTTTCTATTGTCAAGAGTTTGGAGCAAAAAGATTTGGACTCATTTTAACAATAATTTTCTTATTTCTAGATCCTAACTTTTAATATTTTGAATATACTTCAATATTTTTTTATTCAACATTTATTTTACCATGAAGTCCCCTGATATAAAATCTCTTTTACGAAAAAGACCTGGCCAAGAGGCTTGGGCACACACACACACACACTAACAAACATAAAAACGTGGAAATAAAACAAATTTTAAATCGGCTTAATTTAACACTCTTTGTTTACACATTTAGAAAAACTCTTGGAAATATGTATACCAAAGAGAAGTTGAATAGTTTCATTGGCATAGTTTTTAAATGACTGCGATTATAATAGTTTTTTTTCATCTCCGTGTCATTTTATTATCTTTTATTAACAAATTTGCATCTGCGTTTCATGTATTTTTTTGTCTCTTTGTACATTTTTTAATGTTATTTTTAATGAATGTTGTCATTTTGCCCAAATTTTGATTTTCGTTTTTATGTCTCTTCCTAATGTGAAGCCTTCGGCACCCAGATGTTGTTGTAAATCATAAATAATAATCAAAAATCCTTCATGATAACTGGCTGCACAACAGAAACCCACATTAAGGTCAGAGCACTGATTCTCCCCCCTAAATGAGAGTAGCAGACTGCTCTGTTTGCCCGTTGACATCATTTGTTTGGTTGCCTCTAAATTTGCCGAAGCGCTCGGGCGCGCCTGATCCGGGCGGGGCACCCCTACCTGTATCCCGCCGTGACATCACATTCTGTGGAAATAAAGCGCCCGTCCAGCCGGCAGACTGTGATCATTGTGTGGCGGTCGCTGACCTCATAGGCGGAGCTGGGCGGACTCAGGGGCACATTAACCGCACGAGACACCGGGGTCAGCAGGATTGGGTCTGTGCTAGTTCCCCCATGAGAACCGTTTTTCACACCTCAGAGGATCAGGCTCATGACACCACTGTGTTTACAACAAACAACCGTCGCTTCATTCTATCAGGAGCTGAAAGAATCTGAAGAAAATCAAAGGATTTACTAAAGGGAATTCACTTTCTGTAATCAGAAGTCTGTAAAGGTTTAGCAGGAATAGTCATGGCTTCTGGATTCTAATTATTTATACACTTATGGAAATTACTGGAACCACTACAGCCACGAATGGATGAATGAATAACTATATATGGCACTTTACGACGTCATCAGGGAACCAGGGTGCTTCAGAACAACATAAAAAAGGGAAATCTCACTAAGTAAATAGTAGGAAGACACAGAAAGCAGGTACATAGAATTTAATACCATAAGGGGGGGGGGGTAAAAATCCAAACAGAAACTCTAAACAAGCACAAAGTCCTCCGAGACAGCCTGAGGATCACGCCAACACTGAGGACTCCAACAGTAAAGCTGAAATATTGAAAGTTAGTTGAAGTGCAGGCAGCTGTCTGCACAACAGTTCATGGAGAATCACAGGTGAGACTCACAGGTGAGAATCACAGGTGAGAATCACAGGTGAGAATCACAGGTGAGACTCACAGGTGAGACTCACAGGTGAGACTCACAGGTGAGACTCACAGGTGAGAATCACAGGTGAGAATCACAGGTGAGTTGGCTGTGACTCAGGAGGATTAATGAAACACAACCCTGACAGATGAAAGAACAATAAGGAAATGGAGAATAAGAGGCAAAGAACAAAATACATTCTTAAGATAAACTGCCACTAGCTCTGGGATCGACTCTCTGTCTCCACTCGGTAAAGTCGGGCGGTAAAAGCAGAACCGTTTGGTTTGTTTTTTCATGCTCGGGCCCTCAGTAGAAGTTTGGAAAGTTTTACCCTTTAAATGCAAACTCCAGCTAATTCTGTCTGTCAAATTGTAACTATAGTTTTGTGGTAATCAACTGATTTGGGATTGGGTGTGGACCAACATTATGTAAGCTTGGTTTCCACTGAGTTATCGGTCTGGTATGGACCGGTTTAGAATGATCCAGGCAATGATTGCAGGCGAAGAAGAGGAATACAGCCGCTTTCTTGGCGCTTTCTTTTGTCGTAATGACCTTCAGCCAATCAACGGGTTTCAACAGTAGCTCCGCCCTAACTGGTCTGTTCCATTTTTCTATGGACCTACAACCAGCGGGGGCCCAAAAATGGTACAGTTCAGTCCGGCTTAAAGTGTCAATTTGATCATGAAAACAGTCAAAATACCAGACTGGACCATTCAGTATCTTAATTCATCCATTTTTATGATGACGTTGTTTTCTTTTCATTGAGTGAGATAGAATTCAGCTTTGGCTCTTTTTTAGTTTTAATAACAAATTTTCGTCAGACTCTTTCTACTTTAAAAAGACGATGCAGCCATCGTTTACTTTGGGTTTTTTTTTAGTACATTTTGTATCGATACTGAAGGGGATGGCATCATTTATAGCCCATAGCGAGTGTCCGAATACTCGGTAATCTGTGATCTGTTCCACAAAAAATTGAGCACAAATATTGTTGATTTGCCAGATTGCTGAATTAAGATTGTTTAAATTATGGCAGTGTATAGTAATAGTACAATTCAGGGGGTGTCTTTATTGTTCTAAAATTGCAGAAGAATGTTGGATTTGAATTACATAAACTAAACAAATGAATGCACTACTGTCATCGGAGGTAATTACACCTTCAAAGTAAAGTCCTCATATTCAAAGTAAAACTATCCAGTGTTTTTTGTGACAAAAAAATATGAGATGGAAGTTCAGTTTATTGAAACAACCTTTAAAAAGCAGTTTTCTTTTATATTAAGTGCACAAATTGAATAAAAGTACAATGAATAGGACTGTAGCGAGTACCGAAAACTTGTGATCCATTCTGAAAAAGTACAAGTACAAAGACTGGTGATGGTACAAAGCAGCTTTTCACTGCGTATGAGTCCGGTCATTTCCATTGATTGTGTAAACACTTAACTTCTGTAAGTTGTGTATCTCACCGTAAAGCTGCTGTCCCCCACTTCGGAATCCATTTGAATCACTTTGATTGCGTAAGCGCTTGAAGAGTTACGGCAGTGGAAAGAATCTAATCTCTGGAGTTAAAGCTCAGACGTTAAAGGGTTAAAGGATGTGCATATAGCAGCCGTTTCAATGTAATATTTGAAATGGTAAGAATCGTGGTTTGATCTGTTAATTGATCTGGATTTGGGAAAAGGAAGCGCCACCTCAGTAACGATCCACACCCTGAATGGTCTGGTCCGCCCCAATGATGTCAGCGGCTTTCGCGCTTGCTGGATAAATTCAAACGAAATGGTTCGGACCAAACACGCCGCTGAGAGGCTACAGAAAACAGAAGGTTTGGCACATGTGGTTCACGCTGAAGTCAATGGGGTTCTTCCCCAGATAAAGGCTGGGATTGGAGGCGAACGCCTGCCTGGAGGTTTTTAAAAGATCATCAACACACTCACCTTTTGTCTGACTGACGTTTATCATCATGGAAAGAGTTGACCTGCTTTTTGCTCTGGTTCTATGCCCTCTTACCAACTCAGTGGTGATGAACCATCAGAAAAATAAGGCAAAAAAAAAAAAAGATAACAACTGAGTCAAAATCCTGACAAAGTTCACACAGTTGGAAAAGTAAGACTGGGCTGTCCCAATTTTCTAAAACCACAAACACAAGATGACATTGTGTTTACATTAAATTGTCAAAAAGTGAAAAAGCCTTTGGGATATGTTTCAGTCTTTCCAGCTGAACAAACATTCCCAGATTCAGTTCAGTTACAGCTGTAAAACGTGTGTGGACTCTCTCAGCCTTTAAACCATTGACCAGCATCATGGAGGATCAAACCCTACAGGCTTCAGAAATAATCATCTGCACTACTGAGTGAGTGGATTTTATTATCGATGGCATCAGCTGTGTTAGAAAAACTCCTAAAAAAGTAAAGGTAGCGTGTAGAGGTGGAGCGGTTGACCTCTGACTGGAGGTCCTTGGACAAGCATAGACTTCTGCTGGTTGGCCCATGCTCTACGTATGCAGTGGTCCTTGGTGTATCGCCGTTCACCTTTGGCTTTCTCTGTGTGTGGCGGCTGTTTTAAAGTGCAAGTTAGCATGTTTTTGTTGTTTTGGTGTTTGTTTTTTTTTACAAACATTTTTGTTCTCCGTCCTGATTGGCTGTTGACCATATTCAATCCATCTCCTCTCCTGTGCAGAAGGCATTCATTTGACCAAACGGACATAAATCTTCAACCAGGACAGATCTTTATCATCGTATAACACTGGACTCATTTTGCTACGAAATTTGAACCTTGAGAGTTTAAACTGCCTTCAGACATCTTTATTTAATTCATATTAAAAATAAAAGGTCTACTGCATAGATTTTGTCTATCGCAGGTTATTTTTAGAACGTAACCCCGAATGGAACCACTGTACATACACGCCAAATGTACTTATACTTCTATACTACCTACCGGTATATTCAATAAGTGTTCTCCAAAATATTAGCTTGCAGGTCAGTCGATGTCTCGCACTCCTTTGGTTCAAAGACGTCCTTAGTTTGTCTCTTTCTGGTTCTGCAGTTACTAACAAATGTTTAAGCTTAGCTTATATCAGTGATGTTTATTTTGTCCTTTCTGTATCGTCTGCTTTTGTTCTTACTCCCGCAGTGACAAAGTCCTCCTTTCTGCAAGGATGTAGAGTTTGTTCATCGGCTTCCTGATTGCTGCAGTTTTTCACTAACCTCCCTGTTTGTCTTTGAATTAAACAGGATAAATGAATTGGTTTAATGTGATTAATGTGTTAATAATATGAATAATCTAAAGTATTTTTTTTTTCCTTGTTTTTATTTTGTTGAATCATTTTCATCTCATTTTAGTCTCTGTGCAGCACTTTGGAAACTTTTTTGGGAAATGTATTGTATTGTGTTAAGTGAAAGTGTTTTTATTTTTTTATTATTAATCTGTCATGTCTGTCCCGTCTTCAGAAGCCGAGCAAAAGCCCACCAATGAGGCAGTGGCTGAATACCTGGAGGGACGAAAAAAGTACGAGGGGCTGAAGACGAAAAAGCAGAAGAAAGGCTCGGGCCGAGAGCAGCAGGTAACATCAGAGTGTCGAGAGACGTCAGCTGCTTCTAAAAACCCAGACAGAGAGAGGAGCGCACTTCTGCTGCAGCAACTTCCAAATGTTGGAACCATCTCACATTAGAGACCGTCTTCCTCACCACCTGTTCTCAAGTTTCCTTCAAAGACCAAGTGGTGTTTTTAACGTCTTCTTGGAGCATTTTTCTGATGATGAAGGACATTTATGAAATTGCATTTCTATTTTTTTCTTTATTCTTTATTCAAATTGTTGTGAATCAGGAGCAGACAAAAAAAATGCAGACTGAAAAAGATTGTGTTTGTGACGTAAAAAACTTGCTCTGCTCCATTCTGATACATCCACTGCTAGACGACTGGATCCACGGACGTCTTTGTAGCTCTGGTTCTGCTCGCCGTTGTCATTGCACAGGTTCGAGGGGGGGGGGGGGTTCTGTACGCTAGAGGGAGAGCATGTAAACAAAGATTTCTCAGCAGTAGGGAAGGAAAGGGGCGGATTTCTTGTATCACTGTGCAGAAACTATGTTCTAGAAAACGACTTTTGGCTAAAAACTGCATCAACATAATTGAAAGACCTCTGGGAACGATTTTACAACAGATCTAAAGATGATCGGAGGAGGACTTTGAAAAAAACAAACACTTTTTAAAACTGGGCTTTAAACACCCCATAGGGGTCTTTTCTTTTTTTTTCTTTTTTCCACTTCATTAGAAATTAATCGATGTTATTCATGTCTGTGTCTTTTTCTACATGAACGGTAGCTTTTAAACCATTTCATGTTCATTTTGTGTTTGCATGATTGTATAGCACGTCAAGTCTGCACAGACAATTTAAATGCTCTATAAATAAAGTTGGTTTGGGATTTTAAAGATCTGGATTGTGGGGATTGGGGTTTTTGTGTGGCGGCTAAAACGGTTGTTTCTCCGGTGTGTGTGACAGACTCTGGCTCTGCTGGATCGATTCAAGTCGAAGCTGTCGTCAGCCATCACTGAAGGTCCCGAGGAGGACGTGGAGGAGCTGGCGGAGGACGACGACAAAGGATGGTCAGTGAACCGGACGCCCCTTTTCCCGAGCCCACAAAGCCTATTTAACATTTCTAATTTAGTTAAATCTTTAATTTATCCCTGTGGTTCTTTAATAGCATATCCTCTAATATTACTACCGTAATTGAAGTTTTAAATAGTTCAATTCAATAAACTGATAAAGTGTGAGTTCACAGCTGAGTTTACCTAAGGACAATACACAAATGAAACATGAAAACTGTTGTCAACTGTTTAATTATTTCAAACATTTAAGTCATAAATACATTTTAGGATATATTTTTATAACAGACTTGAGGTCCAAATATCAACACTATAAAAAACCACAAGATTTGCAAAGGATTTTATACTTATAACTGAGTTTTAGGGCCACCAAAAAAAAAAAAAAAAGTAATATTACGAGATTTTAAGTCATAGATTTACGAGATAAAAAGCTTGTATATTTACAAGATTTATACTCGTAAATTTACTACTTAAAATCTCGTAATTTAACAGTTATGACTTTCTTTCTCGTAAATGTATGACTTGTCGTAATAAAAAAAATGTTTTTTTTCGTAAACCGGCCCTAAAACTCTGTCGTATATATTGAATGAAAATACAAGGAAAATTTGCCAAATTGCAGGTTTCAGGCCGTTCCAAACTCTGTGGTATAGTAGATAGTCAAAAACCAATAGTGGGTCCGATTTTTTTTGTTTTTTTTTTTTTGTTTAAAGTTGCCCCCCGTGCACTTGCCCTTACGGCCCGTGCCCAAAACCGCTACTGCCTTAAATCCTAACAGTTAAAGTGGAACCAAAAAAATCAGACGCCAACTTCAGCGTCCTATGAAGGTAAGACGGATAAATACAGGGGAAAAAAACACTAAAACGGCTATTTTCTAAACGTAATAGGGAAGCCTCCATTTGTACAACTTTAATAACAGCCGGTGGCTTAATGTTCTGCTCGCCCATGCGCCAAAGTGTCCTTGGGCAAGACTCTGAACCCTACCTAGCCTCTGGTGGGAGGTTGGCGCCAGTGTTCAGCAGCAGAGCCGCCACCAGTGTGTGAATGTGTGTGTGCATGGGTGAATGGGACTGTGACGGTAAAGCGCTTTGGGCCTTCCAGGAAGGTAGAAGAGTATACGCTATTTACCATTATTATTGTGGGAACAACTGTCACAATACATCCATATTTGGTGGAGAAACTCCTGTTTGTTGTCTGTTAAATGCAGATTTCTTTTATTTTGAAATCAAAGGGCTTTTTTTCTGTTTCCTGACTGGATCTGTTCTGGGGTTTCGACATAGCGGTCGCCGCAGCCACTTTTAGAAAGTGGTGGATGGAACTTTGACACGTGACCACGTGATGTGGTGGAGAAAAAAAAATCCAGCAGATTTCCAAAGTAAAACTTCCTTCAGAATCAGAAATAAAACAAAACATAATGTGGTCTTTTTTTTTTTTTTTTACTCTGCGGCCCGGTACGAACTGTCCCATGGGCTGGTGCCGGTCCATGGCCCGTGGCTTAGGGGTCCACTGCTTCAGAGTTCATAAAGCGACACCGACCCAGAATGATTCCAGGCGGCAGTTGATGGAATTTCCCTTAAATTCTGCAGACTTCCACCTACAGCAGACCTGGTTGTCGTGGCAACATTAAAAAAAAAACTCTTATTCTGGTTGCCAGAACTCCAAAGAAGTCCTTCTTTTCTCTTCTGAACCTGACCTCTGTCACATCCAGGGTTTAATAAATGCCCCTTAAGGTTCACTTTGCATTTGTGTGCGCACATGTCAAGTGTAGACTTTAGCTCGCAGCCATCAGGAAATCGACCCCGACGCCGTGTTTTCTTCTCATATTGCGTTTTTCACCAAAGATCTCAACATGCAGATCCTCCGAGCCAGGGTTTGAAATGAATACCACGTGTGTAAATTTGAGCAAAGTGTCTGTGTGTGCGAGGATTTAGAAAAACAAAATCTGTAGTTGCTATTATCGAGGAGCGCTCCCGAAGTGCAGTCTGGTGGTGTGTGGGGGCCCGAGTGAGCGGCTGGCGTTTCCAGCCTCCGCTGGCTGTAGACGCCTCCTGCCACGCCAGGTAGGGTGGGGGGTGGGGGGGGGGCCGCAGGCTTAGCAATCCTACAAAAACACCAGTGGGAAGTCTGTGCCACTCTGGAGGCGCTCCGAACAGAATGTGGGTTACAACAGGTCAGACTTTGGAAGTCAAGTCTGGGCCAGAGGAGGTAAACTATTCCATCTGTGTCGGTCTTCACATGGGCTCCTCCTCTTCAGGCCACCGCACTCATCCTCACAGAGTCGAGACTTGGAATGCAGAGTCCCGATCTGCTCTCGCCGTCCATTCCTCAGCTCAGGTTGAAAAAAAATGTTAGAAAAATAAATGGAGGGAAAGCTTTTGTGGACTCGCGCAGCAGCAGCAGCAGCAGCAGCACGATTCAGCTCTTTGGGGCTGAGAAAAAGTATGTGACACCCCTCTGATACATACCTGCAGATTTTCTTCAAAATCAATCAAAAATAATCAAAGAAATGTGAATAACACACCAAAAATGGGAATCAACCCGCAACATTTACTATCACTACTGCCCTTTCGGGTTTGCGAACCTGTATGGCGCACGCTGACGGCTCACACAAAATAATCAAGCTTAAGACAGATAGGTCAACCTGCAGGGAGAAAATGCTTCATGCACATTTCTTCTAGGTCAACAACAAGCAAAGCTAAGTAAGAGTGACGTGGATGAGAGGCAGGCGTGTCACAGGGATTCATCCTGTTTTTTTCCTTCCTGTTTCTGCTCTGCGTCTGACCCAGGATGGCTCACGTTCTCCAGTTTGACGAGCAAACCAGAAAAGTCAAGGACGCCACCATGCAGGACGAGGACACGTTTGAGATCTACGACCCGCGGAACCCCGTCAACAAGCGCCGCAGAGAGGAAAGCAAGAAGATCATGAAAGAGAAGAAGGCCAAGAGGTGAAGCTGCGGGGTGAAAGGTCAAGCCACGTGACGGAGGAGCCGCCGCACTTTCCCATCACCTCACACCCCAACTTCTGAGGGCAACATCTGGATGGAGAATGCTAGCTTAAGCTTTTCTGTGATGAGACAGCTGCACAGAGCTCAGTAAATCATCTGCAGTCATTTCACCTAAACACATATAGTGTTGACTTCTCTAGCTTGTAACATTGTGTAGATTGTTTTTTTTTTTTAATAAAACACATGTTTTGAACAATTTAGTGCCATCTGCATGTCTGCACTCTCTCTGACTTGAATGTTCTTCAGGACAAATTAAAACATCTTAAAGGGAAAAAAGAGCAGGGTTTGAGGGAAAAAAGTGTATTTCTGGAATGTGGCTTTTACAAGAGGAAAAAAAAACCCCAAACATTTTAATCAAATTACTCCATTGTCCCACACCATGAACACACTCCCACCCATCGTTACACACCAACAGTAAGTGAATGATTCCAAACCAGTCAGAGTAAACAGGTTTTAAAGGTATAGCAGCACTGTTAAAAGTAGAAAAGGGACCAACTGTGGATGTACAGAGATATGAAACACATATTTCAAGTCGACATACTAAGAGACTCAATGGAAGCCCTCCTTGGTAGACAGAATCATACCACCTAAGTGTTATTTTTACATCAGCTTTAAAATGCATTACAATTAGATGGATGAGAACAGAGCCACCCTCTCTAGATACTTGGACCTAAAAAGGAAGAGAACTCTGTCAATTGGAAAGAAGAACTTTCCTACTAAGACATCAAATGCACACCCTTAACCTAAGATGGGGGCCAGCAAAACCCTTGCTACTGTCATCAGTCTAATAATACCTCTGGCTAGTCAAATGCAGGCATGTTTAGATTTCATTCTTCCTGTTCTAGATAAAGAATATTGCGGTAATTCAACTTCCTGTGTGTCCTTTGTTTGATAGTACTTACTGTATTTAGGCTGATTATCGTGGAGACCATGGAGACAACTGTGTGTAATACTCTATTCCAAAAAGTTTGAATAAATTAGAAGTAAAAAAAAATGAAAAGAGCATATAAAAAGGATGCTTTTTCTTTTTAGTTTTGTTCAAAGCGCTGACGATGTGTATCCGTCATTCATTCCCACTTGGTGATGGTGTTCTCAAATAAAAACAGACACATAAAGGTAAACTATTTTAAGATTAATAAACCTGTCATTGTCTCCAAAACGTGCAAAACAGATCAACTTTGTTGGCCATCATCGACGATGTGGAGGAATTACCAAATGCTCTTGACAAAAAGAAATATACAACTGCAGTTATAGTTGACCTAAAACTAACAATTGACACTCAGTCATGTGGAATAAGAGGAAGAGCTTTCAAAAACGATCTGACTGGAAGGAATCAGTTTGTAAAAGCAGAGGAATTTACATCTGATCCTAAAGAGATTATTTGTGGGATCCCACAAGGATTTGTTCTGGGCCCGGTTACTCTCTAACATTTACATAAATGATATATTCAGCGTTTCGAAACTGCTCAAACTCATGTCTGCTGACGATACAAATGCATTTTATAAAATAGGCAATCATGAAGAACGAAGTGATGTGGTGAACAGAGAGCTAATATAGCTAATATAATATACAACAAAATAAAAACAAAAAACATTCACAAATGGTAATAGCTAAACAATTGTTTAAAGTTCCACTCTGATCATATTTTAATCTGTTGTACAAGTGTTCCCAGTGGTCTTTTAATGATTTTTATACAGTTTTTAGGCAAAATAGAAAAAAAAACTTGCCCTTTTCTAGGACAAAGTTTGTGCGGAGCTACAGGAGTTTATCAGAAATTCCTCTGAGTTGTGGGTGGTACTGTTTGCATAGAATTAAGCCTCAATATCCCATGATCCTTTTGTATACACCCTCTCTTTCACAGCCCCAAGCTAACACTAGTGGTGCAATAAAAATGGCGAGGAACATTGAAGGTGTCCAGCTGTCCAGATTTGAGGCAGATGGCAGCTCGAACAAGGAAAAGGAAAATGTTAATGGATCTATTTGTCCGCATGTGGATGCATCAGAATGTGAGTGGATTTCTTGCTGCTTCACAATTGCTGCTCCATCACAATTTGAATGAAGAAATACTCAGAAATGCTATTTTAATCTTCTCCTCCATATATAAAAAGCTACAAGAACATTTTAAAAACACCAAAGCACGATTAACATAGGAGTGGGTCTAAGGAAAAAAAAATAAAAATAGAAAAACATCCTAAAACTAAATTTTACTGTCAGCAAAACTCGAAGGAGAGGGGTTACACATGTGGCCACCAGAGGGCGCTGTGCGCAGATGGTCCCATGAGCTGACTCAACCGCAGCGAGCACAAGTTTAAAGTGCTGCTAAACTGGTAAGACATTAGGATAGCTTGACCATAGTGAACAGAGTTATATAAAGTGTATAGAGCCTGTAGATTTTCTTTTGTAGTTTTCCATTTAGTGTTTTTACTTTTCCGTTTGGAAACGAGAAGCTAACAAATGCTAGCAAGGCTAACACAGTGCTTAAAATCGCGCCTGTTAGCATTCTGCTAAGTTGGTGTGTAGCAAGGAACATTGCTGTTCTAGCTCAGTTGTTTCCAATACTAAGGCTCTGAAAGTATGTTAAAAAGTTTTTATGTATGAAGAGAAGCAGGAGATGAAGGGACTCCGGCTAAAGTTAAAACAATTCCCACGTCTTTCTGCAATAAACCTGTCAATTGACATTAGCAAACTTCCGGTTACCCCTCCACAACAATAGAAGCAAAAAAAAAAAACTGTTTCCGGTTTTCTTAAAAATATATATTTTGTCGTAAAATATGCTTATCAGGGTGTCAGACACACAGCTCTGCAGTCTCACAAACTGTGGTCGGCGTGTCGGGTAGTATTTTCAAATACGTATTTATATAACAATTTTTAATTTACATGTAAAAATTAATCAGAAAATTCACATTTTGTACATCAGTCAAGCAATTTATTCTTACAGTAATGTGACTAGTTACCATTCCTATTAATTACTTTAATTATAAAGTGATTTCCATTACTAATCAGTTACTTTTTGGAGGAAGTACTAATTAATTGCTAATTACTTTTTTAAAAATAACCCTTCCGACAGTATGCATGTTCGTGCAAATGAGCAATACTTTAAACTGTACGAGCAAGCATGAATGCTATGTGTTAAAAGCATGTCGTACTCACCTGTGGTTTCAGCAGCAGAAGATGCACCAGCCTAAGTAGTAGAAGCAACAGCGGGTTCTGGAAAAAAGGTTTCAGGCTCTTCTGCAGGAGATCCAGGGTCACATCAGCTGACTGCCACAACAGTAAGGCATGTTTGTTTTTGGCTCCATCTCATTACCAGGGCTGAGTTTTTTGATTGGTTAACACACATTTCTTTTTCGCCAAATTAACATTTTTCCACTTGGAAAACTTTGCGCCTCGATGCAGCATTTCTTTCAAATCTTTCTGCTGCTCACAAACTGCATCAAGCCAGCCGCTCAACCCGCACCACAGGACCTCGCCGCATTTCCCTCCATTGTCTACATTCCAAAAATGTGTCCCAAAGGTCCAGACCAGGTAAGAGTTCAAATATCTCTCAGACAAAATCATAAGGATAAGACAACTGTTTATTTTTTGGAGGATTTATTTGCATCTGGTCTCAGTAAAAGCTAGGATGTTAAGCTAAGGTGAGCGTCTTTGATTGAAAAAAAAATCTGTTACCTCATTAAAGATAAAATATGTTGATATTATTGTTTTGTAGATTAATGTAGACATTTGTCGAGGGCTAAACTCAAAATTATACACAGAAAATACATTTGAAGCTATAGTTAGTTTAGCAGAAAGCAGGAATTGCTAGCAGGAGTGTTGATATTAATACAAATATTGGATTATCTTTACTTTGATCCTCAAAGTTCCGGCATTTTAAGCTTTAGTAACGGTAGTTTGACTATAACTACTTTTGCTAATGTTTAACGCTGCTTGTGCAGTTTAGTTTTTCATTGAACAAAAACGATCACATAAGGTTTGCGTTCCTGTATTTTACATAAGCAATGTTTGTGAGATTTATGAATCCTCTGATCTTCAGAAAGTCAAAGCAGACAGAGGATCGTGTTTATCATCGCGTTTTTATTAGCATATGGAAAACCAACAAAGTTGTTTTAATGACCCTCTGGGATTTGAAAAAAAAAAAAAAAGCCCTTAAACTTCAAAGATCTAAAGCCTGCTCATCATCAGTTACTGTATTTATTTTATTGTCCATGAGCAAAAAGTTTGACTGCTCAGATAAATTTGTTTTTTTTACAAGGTCACAGCTTGCCGCGTAAATCACTGATATACGTCTGAAGAGGAAACGGAAACGTGGAGGACTTTGTCTGCAGCCCTCAGAATATTGGACGTTCCTGTCTGTCACCATGTCCAAGGACGGATGGGAGCGACATAGAAAACGTAAGAACACCTCCCTTCAAGCCAGTGGAGCCAAAACATTTCATGTCTTTCAAATTCAAGTATATAAGTTTGGAGTTTTATCCTCTTGCTAGGTTTCCGCTGTATCTCTCACAAGGCTGAGAACATCTTTTGGAGGACAAATCCTGCATTCAGACAAAAGAAAAAGATGAATCCACATCTACGTGAGGAAACATTGGAAGTCAAGGTCAGTGAAATGGTCAAATTCAGTCATTTTTAGGGTTTGTTTGTTTGTTTGTTTAAGACAGGGGCAGCATATGTTAATATGATATTTAGAAATACAAATGTATAAGTTTATAACCTTTTAGGCTAATTTTCCATCTTTAGTCCCAAAAGAACAGGTGGGTGGTCCCTAAGTAAATAGGCTAGTTAAATCAACAAAGAAAGGATAACAGAAGGCAGAAAACAGCAGATTCAGAAACAACACAAGCTGTGTTTCCATCACACATATGCGCAAAACTTTATCCCATTTCTAGAAATGACCCAATATTTTTTTATCTTTTATACAAAGGAGAATTTTTGTTTTTTAACAGAATTTTGTGTAATGTAGCTGAAGTAGGCCTTCACTCATTTCCCATCATTCCTGCTAGCTTGCATTCCCTCACAACCCCAAGCTAACATTAGCAGTGCAACAAAAATGCAGAGCAACATGCAAGCTAAGCAGTCGTACAGTTTTGATCCAGATTGCAGCTCAGATGAGGAAAACACAGCAGACGTGGATCTAGTCGTGGAGCAGAGAGCCTGTGGGCCTCCAGTTGTAGTTTGTACGTAACGACTGCAGCCTTTTCTAAACTGCAGTTTTTTCTTCTGCTCTTGATTGACAACTGTTTAAATACAGAAATTTCATTTTTAAGCCTAACTTTCTTCATGTATGTCCTCCATCATTAGAATGGATGTAGTATTTTAAAAAACAGACAGAAAGTACACATAACATGTAACACATTAATAAAAAATAATTAAAAATACAAAAACAAAAAGCGGTTTATCCAAACTTATACCCTGTCTATCCGAAGATACATAATAGTAAAACCCGTCCAACACAAAAGGCCTTCAGCTTTCATCTGTTTGCTCAGTTGTTGGAAAGGACAAGTTAAAAGAACATTTAAAAGTAATAATAACTTCTGTGAATACTTTTGCAAGCATTTTGCAAGTGAGGTTACTTTTTGTTACAGCACTTGTGAATTTTGGTTTAGTTTTTGTTAATTCATTTAACATTAGTGATGTTTTAAGATGTGACACCTAAAGATTAAGGAAAAATGTACATTTTTAGATCAATAAAGAAACAATCAACAACAATCGAGGTTTCTTTCTACTTTTAGATGCTTTACTCAATCAAATGTCTCTACCTTCTTGGTTATGTTTAACATCTAGTTTGGAAGATTAACATCTTTGTCAAAGTCAGCCCTTGTTTTTTTTTTTTACTTGCACAGAGAATTGTGTTTAAGAAAAGCACCTCCGGTGTTACACCGCACCAGAATGTGTATTTCCTTTGTATTCAAACCCAGTCAGCTGCACAAAGCGCTCTTTGTGTGTCGAAATACTCTTTGTCCTCTGAAAGACACACCTCGACATGTTGGTGCAGAGAAACAAAGCAATTGTTGGAGACACTCTGAACTGTCTTGGTGTGTGTGTGGTGGGGGGGGGGGGGGGGGGGGCAGGAATATAGACGTTTTGCAGGCTTCTTGACCAGCGTGCTGGAACAGAAGACACGACAGGAAGCTGTGAGAAAACAGTAAAGGAATATTCAAATTACCATTGAGAGGATTTCAGAAGTACAGTATATAAGCTCAATACTGAACTTGATCAATGGAATGATGGACTGATCATTTACGCTTTCATGATATCTGTGTTGTACGGTGGCTGAGAACCGCCAATGCAGCAACAACAGAAAAAGGAGCAAAAATACAAAAACTACTAGCAAAAAAGAAAAAAAAGCAATGTAAAAATAAATAAATGCAAACATAAGTGACGCCTATCAACAGATCGAGGATCAGTTTGGAGGATCAGTTTGGTGAAAGAACACCAGAAGTGGATTGGCTGTTCCCATACACACCATTAGCTGAAAGCTCCTCCCACACATGTGGCCGCAGCTAGTAACTATTACTACAAGCTCTGAAACACATTATTGGACAGGCGGCTAGCAGAGACTTTGCTCCGCAGCCAAGAATAAACAAAAAACGAAACTATGGCAAGAAAGGCGGTAGATTCAAATTTGCCCACAAATCGTGATCGGCGTGAACGCAGCTAGCGAGGCTAACAATAACCAGAATGAAACCTGGGGCTAAAACCAAATAATGTCAAAATTACACATAGTAACATCTAACACCAACAGTTTCACTTACTTCTTTCTTGTTCATTTTCCGTATTCCTCCTTTTCGCAGCGGTGTATATGGGAACAGCCAATCCACTTCTGGTGTTCTTTCGCCAAACTGATCCTCCAAACTGATCCTCCAAACTGATCCTCCATCTGTTGATAGGCGTCACTTTCGGCGTGGCTTTCTTAATGTAAAATGCATGTAATATGCTCCCCTGACATATCTGAACTTTACTTTGTAAAATTGTGTTTTGTATTGTACTTCTGTTTTGTACAATAAAGTTTTTCAAAAAAAATTGCAGCCGTTTTTCTAGATGTATCGCTTTTTTATGTTTGCATTTATTTATTTTTACATTGCTTTTTTTTTTTCTTTTTTGCTAGTAGTTTTTTTTATTTTTGCTCATTTTGTTGTTGTTGCTGCAATGGCGGTTCTCGGCCACCGTAGTGTTGTCCGCTGTGATGGCGTTTTTCAGTTATAGTAAAATAAACCTAACATGCCAACAGCCTAACATTCCAAATGGTATTTTCCACAATTGATTATAATCAATCAATTTAATTTTGAAAAGATTGTATAATGGTGCAGTTTGATTCACTACTTGCCTCAGACAGATCGATCTGGTTGGATAAATCAATGCATTGATTAATATTTACACCCCTAACTGTCAGTCTTGTTTATCCAGCCTATTTGTTGACTTTTGTAAGTACTGAGCCAAGATGGCTCTAAACATATAAAATTTCTAAACAACTGAAGGCCAACCAGTAGGTCATATGATCATTACTTGCTGGTTTAGGGCTTCAACACTTTTGCTTTTCAGATTAAACATTTCTAAGTGTTTTCACAAAGCAGCCGCTATATTCCTATTCATATACTCCATCCGTCATGTCACACAGAGTTTCTGTTTTAGTCACTTTCCTTCAATATTATTTATTCTTTTATTCAAACCACCTGTCACATAAACTAATATTTATGTGCTATTTTTATAAAGATACCGGATTAGAAAAAACTCTGAAAAAAACACTCTGACCCTTGGCTTGGTGTATCAAGAGACGTAAAGAAATTCCACCTTCCTAGCTCAGACACTTTCAGGATGTCAGCCAGATGTTAAGTGTCTAGTTTTAAACCAGTACCATACTGCAGTAAATGCCAAGCGACTTTGAACTGAGCAATCTATTCTTTAGGTTATCTTTGCTTGTTTGCTTGAATTCCACAGTTTTTTTTTTATCCGAAAAAGAAGCGGCTAAACTGTAAATCTGCATTAAAATGCAGCTTAGCAAAGCCGAAGCCCTGGAATAAAAGCCACTTGATGGTCTGTTCTTATTAGTGTCCTACCATTTGTTAGCATAGAAGAATAAATCACAGCAGCATTTATTTCTATTGCCTTTTTTAATATCCCAATGGAGGATGTCCTAAAATATGCTGCAAAAAGAGCGTGTTCTAAAATATTATTTACCCCAAAGATGACACAGGCCTCCAAATTATTCAGACTCATCCATAATCACACAAAAGCTCTTGGCCATACTCCATTGGTCTGAGTGATTGGTTATTGATTCCTTATTCACGTAATCCACTTACTTGCTGTCTTTCCTGCTTACAAAGAAAATTACAGCAATAACGTAAGATCCCTTAAAGGTGACCCACCTGTCAGCTGAACCTGGTTTTTGAAAACTTTTATACTTGCGATCGATCTGTTCAATGAGGAGTTTTAAGTTGGAAGTAGTCTTATGCCTTCTTTTAACTTCAGACGTAATTATTTGAGGTCACGTTTGGTAACAGACATTGAAATTGTGTTAGAATTCTTAAAGTTCTTGGATAAGAATGTTTGGGATAAAAGCAAACTGCTAAATACAGCAACGAATCTCTGGTAGAAGCTATTGAACAATGTAGAAGTATCAGTTATTAGTCTGCTCTGTTGAAAGTGTGGAACAGTGAGAGTTTTTATTCGACTGTTATCTTCTCCCAAAGAGAATACAGTTTGCATGCAATTTTATATATTTTTTTATGTCTTCACAACTAAGACCTGGCACTTTTTAAGGGCTCAGACAATGTACCTTAAGCTGAGTTTGGTCAAAATTAAGATTGTAGTAACTGATAGAGTTCAGCTTATGGGCGGCCGTGGTGCAGCGGTAGGGCGGTCGACCCATGATCAGTAGGATTGCAGGTTCGACTCCCGTCGAAGTGTCCTTGGGCAAGACACTGAACCCCACCTTGCCTCTGGCAGCAGGCGGGCGCCTGTGTTTTGCAGCGGAGTGGCCACCAGTGTGTGAATGTGTGCGTGAATGGATCTGTGACTGTAAAGCGCTTTGTCCTTGTAGGTGGAAAAGCTCTATATAGGTATACGCCATTTACGGGTAGACACGGGCTCTCTGTTGGTGGAAAATGGTCAAACCCTTTCAAGGCACGAAATATTGAAGTCATAGGCTGCTCAGTGAGCTGTATAGCGAAAATGATCATGCATATTTCTTCTCTCCAGGGGTGCTGCCTAGAGAAAAGTCAGAACTGTCTTGTCTTTTCAGCATTTTGAAACAGTGATCCACGTCTTTAGACTAGATTTCTGTACTTGTGCGGGTCAGCACTTCTGCCGTTGCTCGACTTCAGCAAATGCAAAATGCAACTGCACCTCTCATAACTAGGAAGCGAAAATATGATCACATCCCCCCAGTTTTAGCTTGACTGCACTGGTTGCCTGTTCATTTTTGAGTTCATTTAAGATTCTTTTATTTTCTTTTAAATCCTGACATGGCTTGGGACCGGTGTACCTGTGTGAGCTGCTGCAGCCTTATGTCCATCCCTGTCCTCTCAGTTGAGCTGACCAGCTGCTTCTATGTTTTTTTTTCCCCTTTATTAGCTGCTTCTAAAAGTACCGAAAACAAAACTCAAAGTTAGAGGGGACCGAGCTTTTGCTGCAGCAGCTAGAGAGGCTACATCCCTGCCTGTTTTTAAGCCCCCTCTTAAAACCCACTTGTTAAAATTGGCTTTTAATACACAGTGAAGAGGTTCCCTCTCTTTTTTTTATCCCCCCACATTTCAATTTATCGTCTTTTGTGTAATGTTTGGGATGTGTTTTAACAATGTTCTGTATGAGCGTTTTAATCTTTTTATCTGATTATTTAAATGATTTATACTCTCATTGTACAGCTCTTCAGGTCTTTATAAACAGAGTTTGAAAGTATTATTATTATTATACTATGTCAGATCATTTTCTCTTTAGTTTTTTTGTGTTTTATAAAGTTAATTCCTCACTAAAAACAACCCCAGAGTGGTATTTTGATCATTTCTGAGTATTCCTGTAAAATCCTTCGCTCTGAGCACCAGCCCCTCTCAATCCACGAAAACGGGGGGGGTCCTCACATTGTGACATCACAAAGGGAGGACCACCCCTTCCAGGAAGAATTTGCGCTGCCAGTGTAACACACACACACACTTTGGAGATAGCAGTGATCGGCAAATCACTTTCATTTTATACGCACAGTACCATATATCTTCCAATTGTGTCCTGTTCCCAATAGCGGTCAGGTGTTCAGGTGCTTTGGACGCCGCTCTCTAATGTGGCCGGGCTCCTTTAAGACACCGTCCGCCTAACCCGGCTCGTGCACAGTCATTTAGATGCCGGGCGTTGTTTCTGCATCCGTGTCCCAATAATTAAGTCACTTATGACTCCTAAATAGGCCTGGATTGTTGTTCAAGTAAAATAGTGTCTTTCTTGATTATTATCTTTAAATGCTCATCTCCAACTATAACTTTGTATTGACAGCAGACTGCCAGCACTTCCAGCTTTGCACAAATCCGTGGTACAGACTCTGGGAACGATACCTCCAAAGAAAGACGGTTAAGGTAGCTGCACAGCCGAAGCTCCTCTCCTCAGATCTTTTAAGGCTGAAATTAAAAACAAGCTAGAGGCTCTTCTGGAGGCTCTTCTTTTCACTGTGTTTAATCTCAAGCATGGCAACTTAGATTGAGCCTCTGCTGTGAGAAAGAGTAGGACGCCTTAACCACACAGAGCCCAGAAGATAGCAGGTGCTGAATCCGTGACCTTCCCATCCCGGAACCCACATTCTCGCCTGTCAGGGCGGCTAAGACCGTGTATGCTCCTTCTCCTGCCACACCGTCTGCAGCTGTGTGTTTACATTGAAGAGTGTCTGAAATGCACTTGGCGCTCACAGCAAAGTGCACAGCAACTTCAATTAAACATGATCATCTTTTGGAGGTCAAGGAAATGATGTCAGTAGTGGCTGAAGTAATCCTCACACCTCGTAGTTGGAAAAAGAACAAACAACAAACTGTGATGATACAGTATTTTCCCACAACCCCAGCCAGGAGGGATGCACTGGAGTTAAACATGATTATTCACAGATTGATGCATGCATTTGAGCCAATTAGGATTAGCTTTATCTTATCTGCGCTTTATCTGCACAGCTTTCCTTTGCCGTGCAGCTTGGAGAGCTTTTTAGCTGTTGATGTGCAGCAGCAATGCTTTTTGTCACTGTCACCAGTTTCTATTTGAAGTGCAGCATCTGAGCATAGAGGAGAAATCTGTTCCTCATCCCCTTCACACCTCAGTGTGTGAGCTTTTGACACAGGAAGACCAGCATCTGATTGTTAGTGTTGGTGTGCGAAAAATATAAAAGGATTTTCTGTGTGAAGGCAAAGTCTAGACAAGTTTTGTATATCTAGGTCTGTCACGTCATTTTACGTATTGCAGTAGCAACAATACAAGCTGTTGGAAAGGAAGGAAAGCGTTTTGAAGAGCTGGCGTTGGGAGGAGTGTCTTACCGTAGCTGCCAAGACTTCTACATCTTAAATGTGGCTTCTCTGAAAACAGACTCATCTTGTCCTAAGACATTTCAAATGGTGCTAAATAATCTCAACCAACAACAATAGGAAATTGATTTTACATTGAAGTAAAAAAAGGGGGGGAAATCTTCAGATCTGCCTATGTTGTTTGAATGCTTAAATAAGCAGGGCTTTGGTGAAAAAAATATCATCCATTGCAGGGAGGGGAAAAGTTTTGTTTTGAACCACTAAGATGGGATTTTTTTATTTAACATTTTTTACTGAAGCTGGTAACAAGTGACCCATGGACCAGTTGTGGTTCACTGCCCAGGGGATGGGGTCCACTGTTTGTGAGTATGCAAAACCACTAATTAACCCTTGAACACATGATGTAGAATGGATTGAGGTTAGGATCTAAGCTCATGCTCATGTTTCTTCTGAGATTTTCTGACTAATCTGCTTTTTAACACTAATTTTAGCTAGAGACCATCCTAAAAGATCATTTAAAGCTCAATTCAGCTAAATGAAGAACGGTGCACTTCACTTCTTTTTTAGTTTTGCATGAAAAAGGTAAACATCAGTCTCCCGCCTTTTTTTTTCTTTTCATTTCTTTGTCTGCTGCAGGTTTTTCAGCTGTATGCACATGCACAGTGTCTGTTGGATTGGTCTGCATGTTTAATCTCCAGCTAACCGCAGCCGTCCTGCTGTATATTTGTACGTGACTGTGTTTAGATGTTTGGTCTGGAGTCCCTGTTGGACTGTCAGGTCTGCAGACACAGGGTCCCTGATCTCTCTTCTTGTCCCCTTCAGTTGTGCAGGTTCTAGCTAATATAATCACAGAGTCCTACAGAAGCTGAAGCGGTTTCTTTGAATCAAACAGGCCTTCAGTCTAAGATCTTGCGCATAAACATTAGTAACCCACTCTATTTCTGTACACATATTATTACACACATTATTGTTATCTATACAGCCTTGCATAAAAAACACTGTTTGCATATCTTGAGTCATGTCAGCCAATTGGACCTCCCTGTATTGTTGGGTACCATGACCTCCACAATGAATGAACCATGCGTAGGATTGATTTGTTTGGACCAAAACAGAGCAGTAATTACTTTTGAAATGTTGTTTTGGAGTATACAGTTTGGCAAAAAACTATTATATAGTCAGACACCAATTGTGCAAGTTTTCCCACTTAAAAAGATGAGAGGCCTGTAATTTTCATCATTGGTATATCTTAGCTATGAGAGACTAAATCTGAAAAAACGTTCATAAATTCTGCCTCTTGTTGCTTTGTCCCGCTCTCGTACTTCCTGACCAATGAGTGAAGAGATCTTTAGTCGCATGGTTTCGCAAAGTCCCCTTGACAGCAGTCTGAATACAGAGCAAAAGCAAGGTGCAGGACTCGATCTGGACCAAATTAGGTGGACTGGGCCCGGACCAACTGATGTTTCCTGTCTGAATACACCCTTAATCTCGAGTATCTGCCGACACCGAGTCCCGATCCGAGACATTTGTAACACATTTAAAAAATGAAAACATGAAAAAACTGATCCAAGTTCAATGAAATGACAAAGGTATGTCTCTTTTAAAGTCAGCTTTTGTCGGGGTTTAGATAGGAAATGCTTCATTATGCATAGTTAGAAATGCCCAGTTTTTTTTAAATATTACAATCTAAAGTAGAAGGAAATGAATCCGCTAACACAGTCACTTTGAAGGCTGCACCTTTTATTGTATCTACCTTAAAATGTTGGTGAAGGACTGCATCAATGCAATATTCTAAGTTTCAGTTTGCATGCTGTGAAACAAATGTACAAGTGAGACAAGGCAATAAATTAGCATATAATTAACATCTGGAATCAAATATTTGTAGCAGTTTACCCACATTAATACTGAATATAAAATATATGAAATTAATCACGTGTTTCATTTATCTTGCACTTTAAAGGTACAGGTACAAGCAATGCAACATTCAAACATCCAAGTTCACAGCAATGAGTACAAGTTGGATTAAGTTAATGTCTCTGAAGGCTCCTTATCCCACTGCCAGTAGATGAGTCAGTTTGAATTCAGCCCATTCCAAATGCTTCTCCAATAAAATCTCTTGTCACGCACAATGTGGCTACAAAAAAGTAGCAGCAGCAAAATTAGAACGTAGTTGTCAACAGCTTCGATGAAATCCTTTTCGGCTCCTGTGAAGTCTCTCCCAAAGCCCCTGCACCAGCAGAAATGCCCGTTGGGTAAAAGGGAAATCTGGGGAAATGTCTATTTTGATGCTTGCACAAACAACAGGACAAGATTTACAATAACAAAATTCCCAGTGTGAGGTATAAAAAGATTCAAACAAAATATTAACATGACCAGCATTTATCGGCAAAGATATTGGCAAGTATAACATTTCATATTGTTTGGATCCAGCCTCACTTTCAAGCATACTGAAGAAGGTCTCAATGAAAGCACCCACTTGGTAGCACCAGAAGGCTGGGAAGGCCGTAACCCTGGAAGCATAGCATGAGGAGCAGGGGAGGTAAACACAGCACTCCATGGAAAAAGAAAAACATGAAAAGGAAAGCTCCACCAAATGATCTGTTCTTGTTCTTTTTCAAGAGAGACACAGGTGTAAAAGGAAACTTTAGAAAATTTCATTTGCTATGACAATGCCAGGATTGGTTGCCTAGCAACACAAAGGATGGGTGAAAAAATAGCCTAACATTTTGAGAAGTGTTAAACTTTCTGTAACTGCTTAGTCTAAAATAAAGGACAGATTCAGGATTTAAAGAGTTTGGTAACGGTTTTGACTATAGCTCAAAATATGGCCTGCATTAGCTGCAAATCCAACCTCAGCAGCTTAAAGAGTTTTAAGACAGTTTGTTCGGTTTTGGTGGAAAATTTGTCCAACAAGGTCCTTTTACTGCACAACGCTAAAGATGTGGAGATGCACTTCATTCATTAGCATGAAGAGTGTGTGCTAGACAGATTCTTAGCTTCTAATTAGAAAATAGTGGATGTTTGTACTGGTAACATATTAATGTGATGTAAAAGCAGGACACTAACAATTTATCCTGAACCATTGACGCCTGAATTTATTTCCAGCTTTGAAAATAAAAATCCCTAATTTTTTTGCCTTTTTAAAAGAGGCTAAGAGGTAAGTTTGTGGCCAAATATTTTTGATACATATTTCCATCAAACAGCATCAAGGGGCTAAAAATGGAATCAAACGATCACAAATCAATGTTGCGTTTTTAAATTCTATGATATTGTGTCAGAAATAATACATTTACTTTAATGCAGATCTCAGCTTGTAGCATACTAGTAATTTTCAGTGGTGAGCTTGATTTAAGTTCTGTTTTCTTGATCATGTTGGAGCTCAGTGACCTTAAAAAAGTTGGAAAGCATAATAGTCGGGGCACAGTATATAACACGTGATATGTATATCATGCTAAATGAGCATGTCTGCCAGTAATTCATGCAGATGTTCTGCTTTCACTTTAAGGCCAAAGCGGCTGATCTGCACCTGCACCAAACTGTAACGTGACTGCCATATGGAGGTATTTTGATAACCTGGAAGCAGACGTCAAACTTGCTGTAATGCTTGTAAAGCAGCAGGGATGTGTGGTGGGGTGAAACAGCATTTATTTAACTCTAAAAATCTTTATTAACTATAAAATAGGAGATGTTGTTATGTCTGTGCTTGGCCAACGTGCATTTGAACACATCAAAAACCCAATATAGTGCAAAAGTATTAAAAATGGATTTCACATCTTTTTAACATCAAGACTGAATGAGTAAATTATCTGAATTTAGTGACACGCACAGGTGCAGATAACTAACAGAGCAACATAAACCCAGTTCACCTTTTGTACCCAACAATTAGAAATAGTACTCGTTTTTTTTTTTTTTTTTTAATATAGCTGTGATACCAAACAAATTGCCATGTTGAGATTCTGGACTGGTTTGCTTATAAAGCATTTAACCAAATATATAATTAGGGATCATTAGTAAAACTCTATGTTTGGCGATCTGACCAAACAAGAATGACCTTGATTTTTTTTTTTTTTGTGAGAAAACACATTTTAAATCCTGCAGAAAAGGACAATCTGTCTAGGAATTAGTGCATTAAATGTTATGCTAACGTTCTGAAAGTTAAACAGAAGTTTGGACCATTTCAATGACTGGGCCGGTTTTCCTCATAGCATTGTATTAGATGGTAATGTCATTTACTTTTTTTGTCATTGAAAAAAACAAAAAAAAACTTGGGTAGGAAAAATAAGAAATAAGAAAATAAGAACAGGGCCATAATTAGGTGAATCTTACGGTCTTAAGTGGCGAGGCACTGTCCAACAATTTGCTTAAATGTCCAGGGGTGAAATCAATCTTAACTGTGAGTGAACCAAGGTGCCCCTTTGGGAAAAAAATAATCAATGATCCTCCTAAAACTGTGTTTTATAATCCTGGTTTAACATCACATATAGTAAAAATGTATTTTACAGTACACAATAATGTCTGGAATTAGTCACATTACATTCCTTTTCATGACAGTAGGCTACTATCTGACAGAAGCAACAGACTGCAATATTTCTGCTCTGTTTGGATTCGTACAATAAATATACAGTACACCGATGGGGATTTCTCTGTCGTTTTCAAGGTGAACTGGCAACATATTTACAAGAAAAAGTGCACTGATGCCAAATGTCAGCCTGCCAATAGCACCATCACACTCTCTCAAAGACGGGAGTCCGACTTGTTCATCTGGCCTTTCCCCTCTTTTAGCATCCTCTGTGAGAGATGTGTCCAGCACTTTGGATTTAAAAACACGGAGAAAGCCTAACATTTAAAATTATTATTATAATAAAATAACATTACCAACATATAATTTTCTGAATTCCACTTCACAGAAGTGAAAATAAAATAAAGAAAAAGAAATGTTCGTGTCAGCGCTTAAGGCTGAGCAGTGGTTTGGATTCCACCGTGATGAAGAGCAGGAGAATCGGGTTTGATGAGGCGGAAAATCTGTGTTTCTCTTTTTCTTTCCTCCACCAGTCATTGCCGGTTTGCTTTATTAGCTTGCACCATTTTTGTCTTTCACCAGCTTCGGGGAGTGCCCCTCCATCCTCTCCTGCCTTTGTAGCAATCCACCCATTGCTCTTTTGTTTGGTTCGAGCGCTCCAAGGGTCAATGACCCTGACAAGTCTTGCAGCACATCTGTCTGAAGTATGCACGACTGCAGAACTTGAACTTTAAAACCAGCGGGCAATAAGCCACTTTGTTGACATCTTTGCATTCTGTGAAAAGGGAGGAAAGAAACATGGATGAAGAATGAGGAATTTTAAAAACATTTCTTCCTCCTTCAGCTTTTACATTCAAGCCAATTAGCTCAGAGCAAAGTTTCAGTAAAAGTAAAACTTAGAAACATTTTGAAGCTGAAGATACAGTGAATAAATATGACATCTAGGGAAGCTAAAGCAACAACCTTATTAGCTACAGGTATTGCATTCGATTTTGGGTGTCAGAGGAAAACCATTTATTATTTTTCAGGTCTGTCTTTAAAAAGTCTTCTAAATGCAAATAAATGTTGCAGTTTTAAATACTTGAATAGCCATTGTGGTTA
The DNA here is from genome assembly GCA_023969325.1 of Oryzias curvinotus. NCBI lineage: Eukaryota > Metazoa > Chordata > Actinopteri > Beloniformes > Adrianichthyidae > Oryzias > Oryzias curvinotus. The sequence goes on from CM043717.1 coordinate 28,449,708, forward strand.
AACTCTGATCCCAGGATGTCTTCAGTCCTTGTTAACCCTTTAACACAGAAACTTTAGCTCCAGTGTTTGAACTACCGTAATCATTATTTAATCATTCATTCAATTAATGTAATGCCAAAGGATTGTGAAGTTGTGAAAGGCAGTTTTGAACTGATATGTAATACTTTATGGTTAAAAAGTGTATAACAGGACCATGGAACACTTTACAAACACAGTGTTTCATATTGGTGCAAAGCCTGTGCAATCTGTTGGAGTTGTATTAATGGCGCAAAGGGTTTGAGTGTCACAGTAGTTTGAGGAGTGTGTGTTATTTTGCTGTCGCCAGCAACAGCTCCAGTGTTAAAGGGTTAAATCCACTGTAAGTAAATGAATCACATAAATGGAATAAAAATTAAGCACATTTTTGTCAAAAGATGATAACTAAAGTAGTTTGAACTTTGAAAAAAGAAACACAAAAGAGAAACTTGAAGTTTCGTGGAATGTCTTTAGAATATTGGTAGTAGTTTTTAAATTCTTAAGTTTTATCACAAATTAGGTCAAGTTGTAAAAAAAAACTGTTATCACTGGATGGTATAACAACCACACACAACACATGACGATAATTCAACATGCTACATGAGGGCTGGACCCTCTCCCCAGAGCCTCTACAGAACCAAACTCTGCAGCTATACTTGGACACGGACACTAAGACTCAGACGATTCCTGGCCTGGCTCACTCACTGGGCTCCCTGCCATCCCTATGTTACACACACACCCGCACACTCTCTTAAACTGTTGCTGGATGCTGGACAGGCAGTTCTCTAAATGCCTTATCACGATCAGAGTGTCTTCCCTTATTAGGCCTTGGTCCTAGCGTGCACACAGCCAAATGAAACGAGACATTGCCTCACTGCTATTCGTAAAGGAACAATTAGCCTGCAGCTAATCCCATTAACCAGCCTGTAAACGCTGCTCACGTTTTCCATTCAGACTAATCAAAAGACCCCTCTTTGTGCATCTGAATGGCCATCCATCATGTGTAAGAGTATATGGAGGCTTGGGTTGTTTTACATTTCAGCAGAAGCCAGCCTCACTGGAAAGATTCATGCTGTTGTCAAAGTGTTGAGGTGTGTGTCATTCAAATGTGTTCAGGTCTTATTGGAACTGTGAAGATGTATATTGATGATACACAAAGATCACGTAACTATTTTAAAACCCCACTGGTCACTTGAACAATGCATTTGTTTATCCTACCATCGCCATTGGAGATTGGTGTGGAGTTGCATTTGCTTTCACATTGCTGCATGGTGGCTGGTCGTAGGGACTCTGGACACTCATTGGATAGCTGTCCGGTGTAGGACAGACAGGTCACAGTTCTCATCTGCTGGCCCAGGCCGCAATGTGCTGAACACTGGAACAGAAACACCAGAGCACAACATCTTCATTCAGAACTGTGTGCAGCTAGTAAATGTAAATTAGATAAATAAAAAGTCGTCTTTCCTTCGTGTCCCTGTGCACTAAAGCCATTCACACACCAAGACACATACTCAGACATTCTGTTGTAATCCCTGCACACACAACTAATTCAATCAACCAATCAGTGGGACAGGAGTCAGAGTGACCTTCCTGAACTGATTCAGCTCAATGGCTCAATGTATTCAAAAATGTTTCATCTATTTATTTATTTTTTTGTATCTTGGTGTTTCTGGGCTAACAATGTCCTAAATGTAAGACATTTTGTATATATATTGAAAGCTTAAGTAATAACTGGTATTTTTCTGATGGGAAGCAAAGTAAAAAAAAAATTCTTTACATTTCTGAAAAAGTAATCGTTTAAAATACATTAATCTAGGATGTTTTATTCCCATGTTTGCCTCTTGTTAGTAAAAAACATGGTTAGATTGTTTGAGAGACTGGGTGGCTCAATTGGCTGCATGTATGACTGGCACATGAAAAATCAGGGTTTGTTCCCCCCTGTGCCAACCCCCAAACCGGATAAAATACAGGTCAGAAACCGCAACCGGCATAAAAATATTTGCCAAACAACCTGTGCAAATCAGTGAAAAACTGCTTCGCTCTGGTGACCCCTTAAGGAATAGGCCAAAAGGTGAACAAGTAGTTTAAATATTTGGCAACTACCCATCAAATTATCTAAAGTCTTGCAGTTTTTCACTAATTTTCTCAGTTTCAATTTCAATTTTTTCATGGCCAAAGGTTTCGAAAATTACATGAATATTGGAAATTGAAGAAGCTGCTGCTTAAGTGTTTATAAAAGCAAATTGCATATAATAACATTTGTGTCATTCTCAAAATGTTTGGCCATGACTTTACATACAAAGCACAATAGTTGGTGAAATGTATTGCATGCATGTCCAACAGAGTGCAGACCTAAGAGCAATAAGTATAAAAAAATGACAAAAGTTTAGGTGACTAAGTATGAAAAGACATTTCAATAAACTGTATGACTATATAGACCAGTGTTTTTCAATCAGTGTGCCACAGCACACTGGTGTGCCGTGGGAGATGGTCAAGTGTGCCGTGGGAAATTGCCCTCATTAACTGATGTAAAAACATTTTCCATCTCCAGGATTTCAGCTCTGTGTTCATCCAAACAAACCCTGATAAAACACTGAGTAGTTAGGAATATGAAAGATCATAAAATACTTTTTTCTTTGTGTTTATTTGATTCTATTAAAGACATTTGGATCAGAATCACGGTACCGCGATTTAGCTGCAGCTATACCGGTTTGCGGAAAAGTCCCGCCTCTTTAACTGTCTCCACCAATCATTCTTGAAGGGTGAATCACATGTCATCAGTCTGACCAATCAGAAGTGGTTAAAGTCTTCACTTCCTTGTTTAGATTTAGCTCAAAAAGTCTCTCAGTTCCAACAGAAATACCAGCTAAAGCTCGTCTTTAGCGGTGTAGCTTTCCACAGAATCCAGTGTCAGGCCGTGGAGCAAGAGAGCAAAACAATGAAGCTCAGAAAAGCTGGTCTTTCTGCGGTCGGCGGATTTACGGCACTACATCTCCCATGACGCATTGGGTTAGAATGACTGTTTTAGCGCACAATGAGCCTCTCCTCTTAACGTCTTTAAACAAGGAACACACATCAAACAGTTTTTTAATCTCTTAACTTAGCTTTTAATACAACTTTTAGAAAAAAACAGCTGCAACTTCCAGCTTTTTCTTCCACAATTATCATGAAAATGCCCGTGAGATTCCGGGGGGGGGGGGGGGGGGGGGGGGGGGGGCTGTCGATCAATACAGACTGAGATTGCGCTTTTTTTTTTTTTTTTTTTGGATGCTGGTGTGCCGCGGGATTTTTGTCAAGGCTAAAGTATGCCGTGGCTCAAAAAAGGTTGAAAAGCACTGATATAGACTACCATACAATATAAACATCAATGACAGTGTTATGGTCACAACGTGTTAAGTGTCCATGTGCTGCTATGTATTCAAAAAGTATAACGATACCATGCAGAGATTGTGTAGAATAGTGCAGATGTCAGTTTTTTTATGCATCCATTACAAATACTGACTATTTTGAGAGAAGCTGTAAAATATACACCTGGAAATTTAGAACACCATCACGTTCTTAGAGATATTTTGGAAACGTGAACAATGGCTTTTTGTTGGCAACAGTAGCTTCCATTTGAAGACCTATTGTGAGGAAGTTAGGTAGTGACAATTCTGAATCACACATAATGTGGCCACAATAGAAATGAACATCTAGTAAAATTTGGCTGTTAGACTAAGCTCCACAGAGCTATCACTCAAGATTGGAAAGATTGGAGACAAGCATAAAAACTGAAAATCTGATTTGGGTGAATATTTTCAGGCATGGATCTGTTTTTAGTGCAAATTAGCAATTGTTATGCAACACAAATGTTGCTCAGTTTACTGAAAAAAAACATATCTATACATATTTTTTGATTTTGTGTATTTATCAAAGTCACAAACGTGTTGTGCCAAGTATAAAGGTTAGCTATAATTTGCTGCTTTTAACAATGGATGACAAACGATGATCTAACTCAAACTACAAATTAGTACTTATTCTAATCATTTATTGGGACCATCTACACAAATATTAAAAGAAAAAAAAATCTTCTTCTTTGTCCTGCAATTAACCTGAACTCAAGCAGTGGGTTGTTTGTAGAAAAGCATAACGTAAAGTAAAAATCCCAAGTCCTAATTAAACCAAGCTGCATCCGACTGTTAGGCATGCAGTTACTTTTGGCGTGATCGTACTTAGATAACAACATTTACAGGTTTTTTTTAAAGAATTCAGATGTGCTTTGGCCTTTCCTATAAATTTGTAAAAAAATCTGCCAGTTGTAATAAAAATCGAGGATTTGTTTTTCCAATTAAACTCCTTTGCAAAAAGAAACAAAGCAATAAAACCCAGCTTTAGAGTACCAAACCGTAAGCTGTGAAGATGGATCCATTTGAGCTGATGTTAGAAACAGAGAGAACACACACCTGTCAGCCATCACCACGTGTTCAACAATTTTCTCTCACCTTCAAAAATCCTGTCGGATCAAAGAACTTGCATGTCATCTCTTGCTAATTTGTGAGTCTTTATTAGCGCTCGCCCTGACAGATGGGATACATACACTTAAGTGGGATTTGAACTGCAACCTTTTGGCCTTGGAGTCCATAGTCTCAGTAGCTGACAACAATGTTCCCTTTCTGATGCTGTAATGGGGTAGCTAGCAGAGAGGGGGAAGCTTGTAATTACAGCCAAAACAGGAGAAGAAATGTGGATGGATAGAGTGGAGTGTGCATTAACTCACAAAAGCACACCAGCTGTTGCTCAAAGAGCTCCTGACCTCAGCTTGCGACAAGCCTGTCCTTTGATGGGGGTTATCAGTTCCGCCTGCTGTGTTTATAGCTGTTAGTGTTAGTGACTGAATTACTGATACAAATGTGTGATATAAGGAGATGCTGTCGCACTCTTGAGCTCCCACCTCTGACCTGAAAAGACATCAGAAACTGTCCTCTAAACATCTGAGCAGTGTTTAAAATTCCACTTTACAAAAAATAAATTATTAACAAATTCCAAAATAAAACAAGCCATACTTTTAGCAGATACTTCTATCTATGACGCACAATCTGTTGGCATCATCTCCTTAAACATGAGTCAGCTGCGCTGTAAAGCACGAGTGGGGTAAGCCCAATATGCTACTCTCCTGCCTCTCTCAAAATTGTGTTCCTGGAAGTGACAGTCCTGCTTTGAGGCACAGATAAACTTCAAACAACCCTGGGGGGGGGGGATTACTGCTGCTGATCACACACTCCAGACAACTGTAACGAATGGACTCCTAACTCAGCATCTGAGGAAACACAGGCATCACAGGCTTTCTTGGAACTCACTTTCTGACATACAGGTGTACAATACACAAGCCATTAACAAACTTGTGGTATTCAAATGCATTTTTTATATTCTTGAAAATTTTAAACAGTCCTTTTAAAGCTTTTTTTTTTCTTTTAAGTTCCCTTAGAGGTTAATAATTTGCAACTTGCCTTTGCCACACAACTTAAGTGATTCAGATATATAGCACTTAATTATGTTTTTCATCTAAATGTTAAATTACTAATCTAAGTTTTAAATGTTAATCATATCTGAAATGCAAAATTGTACTTGTATATTTTATATTAGAATTAAAAATGTAAATTATCAGTATAAAAGTAAACCAAGATATTAAATACAAATCTTAATATCTAATTATCCTAAGTTTGATACGTTTTTGAATGAATGTATGAATGCTTATTGTATTGTTTTGTGCATTGTTCCGTGATTGCTTAAAATAAACCATTTCAAATCAAAATTTCAAAAATTAAATCAAACAAAAGTGTTGCCTTGTAACAAATATAGGTTTAGGATCAACATTTAGACATAATATTTAAAACGTTGATTTAAATGTATAATTTAAAAGGGTGTACATTCACAAATATAATTCATCATTTTGGGAGACTACTCCACGCCATGGAGAAGAGAGCCTGAATGATTGCTGAACCTCTCATTCTGGTGTTATGGGGAAGATACTCTAGTAGCGAGGGGTTCAGGGCCCTCTACTACAGGTCATTTGGTTTTATTCTCTCCCAGATGCCTGTTGGATGCCTCTATGGAGAGATATTCCAGGTATTTTTTACCAGGGGGAGGCTTGGGAAAGAACCTGGAGAGACTAGATCTCCCAACTGACCTGGAACTACCTTGGGTCTCCCCAGTGAAACTGGAAGATGTTATTGTTGAGAGAGGTCTGGGCATCTCTGCTTTAATGGCTGCTGTTCAAAACCAAGATTGATAGTTAAAATGTATCTGACTTACTTGTCCCCAGTCACCAGGGATCCATCGAGGTGGGGGACACCGTCCTAAACTGCAGCGAATTCGGACTGGGGGTTTATTATGGCTTGGACAGTGGCTGGGTGGGAAGGTTTTAGTCATGTCGCTGCTCTTACACAAGGCGATGCGATGCTTGAAGCCTGGGCCACACTTAGGTGTGCACTACAATGTCAGATAAAATACATATATATGTAAGTAAACAGAAACAGATCAATTCTGCACAATGGGTCTAAAAGTCATACCTATGCCTCCAGAGCATATTGTCTCACCTCAGACCATTCCAGTGTGACCCACTTAGGTGGGCAGGACTGGTTGTTGCAGGTCTCTCTTTCAATGGGTCGGTGAGTTAGACAGTGGGAGTCTTTCATGGTCTCTTCCTCGCCAGGCCCAATCTTCCTGGTGCACAGTACAGTCCTCGTCCTTATCCCTCCATCACAGGTCTTCCCACATTCAGACCAGTCGCCAATAAACCACCTAAATGAAAAGAACACCAAAGCTAAATAACGTCTCCTAAAAGACCTCTAAAATCATCAATTGGCCAAACTAACAACATTTTTGTAAACTGACCTGCTTTTAGAAACATGGCACCTGTCATCTTTTTTCTCAAAATACAAACATGATGTCAGATTAAGTTTATCATACCTTTGAAGTTTCATCTATTAATCGGAACCAGAGCCCCTATGGCCCCTGGCTATGCATAGAATTTCTATCTATAAAATTATGAACAGAACTGGTGACATAAGGCATCCCTGGAGGAGCCCAACATGCGCTTAGAAAATGTTTGGCTTGCTTCTGGCAATACGAACCAAGTTCCTGCTCTGGTTGTATAGAGACTGGACTGCGCTTAGCAGGTGGGGCTAAGGCCCACACTGTTCCTCCTAAATCAGAGGTTTGCTTTGAGTCTATAATCCCCTAAATTTTCCTAATTATTGCAGAGCTGCCTTTCAACATTTTTCGTAAAGGTAAAAATAAACAAATCGCAGTACATAAATAATGCTCTAAAATAATAAAATTGAGTAGTAATACGTAATAGCCTATGTCACTCCAATGCAAAGGCTATTTCCATTCAAAACAACAATCTTAATATATATTTTTTAAATACATAAATATCATTAAACAATAGATTATTACACACATCAGCCAGTCAGAGATTACATCATCTAAAGAAACGCTTTCAGAATTAAAATGTTTAAACATCTGTGTCAGCTTTTACTAGCACAGCCCATAAAACCTTCGCCATTCTAAAACACCAGCGTCTACATGACCTGTTTTAGTCTGCCTTTTCTAATGTAGCAGAGTTTTTGTATCTTTTTTTTTTTTTTTTACATTAACAGACATAATTACTATCTGTGGCTGACTGGGCACACACATGCGCCTTAATCAAAATAGATGGGATACCGCGTGTCTCCGTACAGATGTGAAAATGAATTGCTCTAGACTGTAATCATATGAAAACAAATTACCTTTGTTACAGTAAATTTGCAGCAGTGTCAGGTTTTTTTTGGCTGAAATTCCTTTAACAGCCACTTAAACACTCACTCTCAGACACTTATAATTATGATACTCTGAAACTAATCAAACTCATGCATTCAATCCTCTTTTTCCAGACACGTTTGAATTTAACCTAGCCACATGGCTCCTTGGAACAGGTTGTCTATGGACATTTGGCCATTAGGCCCATGTGCATATTCCACCTGCATATGTCATATTTGTTTCCCCTTGAGAAAAGGTGAAGACGCCAACACAATCAAACACAGGTGGTCATTTTCAAGGCTCTTATTTTTGGCAGGAATCAAACTGTAAAAATTGCTTACATATGAAGGCACAAATCACTGCTATTTTGTTTTGATATTTTCTTTCTAGTAAAATTTACACGTTAACCTTTTGGAAGGTAAATTCTTGTCTGCTTAGTTGTAATTTTGCTTTTTATGTTGCTGTACTCTTCATTCTTTCTAAATTAGCAGATAGTTAAATCCTGAAGTCATTACTTTTCTTTTGAAAGATACTGCTTGAGAGGAATTACATTTATCCATTTGAGAGTTAAATTTGCACTAAAGTCATCAACTCATGCTGTAAGAATGAGGGTAACTCACTCTGGAGGACATGGCTCTGTGTTGCAGTCTCTCTGGTTCTCTGGGGGTTTGCTGTCAGAATCACAGTAGCTGTTCTGCACCACTGAATTGTCATCAAACCTCTTGCACAGCACCTCCTGCTTCTGGGTACCTGCATAGTGGAGAAAAAAAGAGATCCAGCAGCTGATCTCAAGCCTTTCAGGAACAAGGAGGCCAGCCGACGCGCCAGCCGCTGTGTTTTCAGTCTTTAGAAGATCCAGACATGTAAATTCCTGATTCTATGCAGGATGTGTTGGCAAATCACTTTTACAGAGCAGGGAGCTCTTTACTTTGGCTTCTGCCAGACAGAGAGGGCTACCGTATCGGTGTCCCACCTCCCACTGTGTGTGTGAGTGCATGCATGTGTGTATAAGTTATACCAACTGAGACTGGGTCTGCTTGGCCCCTTAAGGGATGTATCCAGGAGCAGACTCGTCTGGCAGATGTAATGAGATATGGATACGTGTGTGCGCAAAGTTTAGAAAATCTGCCCATCTGTGCCTTGAGTGAAATGCAGTCCAGAGAAAAGGGGCAGACCCAAAGGTAATACAGCTTTAGTTGTTAGGCAGTGAAAACTGGATTCTTTTTTTCCTTAAGATCTTGTTGTTGTAACATGTCAAACATTTCATTTCTACCCGAGCAACTAAATACAAAAGTGTATGAGTACATTTCCTTTAAAAAAAAAATCCTTTTTGCAAATATATTCTAGGTCAACAATGCAAAGTATGTTTACTATGCTAAAACGCTGTGTGTGCCTCAAACCTCTGCTCAGGAAGCCCACATGCCTATTCAAACCAAGCTTTTAGAAAATATTACACGTCCCATCCAGGCCACGCTTGACAACTGGGAAGAAACGCTATTTATTGTTACATGAAACCCATTGCTTTAGGGCTAAATGGTTTGGTTTAGTCATTCTTGAGGCTATGGTCAGCATTTCACTGTGGTTTTAGATGTTGGATTTTGTAAGACCAGCTTTCAGGAAACAGCACTGGTAAACCAAAAGCTATGTGGAGCAGCTCGTTCACACAAAGTACATTAACTTCTCTGACTCAAATATGAACAGCATACATGCTGGATTTATTTGAGGGCTAAATTCCCTTCAAATGATTCAAGAAACCTTTTCCAAATTATGGTGATGGCTTTGCAATAATTACAACTATCAGTTGGACAGAATTTACAGAATGACAAACAACAATTAAATGTAAGGCCTCCCACAGTGTTATGTGAACTAAGCCAAAAGCCTACTTCAGCAGAAAATGTTCTCATATAAATTCTTATGTTCTGACATTAGAACGAAATAAAAGGTAACTATCATAGCACAAATCTTCCCTAGCCTCAACAACAAAAATAATGTCACCCATGGCCAACAAGAAACTCCAGCATCAAAGGTGGCAAGACATTCCTAAAATAAACAAGGGTGCCGTGTTTTGGATCCAGGCTTACCCCCAGCACAAGTAGCTGAACATTCAGACCAGGGCAGATAGTGCCAGGCGAAGCCCACTTCGTTGTCACCGCTTCCAGTTCGCTGGATGGGCACAATAAACCTGTAGCGGATACCCAAGTTCTGTTCCTGGAGGAGGACCTGCAAAGGTGAGCCAAAGTTGATCAAAGTAAATTGGCAAATTAGCCATATTTTGTTCATGTAAGTTCATTTTGTGACCTTTATCAAATCCAACTGGTTTTATGTCAGTGTGGTCCTATTTAGAAGTTGTGGTTGTAGATTTTTATTATAATAATAAACTGCCTCTATATGCCAGCATCCCAAAATTTACCTAAATGTATTTTTTTTAACTAGATCTATTAGGATTACATGTAAAGCTAAACTTTTAAACCCTTTAAAGATTTAGTTAAATTTTAAGATTTTAGTACTCCCATTTTTGCAAGCAGAATACAAAAAGTTCAAGCAACAATCAATTGAAAAGTGCGAATGGTATCTATCCCCCAAGAACAATTGAACACAAGCAGAAAACCAGATTTTATGAGCTCTAAAAATCAATGCATTTTAGGATGAAGTAATAGTTTTTATTTCAGGAAAAGCTGAGTACATATCAAAATCCTCAAAAGTCAATGTTTGTTTGAGGGTGGGTCACAGTTTTTTCTACAACCTCCAAACTTCTTCCATTAAAAATGTGAATATAATAATTAATTACATTAATAATTATATAGTAATTATACTACAATTGTAAAAGAAATTCATCAAGGGAGTATGATTATCTCTTACATATTAATGGTTTTTGCACAAGGAAGTTTGCGAAATTGAACACTTTTGTTTTTAATCATTGTCAGTTTAAAAGTTGGGTTACCATGACCACCAGGTTTTCTGTGGTGGGTCCAAGTGCCTCCAAAGACTCTGGGTCATCTGTGGGTCTCTTGTAGTGAAAAGTTGTTCCTGCAATGTCAAATTTCCTGGGCCAGTCGATGGTCCATGCTCCATTGATATAATAATCTTCACCCTCAGATTTCAAAGCTATAAATTCATAAATACAGACATTTAAACCAGTTAGCGTTAAAGCATTAAGACTGCACATCGTCAACATTACTGACAGGCATCTCAATACTGAGCCACACAGCCATCTTTTCGAAGATCAAGGGCATTCACATGTAAAGACATAAACAAACATCTAATATTTGATTTAAAAAGAGCAGGGTTCAGGTGAAAAGCCTAGACAAATGTCATGAATAGCACACTGTCTGGTTGTCAAAGCAAACGTTGGTCTCCAAGCACAACAGATCTGAAAATATCCTTTTTCTCTGCATTGAAAAGAGGCCAAATTGTGGAGAAACAATCCAACCGCTTGCTACTTTGACTGTCTGGCTCACTTTCTGCAGATTCCCCCTCAGCAGCATTTAATCATATTAGAAGAACAATGGTTTATTGCTCTTAAGCATAACTCCCTATAATTCAATTTTCAGCACATCTGGCACCGATTGTGGGCATCGTTACTTTTAAAACATATAGTTTATACAAGTGTTCACAAATATTTAATACCAGCTTTTATGCTAATACCATCTCACGTGGACATGCATAGAAATGCAAATGTTTATGACCTTAGGAGTTGAGGTTCAAATAAGCAATCTTATTATCACTGAGGTCACAGATGAGTTTTCATAGAAAAATCAAGTCCAACACTTTGGCCAAAATTGCACTCTTTAAATGTTGATATATGGATATAATATCCACTATAATCCTAGTGGACCAGGCAGCTGTCACCACAGCACTATAAATCCAGGTATAGCTTTCTGGTTCGAACGAAACTTAAGTCCTCCATCAACACGGTTCTCTATAAATTGTACACGCTGTCACATGTCTTTCTCCTATAAGGAACCAACTTAATTGAATCCGGTTGTCTGATGATTTTGCTTCTGACATTGCCAGTGTTGCAAAAGCTTCTTGTTTAGTATGGAACAAAGTCGAATGCCAATGCAGCCATCGCAAAGATTTACGGAAGGCTCAGTCTTTTCCCTTTTTCTTATAGCTTGAGACACACTTTTTTATTGCTTTGCATTAGACAAGAGAAGACTGAATGAGGTCGTCTTCTAGTTTGTCTTTGTCAAAGACTCAAGAAAGTGTGTCTGACGCAGAACAGATAATTCGAAACAGCCTGAAACAGCAAATTGAAAAATCCTCTATGATTTGAATGATATAATTCACAGAGTGATCAACTGGTAGTGAAACATGGCTTATAGTTTTCTGCCATGGTGGTGGTATTTTTCTGGGAAAAGCGGTCTTATGTATGGGGAGTTTATCATGTTACAGATTTTTTTTTTTAATTCTCTGATTAAAGCCTTGTTTTTGTAAACCATTTATTATTAATATTATATTTAGTTTAGGTAGGTATTGGAAGTATTAAACCCACACAATAAGTGTGTCCATTACACATAAAAACATACAGTTAGCTATTCATTCCAAGCTCACTATTAGCTTGTTTTGCCTGTTAGTACAAAGTTTTTTTTCTTGCTTTGTTAAGGCTAGTTTGGGATTGTTTCTTAGTTTTACAACAAATGACTTAAAGGCTAATATCTATCTAGGAGATCAATATGATAGCAAGTGTTGTCATGAAAGAATGCTTGTTATTGGTTCTTAGTAAGTCTTTCCTTTAATGACTACTGCAAGGTCAGCCAAAAGACATGAGCGAACCTCTTATTAAGCACCAATATTTGTATTCATCTGAGCAATTATTCTCATTTATTGCATTTATTGTCAAATTAGGATATTCTAGAAATCATCGTTTGTCAAATGATGCTGGTTAGGAGGACACAACAGTAAGTTTGAAAATCATTGCTAAAGTCTTTGAATTTTTCCGTTCTGTCCAGTTAAAAGTTCATTTTAACTTGGTCATGTTCGCATAAAGGAATGTTCATCCAAATAAAAAATCATTTGGTAAAGACTGGCATTGGTATTCTGTTAAGTCAAATTGTTCTACCTTTTCTTAAACAAATAATCTTAAAATGGGGTAGTGTTATACAGTTACTTACCAATATAATTCTTTGACACGATTACTTCTCTAATCTCAATATGAACTGATCCTTTTGGGATCTGAACCACCTCCATGTAGCCTGGGAGGCAGAAACATTTGTTATTAAGGTGACATGTCTTTACTCAGAACCTCCCTTCCAGCCCTCATTTCAGCGTGACAGACTTTACAACATAGACAAAACAAAGTTACAGGAACACATATAGATTAAATTCCAAGTCACTCAAAAAGTACAGAATGATCCTGCAGGAGCACAAAACAGTTCTCCGTTGTTTTACACTCACATGCACACAGAGTGCAATGTGATGGTTTACTAACCATACCATAGAAGGAGAAATGTTTTCTCTCCTCCTACAACAACCTTCATTTTCCTTAATCCATTATGAAATTCTGACATCTTTCTGTATGAACTGAAAGCATCTTCATTGAGCTTGTGCCAGCTTTTGAGGAAACCTAACAGGACCTAACAAAATGTACCATCTCTGCTCTGCTACACATTAGTGGAGGGTCAGATGTGCTTTTACCTCCTCTGGGTAGAGAGTCATTAAATAGTCCTTCTGTGGCCTCACAGGTGCTGCCATCTCCTCCGCACACACGACATCGATCTTCTCTTGCATCAGAGGCCAAGATGTTGTCACAGCCCACGTGCTGTAAAGTCAAGAAGATCACAGGGCCAGAGTCAACAGTGTTTAAACCCATAACTATTTCAGGATACCTGTTTTCTGTCAGCAGTTTACTGTCACTGTAACAAATCTACACTCACTGGGCACTTTATTAGGCACGCCTGTCCAACTGCTTGTTAATGCAAAATTCTAATCAGCCAATCACATGGCAGCAACTCAGTGCATTTAGGCATGTCGACATGGTCAATACCATCTGCTGCAGTAAACCGAACATCAGAATGAGGAATAAAAGTGATTGAAGTGACTTTTAACGTGGCATTGTTTTTGGTGCCAGACGGGCTGGTCTGAATATTTCAGAAACTGCTGATCTACTGGGATTTTCACGCACAAACGTCTCCAGAGTTTACAGAGAATGGTCCGAAGAAGAGAAAAAAATCCAGTGAGTAGCAGTTCTGTGAGGGAAATGCTTTGTTGATCTCACAATTTCAGAAAAGAAAGGTCAGACTGGTTCCAGCAGGCCAGCAGTAACTCAAATAAACCAGTCATAGGTTCTTGTTTTGAGATCTGCAGAAGAGCATCTCTGAAAGCACAACACATCCAACCTTGAGGCAGATGGGCTACAGCAGCAGAAGACCACACCGGGTACCACTTCTGTCAGCTAAGAACAGAAAACTGAGGCTACAATTCACAAAGACTCACCAAAATTGGACAATAGAAGACTGGAAAAATGTTGTCAGGTCTGATGAATCTCCACTTCTGCTGCCACATTTGAATGGTAGGATCAGAATTTAGTGCTAATTAGTACCCTTACCTAATTAGTGCCCTTAGTACTAATTAAGCATGGTTTCAACCCCACAGCCTACCCGAGTATTATTGCTGACCATGTTCATCCCTTTATGACCACAGTGTACCCATTTTCTATTGGCTATTTTCACCATGTCATGGAAATCCTCAAAGACTGGTTTCTTCAACATGACTGAGTTCACTGGACTCAAATGGACTCCATAGCCACCAGATCTCAACCTAATAGAGAACCTTTGGGATGTGGTGGAATGGGAGATTGGCATCATGGATGTGCAGCCGACAGATCTGCAGCAATTGTATGATGCTATCATGTGAATGTGGACCAAACTCTCTGAGGAATGTTTCCAGTACCTTGTTCAATCCATGCTATGAAGGATCAAGGCAGTTCTAGCAAAGTATAACTAATAAAGTGGCCAGGGAGTGTATTTGGGCTTTTGAACCCATTGCTTATGTTAATAAAGTTCACAGAACAACAATATTAGTTTAATTTCAACTAATGAAATCCTTTAAGTCCCACTACCCTAAAGAAATAAACACAAAGTCTAATATGAACGTATAATGTAAAAAGACATTGACTGGACTCTCATGATGCTTTTAAACATTAGCAACATGCATATTTCATTTAGTCACTGCAGTGCAATTACTAATTTACTTTGAGGGTGTCTTTTTAGCCTTTTAACTTAGAGCTTAAGGTGTTAAAGGCTGGGGATTGTACAGATTAAAGAAGCAAGAAAATATTTGAAAAAGTATGTTCTTAACACTGTTTTAGTCCTTTTGGTCTTGGAATAAATCAAGACAAAATGTTTGTACAGTTCAATTAGTGCCTTATGGTTCCACTAGTACTTTAGATATTGTTTCTGCTGTTTACTTTCTACTAAAATAATATTTAAAGAAAGCCCTTGGTGTAAAAGTGAAACTTTGAGAAGCTACTGTTCTGTATAAAATCTGAAACAGGAATGACTGGCGGAGAGCAGGGGATTTGTGTTTGTCTATATAGGAAGTGACTACAATATACTAATTTTACACACCGACATCCAATGCAGTTCAGTTCTCAGAAACATTTTGAATTTTTGAACGATGGAAATGTGGCTCAAGTGCAAAATCATTAAAACAGACAAGTTTAAGTGTCATTTAATCAGAATAAATTTATTAGAGCTGATGCTGATTATTATTCGAACAGCTAGTTTGTGTTCCAGGATGATAAAAATGAAAAATTTCTCTCGTTGAAAGTATTTGCACTCTTCCATTGGATCATAAATATTTCTATTACTGTCTCTGCTATTTGCAACCCTTCTCCGTCTGCATCTCCTCTGCATGTGTTCACCTCACAGCAGCTCTGTTTCTAAGAGTTTTCCAAGCAGACGGAGTTTAAGAGATTTATCACAGTGTGCTGTGAGATAGCCAGCTACTGGACAAAAACGGTGTGCTTGAGTCTGACTGGAAATAAAAACTGGCATTAAAGTTCTGCAAGGGAATATTCCAACCCTCCTTAAGGCTCATGTTTTGTTGTGTTTTTCTACTAAAGTCTTGGGTAAAGTTGTGGTAACAGTCAATGCCTTTTTGTGCCTAACAGAAATCCAATCATATGGTCAGGTGGAAGTAAAAGCAAATACTTGAAGTGAGGAACGCAGAAGTTATTTCAGCTGCATCTCAAAGACAGCAAACCAAACACTGAACACTCACAAGCAGCACACAATGATTTATGTAGTAGAAAACAAAGGCGGTGCAGACTGCCAACTCCTCTGAGCAAAATGTTTTACTCTGTTATTACATCAGCTTTTTCAGATAGAAAGAAAATCATTATAAAACCTCAAACTTATTTAAAATAACTAGAGTTGTATTGTACACAGCATAAAGACACAACAATAACAGAAAAAAATGGCAGAAAGACCTAACAATGGCAATAAAATCACACAAAGTAATGCACTATAAAACAATTCTGGCTGAGGCTGCAAATCCCTGATAAGAGAAAAAAATAAACGTATGCGCGTCATTCGATCACAATCAGCAGCTACAAGGCCTGATTATTTTTGACCCGAGAATCTGTGGTTTGTGCTTGGGGAGTTTATGCAGCCACTGTCCAGCAAACAGAGCCTGTCATGGAAAAGTTGTCACAGCTGCTGTAGAGGTCAAGAAACACTAGGAGAACGGAAGGATAAATTCCCCATAGGCAAAAGTCTGACAGATTATTGGGCTTGAACAGGAAATTGAAGATGTAGAACTACACAAAACTTTATATTTATCTGATAACTGTTCGCTTAAATCCACTTTATATTGAATTTACACCTACAAGTTGAACTAAACTAATACTTTCCTTTTTTTAGGAGATAAAACATACGCTGTTAAATAAAAAAAAAAAACAATGCTTTCCACTTTACCAGAAAAAAACAAATCTGTTTAAAACTCAGAAAGCACCACCCAGTCAGCTTTGCAACTCACCATGAACATTATTTGTGAAATATATGGATGGTCAACCGGTGCCTTATTGTTATTAGAGCCCCAATTTGTGTTTTGATGCTGGATTTTTTTTCTTCTTCCTTTTTCTTCTTTTTAGTTTGATCAGTTGGTAAATCGTACCCATGGGAGGACTTGAACAACACACTTCTCTTTTTCTGGTCTGATTGGCCATTTTTAGAATGCTCTTGAGGTGAGTGGAGTAAACAGCTCTTTTCTACTTTCATTTAGGCCCAAAGTGCTTTACAATCACAAGTCCTATTCACCAATGCACACACACGTTCATACACTAATGGTGTCAGAGCTGCAAGGTGCTAACCTAATCACCAGGAGCAACTCTGGATTCAATATCTTGTCCAAGAATACTTTGACACATTTGCACAAAGTGGGAGCTGAAACATCCAGAGGTTGATTGCTGTTTCACAGGTGGTCAATATGCCTGTCAGACGTCAAGCTTCATTTTGGCACTTTTGAACCCAACAGGACACGTCAGAGATGGGGTCATATGGTCGTATGACCACAATTGCTCTCTAAAAATAACTCGATTCCGTCCATTGGCCCAGTTATAGAAATATATCATTAAAAATTAGCTTAATTGGGCTCTGACCTCTTTGGTTCTCACTTTTTCTCTGTTACCTGAAAAAATACGTAATGGTTTTCATCAAAAATATTTTGTACAAGCTCCCGGACCTTGGACCTCTACTCACAAGAATTGGATCTGGTTGGTAAAGGCTGCTTTTAGTCTCTGTTCTCCTGGAACAAGTTGCCTGCTGATCTGAGGTCCACCACAACCTTTTCTACTTACAAAATCGACTCTTTTAAGGCCAGCAGTCACTGCTTTACTTTTTGTCTGATAATGAATCTGTGAGACTCTTTAGTCCATTGGTTGATTAATATTCTACATTTATATAATTAGATCTGGTTTTTTGTTATTTTAGTTTTTTTTCTAAATCAAACATTTAATGGGGCTAGATTTAAAAACATATCTAAATTTGTCTGATTACGTTGGAGATGCCAAAGCAATTGGTAGTAACTCGAGTAGGATAAATAATTTTTAGTGATAAAGTAACACAAACATTTTTGCTAAATAATTTTTTTTTAAATTTTATTTTATTTTTAGTTTGTTTAGCAAGAAGATCCTGAAGACAACAAACCGGAAGAATTTCTTACATTTTAGAGCCAGAGTTTTTTTTACATAGAAATTTCCTCTCTTCATTATCTAAATCTGTTTTATCCCTTAGGGCAGTGGTCCCCAACCTTTTTAGTGCCACGGCCCAGTGTGACGTCACACAAAGTTTTCATGGACTGGTCTTTCTTTTATTTTTCAATAAACTTTATTGCACATTTTTTAATTTAACGGACCTCTCTTTTAAGATGTTGGCGGATTACTGTAGCAACGCCACGCAGAAGGAGGAACAGATACGTGACAACGCAAACCCCGAGCTTTAATTTTGATACGCATGGATAGAACATCGCAAAGGGGTGATCATCCTCCCCGCTTCCCACATTCATGGTGCAAAAATCAAATCAAAATCAAAATGATGCCGAAAAAGAAGTACTGTCTATTAAATGTAGCTTTCTTTTTTTGGAGGTTGAAGGCTCTTTTTCTGTCTCCTGGCTGGGCCTTTTCCCTCGGCAAAGAAACTTTCCAAAGACGTTTGTTTTTTATTCATTTTGCTAGCTCCTGGGTTTTATTTTAGCGGTATCCTATCACGTGACCGAGAATAGCGCCTTGGCCTGCGTTAATAGTGACATAAATGGATGTGACAGAGAATCGGGCAACTTTTCAAAATAAAACATCTTTTAGATTCCGATATAAATAAACTGGAAGTAAAGTAAGTTATTTATTATTTCTGTGCGGCCCGTGTCTGTGTTTGATTTGGTCAGAGTATATGTCTTTACCGTAATTGACTTTTTCTATCACTACTTAAATAATTGATCAAAGCAAAGAACACTGGTTGGAGCTGTACAGTCTCCAGGGAGTGATGGATAACACCAGCAACAAAGGAGGTGAAAACACTCAAATCTTTCTCAAACATAAAAGAATAAATATCGAAGTGGGCAAAAAATAATCTGAAATTTGTGGAACTTGAAATGCCAAAAACACGTTTTAAATCTGAACTATGTCTGTAGTCTTTTTACTTTTACACTGTTTACTTATTTTGGGATGTATTTGGAAAGGTTTTATACTTATGCATGTGGCAAGGATGTGACATTGGTCTCATAGCTGGAAGGTCTTTGGAAAACGGATAGAAAAAAATCAAAAGTTCTGTAAAAGGGTTTGCAGCTCCATAAATTTGAACTTTTATGGCTGAAATGTGCATTTATGAAAAAAAAAATAGAAAAGAGACAACTGAAAAAACTTGTTCATTTATTTTTGTCTTAAAGAAACCTTTAGTAGCAAACACATAGTAATACTTACCTTACACTCTCCGTTGATGCAGATATCCAGAGAGTCAGCTTGACATCGCGTTCCATCAATGACTGCAGGGGAGCGCTCTGTGTAGAAGTTATAGCCCTCTGCCAAGCAGTTCAATGCACAGGGCTTCACACCACCTGTAATACAAAGAAGGCTCATCATTGACCCCAGTTAAACCTGAACACAAAGAGGAGACGGCATGACCTAAACTCTCACAGACCCTAGTAATCAGCAAAAAGTTAAAGATACAAGATGTCCTCTTAACTTGTTGACAATAAAAAAAACTGTTGGGAAAAAAGATGTAAAACTCTGAACCTGACATGTCTGGAGCCAACACAGGCAGAAAAACTGGCCAACAACAATTACCCTTCACATGCAGGTTATCTGCAGTTTTTGCATGCGGGATCCCTGGATATGGAGTGATGGAGTTGGGAGATGGATTTGAGAAAAACAGACCCTCTTTGATAAACGAGATCAAACTGAAGTCCTTTCATTTCTAAAGCAAAAAAGCCATGTTTACATGCTTAAAATGTTTTGTAGTGGGTGTTTTCTATGGTCTGCAGATGTCAAGGACACAAGGTCTGCACAAAAAACGCCATTGATATCCAACAATAATATCCCATCAATCCATTGAGTCAGCCAGACAGCTTTGTTCAGAAAAAGGAAAGAGAAAGTGCCTCTTTAGATTGACCTGCTAAGTAGGTGTCAATGCATCACTCTAAAACATCCAGACTCCCAGCTTGGATGGCAGGATCTGCAAGAGCAGCAGGATTTAGAGGAATCTAAGGAATTCTGCACCATCAAACAGACCTTCCCTCCGCTGGTGTTAGCAGCGAACACAAGCCAGACGGGCCTGCAGGCCGTAAGTAGTGACACAGAGAAGATGAGAGGGTGGTTTCACAGCTCAGCACCTAAAAATTGCTTCGGAAGTCTTTCGCAACTTTTAAGGAAGACTTAGAGTTGGATGAAGATTGCACCGCAGCAATGAACTCACCGCCAGTGTAAGGCTTCCAGTTGTAGTACTTCCCACGAAAAGACATATTGTCAAAATCGGCACACTGCTTCTCTCGGAAATCTCGAGACCCGGCAGAGCATGCCTGCAAAATAAAAAGAGAAGATGTTTAAATATCAGACTTTCCAAATTTGTTTGGTAACAAGTTCTTCACAAGTTAAAGAATATCAACTGACAATTTTTATTTTAGTTTGAAAACATCAACCATAACTTTGAGAGTCGTTTATCCATCAAATCAAGACAGTAAAACTAGACATTAGCGGACTTCAAGATAACAACCACCGATGGTGCATTTTACGAAAAAATTATGTGTATTTATTAGTTAAAAAAACAGCTCCTTGTCCTTAGGTTTATCTGTTTACTATGCCTTTTCATTGTGTATATTCTTTGCATTTTTTCTTCATTTCCAAAAATAAACTGATTTCATGATTATTTAGTTTTCTTCTTCATCATGTTGTCAACTGAGCCAGCAGTGAAATTAAGGACAGATGATGGAATCCCCAAATTAAGTGAAAATAAAATGGAAACAAAAGTCACAGTCATCTTCTCTCTAAGTTTTAAGAGGACAGCTTCCTTTCAGTAAGTAATTTATGTCCGGAAAATATTTGTTTGTGCAGACAGAAGCACTATTAATAACTGCTCTGAGTCTGTCTAAGATGTCACTTTTTATTTTCAGACATTAAACCAGGTGGGTTTCTTGGAATTCCTGACTGAGTTCTGTGTTTTGGGTTTGGAGAGAAGGCTTGTGAGCGGACTAATGCTGGATAATGAAACATTTCTTTGGCTGGGTAATTAGAAATATAAACACAGTCAGAGTGGGGAGAGACAGCAGAGTAAAAACTGATGCAGAACTGGTTCTTGCTCGGGTTCTGGATGGACTTGTCGGAGATGGTACTCCTCTGTGTGGATATAGCTGCAGCAAGAGGAGGTAAAAAGTGGAAAGAAACACTTCATTGGTGTGAAAAGGTACCTAGAAACCCCCAAACACTCTCCCTCTGGAAAAATAAAATCTCAGAGGTCAAAGCTGTATTTCACATGTTGAAAGTGTTCCATGTTGAAGCAGATCATGTGGAGGCCAGGCTAGTTTTATTACCCATGCAGGGTTCTGTAATTTTTGCAGCTTTAAAGTTGAAAAATTAAGTCAGAAAAAAATGGATAGGGTTTTGTTCTGAAAAGCCACCACGAGCCCAAATTATATTTGTGCGTACAAAATGTGCTCAAGGGAGGTCAAATGGTAGAACGTTAACTTAGTAACAATAAATTGTAGATTGTTCATTCTGATTGTAGGAGTGTTTAAAAGAACAAGAAAACACACAGAATGAAATCCATGTGAGTTTCAAAGAAAAGGAGGAGCTCAGCAAATCTTATGACAGTTCATTTAGTTTAAACAGTTCAGCTGTTTTGATTCATGCATTGTTCATGATGCCCAGAGGATGAATGAATCAAGCATTTATCATATTTTCCTCTTGCAAAGAAGCAGTTGTGTCACAATACTCTATCATACTTTTCGGGGTCCAACTTTTCAATTATATCTAAAGAATCAACTATCGGAACAATTTACGTCCAGAAACAGATGCTTTTGTTTTGCTGCTTTTGCTTTTGTCTACCTTTTATGCCTCAGTCACATGCACCCCTACAGGGGTAGACTCGTATGGGTGCTGCAGGTTTAGGGTCGTACAGAGGAGCAACCACATCTTAACCTCTTGAGACCCAAGCTCTTGTTTGAAATGCCTTTTTTTATTTCCTAGTCACAGGCCCCCAGTTACCAGAATTAACTATAGTGATAATAAAACCCACTATGTAAAGTCCTGGTATGTGGACGCCAGATCTCAAGAGGTTTGCTACAACCTCCCGCCTGCTGCATGTCTGTAGAAAAAAAAAAGCACCAACATTTTGCTCTACGGTTTCCCTGAGCAGTCTACGCCCTTGGTATTTTGTGTGGTCCACGTACAGGTTTGACAGCCCGTATCCACCCATAAGAGCAATTGAGACTAAGGCTTTCCCGCTCCCGCCCGCGCCCGCTGAATTTCTGACCAATCCCGCTCGCTCCCGCAACGTATGCGTTACACTCCCGCCCACTCCCGCAATATGTATGTCCACTCCCGCCCGCACCCGCAAAACACAGAGAATTTAGTCCCGCACAGTAATAGAGATGCATTGATTTTGTATCGTCCCCCGTCCCGCAGGAAAAAAACACGTATTTGTATTGATATTATTAAAGAGATTCATGTTCTCCTCCAGCCTCATCTTTTGATGCATTCTTCTCTTGTGTAATGTGCAACTTAAATATTAAATATATTTTCACAAATCCTGTTTGGTTAAAAGTGTGCGTGTGTGCGCGCGCAGACAGACGGCCTGAAGCGCGCTCTTAGTAAGAGGCGGGGCGTTGCACACCCCCCAACAACAGGTTTGATGACAGAGGCCATTGGGCATCTCTACCTGGTGCTTCACGGAGCTTCAGTACGTAAGACTCCAACAGCCGCACAGCCTAACGTAGTCCGCTATTATATATTCATCCGATATTCATGCCAGCACTGATCCCGCGGGGTTTATTTTTTGCCGCCCGCTCCCGCCCGCAGCACAATCCAAACCGCCCAATCCCGCGAGATTTGGGTTGGGTCCCGCGGGACCCGGCGGGACCCGATCCCAATGCAGCCCTCTAGTGTGGAGCATAAATGTTTGTTAAGATGTTAAACAACATTACAGCTACTTATCACAAGAACCCTCCAATGAATACCAGGATGATGCAGTTTGATTGAGGTCAACTGATGGGTCAGAATGTTGTTTCAAGAGGATGTAAAGAATCTAATTTCTTTAAACAAAACTTTTAAATTTAGCATTTTGTTGTTGGCATCTTATCTTGTGTACTTTTCAATGGGTGAATGACAGAAGAGCTTATGTAGTGTTCTAGTGGTGGACTGTTTTAAAGCTAGTATCAGCGTAATTTATCTTGAGGGTGCTCTCGTTTCAGCCAATACATTGTTATTTTTGTAATTATTGAAATACATATTTATTAAATCTACACGATTCGGTTTTGTTCATAATTAATTGTGTTTTGTGTAATCATTTTGAGTTTTCTAACCAAGCAAAATAAATAAATAGCAATCTAGCGCAATTTAGCCTACAAGTTAAACACAAACATTAAGTCTAACCACCGCTTTAAAAGCAGAGGATAAAACAGGCGTGCAAAGAAACAGAGGGACTCACATCAATGTTGCAGGATCTGTAACGTTTCCTCTCACCAAGACAGTACTTTCCTCCTCCAGATGGTCTACAAGGAACAAGAGGTTTGAATGAGTTAAGATTCCAACATGCAATCCAAATCCATTTAAAGAACAGTGGCTCTTTACTAAAACAAGTGTTGATCGGCGGAGTAAAGTATATACCCCTCTGGGAAAAAAAAGAAAAGCCCACACTGGTTGCTAAAGAAAAACTTTGGCACAAGCAATACTTCGCATTGAGTGAGGCTCAGTACAGTGCTGAAGTAGACTGAGTGATAACAAATGAAAGTCAGGGGTGTGGCATCCAGAAACTGTGTGCTCGGGTTGATGGGAGACTGAAGTGCATTCAGAACCCTGGAGATGGTTCCCACCGGTGACCAGAGGGGTAGACAGAGTTCTGACTTCGGACAGTCTCAGCCTGAAAATGCCAAGAATGGCTGAGAACCAAACATTTGAATGTTCTGAGGTGCCTTATGAGCCCTGACTTAATTCCTGTAGAACATCTGTGGAAAGAGCTGCAACATGTTGGCTCGAGACCTTGAAATCTGAGATGGTTCGAGCTCCTTACTCACATGGAGCAACCAAAATACCTCCTGACCGGTGCAAAGGTGTCTGAAACTGTCACAGAGATTATTTAAGTACAGTGCTTAACTCAAAGGATAACACAAAAAATAACAGGTTAAAAAAACATCTTTTTTTTCAGACCTGCTTCATTAGTTCATTGTTAAAATGACTTATGTTAGCCAATCTTCCAGGGTTTTTTTGTATTTATTTATTATTTTTGCCCATTTTACATGGACAGAAGCAACGATTCCGCCCACATGAACACAGGTGTAGTTACCAGGGAAAATTAAACAAGCCTAAAAGTCCCTGCCAGAGCACGTAATGTGTTCTTGTGTCCACATAGCTGTAGTATTTCTCTTTGATTCATCCAGGAAACTGCTGTAAGCGCTCTTAAGTCGACATGACATTCAGATCTGGAAGCCACAACCTCAGAACGGTTCTCATTTTTTCCACTCATCTCGTCTTCACGCTACATCTACTACAAGGTTCTTTTTTTTCTTCTTATCACCTCTTTTCTTCTTTTCACCTCTGTTAGCCTTTCTTTCCTCAAAGATTATTTCCATTTCATTTTTAACAGGTTTAGTGATGAATGTGCTGCAGAATGATCTGTCTGTGTTTTTATTTCCTCCCTCGTCTTTGCGATCACCGTACACAGGTGGTCCACATTTTGCCAGGGCCTTCTTCAACTCCTCTTTTATGCATTCTGGTTCTTTCTTTTGTCTTTCCACGTTGTGTTTTGTCTGATACTTTGCAAAAAAAAAAAAGGAATGAAAGGAGGATAAAGACCCAGATGTCTGCTTCCCTGTCAATGATGCTCTAGTCAATGATTTGTCTGCGGCAGACACATGGGAGGCTTTAAAACCTCCAGCGTTTGCTTTAGATGAGGAGATAGCTGTGTGCTAACCTGTTGCACATGCCGCATATCTGAGTTTAACTCGAGCTGAATAAGGACAGATGTATATCTGAAACGTTTTCTCTATGAAATAATTTTTCTGGGGCTTCTCTTTTCAGTAATACTGTTGCAGTAATACTTAACTGTGTTTGAAGGTGTTTTGCCTTTAGTGGAACTTTAAAAAGAAGGTTTTTTTAGATTTGCATCCTACTTTCAGTCTGCCTATTTATTTTGATTTTCTTGAAGCCTACAGCTTAGCCCAATTAGAATTTTTTTTTTAACTAAAAAAATTAAAAAATAAAAAGAAAGTATGCCCGTTATTAATTTAACCTGTTAACGTCTGTGCTAAACATGACTAATGAGCATTGAAAGGCTCATGTGAGTCTTAAAGATTTAGTTTTTCATTTGAGTGTTGTTTTTTTAAAGAGAAAACTAACGTTGTTCACTTTAGTCTAAATTAGGAGTTGGCAACATTTATGACATAAGGTGCAAATTCAAATTGTCTCATTAACAACTGTGCTATCACCAACTATAATGCAAACTTTAATACAAAGAAAAAAACATTTTCAATATATCTGAAATGTTATTTACTTCACAGACAGCAGGTCAAATAGTTTTTTTAAGAGATTTTAGCATTAACTCAAAAAGTGCTCATAACAATATTGCACAAGGAAAATAGGTCAAAGAACAAAAACAAAACTACTGCGTTTCTGGTTTGTCATACCAACAGCAATAGGATTGGATACATTAGAACAAAATACCATCAATATTTCTAAAAACTTCACAACCATTGACAGAATATATATCTATATTTTGGTTTATTTGTCTTTTGTTGCATTATGACCATTATGACCATTACCATAGTCTTTTCTATTATATACTGCTCTCTGTTCCTGTACTGCTGCCGCAATAAGGAAATTTCCCCATCGTGGGACTAATAAAGGAATATCTTATCTTATCTTATCTTATATTATCTTATCTTATGAGAGATGGTGCTTTTATTATTTCATGTAAAATTATTTTTTGGACTTTTTCGTTTTTATGCTAACTATAGTAATATACATTTTTCACAACTGGACATTGTTATTATTTATTTTTCCCCCCCCTTAGTAAATGAAGTGGTGATCAGCTGTAGTGTTAATCTAAAACTTGATCACATTTTATATTGACAATTGGCAGAACAGAAAGAAAGTCTGGGGTTAATCTGACCTTGCTGGGTTATTATTCAACAAACTGAGCCTATAACTTCATAAATGTCGGCCACTGTGACGCCAAAAACATCACCAAAATAAAAAAAACCCAGCTGTGCAGTCATAAACGTGTGCAGCAAGCAAGCGCTCACGTTCCATTCGCAGACACACGGCGTACATCTCACCGGTAACAGTTTCTACCAGTTTCATTTCAACGTGGCAAACAGTTTTTTTTTTTTCCATCGATGTTTATTCATTCAAATCGCCTGTTCATGAAGGCTAACATGGAAACCGTGGCTCACATGCTCCATGTTGCGGACCCTTGGTCTAAAGGGTTTAGGTTTAAAAAGTCTTTACTTGCAAACCATAGTCATTTTAGTGTTGCTCACAGGACTACTTTTTAAGTCCAAGTCAAGTCTCAAGTGTCTTGTAGCAAGTCCAAGTCATCTATTCTGATAAGCACTTCACAGTAAAAGCTGAATATTTATAGATATGAGACGGGAGAGACTGTGCATGTAGCAACTGCTGCCCGGGGTCTTCACCGGTCAAAGGTTTACGGGAAAGTGGCAATAAGAAAGGCACTGTTGAAGAAAACACACATTAGAGCATGCCTAGAGTTCGCCAAAGGGCATCTGGTAAGGCCCGTACACACCGGGACGAATATTCGCCAGGCGTTATTCTCCAGCGTTTTTCGCCACGTCTTTTGTGTTCACACCCAGGCGATTTTCGCTGACGATGAGCCGACTGAACATGCAATTTCATTCCCTGACATTAGATGGCGCTGTACACAAGGTAGTCGCTTGTCACTCAGAAGAAGAGAGCCACTATTTACGCGCTTGTCAGAAGAACATGGTGAGTTTTATCGACTGGTACAAGAGCTGAAAATGTCTCATGAGCGTTTTCGGGGATATTTTAGAATGTCTGTCATTATTTCTTTGCGGCAGTGTAGCCGCTACTTGGCGTCTATCTTCTTTGCTGGTATGTGTGCTCAGAAAGGCAGTGTTGTGTTTGAGCGCCCCCAAGTTGTGTTTTACTGTAACTTCAGAAGCTCCAGACACGTGAGCAAAAGCGCCACTCTCATTGGTTGAATGGATTTCGACGCGAGGCGTCAAAAAGAAAAAACGAACCCGAGGCATTTTTTTTTTTTGACGCTTTGACGCGTGGCGTTTTTTCGCGTCGGTGTGCACACTCTCATTGGTGCCCTTTGTTTAGTCACGAGGCGAATTTCGCCGACGAAAATCGCCGGCGAAATTCGTCCCGGTGTGTACGGGCCTTTAGACTGTATGATCAAGTGGAAGAAGATTCTTTGGTCTGATGAGACCAAAATCGAGCCTTTTGGCCATCAGACAAGACAACCAGTATGCAAAAGGCAAAATACACTGACCAAAAATATAAACGCAACACTTTTGTTATTGCTCCCATTTTTTATGGTATGAACTCAAAGATGTGAAACATTTTCCACATACACAAAATAACCAGTTCTCTGAAATATTGTCCACAAATCTGTCTGAATCTGTG
Organism: Oryzias curvinotus; assembly: GCA_023969325.1. Classification (NCBI taxonomy): domain Eukaryota; kingdom Metazoa; phylum Chordata; class Actinopteri; order Beloniformes; family Adrianichthyidae; genus Oryzias; species Oryzias curvinotus. The sequence goes on from CM043717.1 coordinate 28,477,312, forward strand.
ATAGTGAGCACTTCTCCTTTGCCAAGACAATCCATCCCACCTCACAGGTGTGCCATATCAAGATGCTGATTAGACAGCATGATTATTGCACAGGTGTGCCTTAGACTGGCCACAAGAAAAGGCCACTCTGAAATCTTCAGTTTTGTTTTATTGAGGGGGTCAGGGGACTCAGACAACCAGTCAGTATCTGGTGTGACCACCATTTGCCTCATGAAGTGCGACACATCTCCTTCGCATAGAGTTGATCAGGTTGTCTATTGTGGCCTGTGGAATGTTGGTCCACTCTTCTTCAATGGCTGTGCGAAGTTGCTGGATATTGGCAGGAACTGGAACACGCTGTCGTTTACGCCGATCCAGAGCATCCCAAACATGCTCAATGGGTGACATATCTGGTGAGTATGCTGGTCATGCAAGAACTGGGATGTTTTCAGCTTCCAAGAATTGTGTACAGATCCTTGCAACATGGGGCCGTGCATTATCATGCTGCAATATGAGGTGATGTTGGATGTACGGCACAACAATGGGCCCCAGGATCTCATCCCGGTATCTCTGTGCATTCAAAATGCCATCAATGAAATGCACCTGTGTTCTTCGCCCATAACATATACCTGCCCATACCATAACCCCACCACCACCATGGGCTACTCGAGCCACAACATTGACATCAGAAAACCGCTGACCCACACAACGCCACACACGCTGTCTGCCATCTGCCCTGAACAGTGTAAACCGGATTCATCTGTGAAGAGAACACCTCTCCAACGTGCCAGACGCCATCGCATGTAAGCATTTGCCCACTCAAGTCGGTTATGACGACGAACTGGAGTAAGGTCGAGACCTCGATGAGGACGACGAGCATGCAGATGAGCTTCCCTGAGACGGTTTCTGACAGTTTGAGCAGAAATTCTGTGGTTATGCAAACCGATTGTTTCAGCAGCTGTCCGAGTGGCTGGTCTCAGACGATCTTGGAGGTAGACATGCTGGATGTGGAGGTCTTGGGCTGGTGTGGTTACATGTGGTCTGCGGTTGTGAAGCCGGTTGGATGTGCTGCCAAATTCTCCGAAACACCTTAAGAGACGGCTTATGGTGGAGAAATGGACATTCAATTCCCTAGCAACAGCTCTGGTGGACATTCCTGCTATCAGCATGCCAATTGCACTCTCCCTCAAAACTTGCGACATCTGTGGCATTGTGCTGTGTGATACAACTGAAGATTTCAGAGTGGCCTTTTCTTGTGGCCAGTCTAAGGCACACCTGTGCAATAATCGTGCTGTCTAATCAGCATCTTGATACGGCACACCTGTGAGGTGGAATGGATTGTCTTGGCAAAGGAGAAGTGCTCACTATCACAGATTTAGACAGATTTGTGAACAATATTTCAGAGAACTGGTTATTTTGTGTATGTAGAAAAAGTTTTACATCTTTGAGTTCATACCATAAAAAATGGCAGCAATAACAAAAGTGTTGCGTTTATATTTTTGGTCAATGTAGATAAACTCCTAATAGACTAAAACTATAGTTTGAAACAGAATCTTAATGTTGTGAGGTAAAATAGGTAACTTCCACATCTTTTCTGGCCAAATCTAAGAACTTCCTATACAGAAGTGTCTCACATTAGTGATTTAAATAGAAAAGGAAAAAGAAATTTAAAAGAAAATCATGACAAATGGAAGAGCTCTCAGGGCTTTTATGTTTCTGTAAATATATGTAATGCTTTTGCGGACAAACGCACACAAGACGCTCTTGTATGCAGGACCTTGATGTGTGTGTTCAGCTTGCTGTGGCTTACTTTGCCTACTTACGCTGGGCTGTCACAGTGCCTGGTGGAGGAGGATACACCGCCCCCACAGGTCCTGCTGCACTCCCCCCACATCGACCATGGCCCCCAGCCTCCATCCTCACTCTGAGGCCAGGTGCCGAACGCAACACACTCCCCCTGGTAGCACCACTGTGCAGAGAGGGGCAGAAACACATATAGAGGGGGAAATCTGTTGTTATTGAGCTGAATTCTTTGATCTAATGAAAATAAATGAATAAATAACCCCTTATTACAGGAAGACCAGACTACTAAACTGTTGTGGTGTTACACTGACATGCACCTGCCTTTTCGGTAATCAATCTTACACAGAATCCAAAATCACAACATTTTATACTACTGTCCGTTTCTGCTTCCCTTTAAAATATAAAGAGCCGATTATATACATTTTTGTAATGCCTTCTTCAAAAACGCTATTTAATTGGTAATTGTAGCTCAGGTTTCCTAAATGTTTTAATAAATAAGAGATGTACTTAGCCTTAGTCATATCAACCTGTCTGGGGTTTGGGTGCTGCTGGTTTTTTGGGTTGTCCAGGCCCATGGAGGGTCGTAGAGGAGTGGCCACATCTTAAGAGAAGACCAGGTGGGTCTTTCAGCCCCTTTGAGGCTCATGCAGCACACTCATGAAGTTTTGGTAATGCTGGCGCACAGTGTCCTTAAGCCACACTCTAGTCATTGGTAAGATGGGAGTACTGACAGCGCATGAATGATGCATGAACGGGGTGTACATGTGATACCTAAGTGCCATTAGGACGTCCAAAGGTTGTCTAATTTCCTCATTTTAAGCAGTTAGACTGCATGTAAGAGGCACACATTTACCTTATTACACCTGAAAAGACCTAACAGGCTCCTTGCGCTATGCACAGGGTTCCAGGGTTCGTTGAAGAAAAAACATACAACATGCTTGCGTCTCACCGACTTCACTTTTGCTTACCCTTGAATGTTGTATTAGTGTTTGGTATGACCTGTCAATCGTAGCCTAACCATAGAAAGGAATGCATGAATATTTTTACTCTACAGGCTCAGCGAGCAGTCCACACAAGTTTGCCCAGTTTCCACCTGCAGACAGCCTATATCCACCCATAAGACTAAGGGTTTAGGTCATGTAGTTTTCAGTCTTTTTAAGCTAATGTTCCATTTACACCAGATGCTTCCATGTTCTCCACATATTCTGCTGATAAGCCAGCAACTCCATAACAGTGCGTCAACTATGTCGATTAATTTTGGTTTGATTTAAGCAAAGATTTAAAGAACATAGTACATTCAAAGTTTTTTCTCTTTTGTGTTTAGAGATTTCTACTTTTAATTGGTGTTGTAGAGCCTTTAAAGTATCAAACAAATACAAAACTAAAATATGAACAATGTTTGACAGACTATCATAAGAGCAGAATAATGCAGTTTCAGTTTAACTTCTAGTAAATGTGCTGTCTCAGAGGTGGTTTTATTTTTGATTAAAAAGCTAAATGTAAGCATCAATTTAAGAGTAAGCTTTAAAAGTTTTGAATGCAATTATATAGAAAAAGTTCAAATGTTAGTGTTTCAAAATAACTTGAAATTGACTTTTTTTTTACATAATTATGTAGCTGTTTTGCTGGAGTATGAGGTAGTTTAAACAGTGAAGGTTAGGAGATGACTGTGTGTTTTAGGAGTCTTTTTATCCCTGGCCTAAGCCCTTCAGCTCTATGTAGAGAAAAGAGGGTGGGATCAGACACTTTCCCTCAACAACTGTGTCAGTAGGTTAATAACCCAGGAAGACAGAGGAGGTGAGAACGCCGGCAGACTTGTGTCGTCTTCGTAAAGCTCTCTCATTGGTGTTCTGAATAAGATTAGCAGTGGGGAGAGAAAATGGAGCAGAACTGAAGGGGATCTTGGAGAACATTGTACTAAACAAGAGTTCCTATAATGTAAAAAAAAGGCTTTATCTCCTTTTACCCCCCAGTTGACCCCCTTTAGTCTATGTCTCTTCTTGCTCTTATTGGAAATGCTTCTCTCCATTATAGACTGGGTGAGAAATCGCTGACATTCATATTCCTTTGAAGCGTTCCTACCATTGGCTCCCCTAAAGCTTCCCTAAAACCCCCCCTGGCTCAACCTGCCCCCCTACAGTGTTGTGCAGGGGCCTGTGCATGGACCCCGGTCCTCAAAGGCTCCACTGAACTAATAGTAATCGTGGATGACAGATCATGACATTCCCATTCTTCCCTTTTAGACCTCGCACCGTCCAGTTACAAAGGCAGCTATAATCCGTGTTTAAACTGTCTCTTCTAACCTGGCTGGCATCAACAGAAGGGCTGAAGACCTGAACCTCAGTGTGTCTGTGTGGAGAGTGGTAACTCTTTCAATGGATGAACTGTAGGCTGCCCTGAACCACTACAGGCTTGGAAGAGCAATGACATTTGACATTACGATGTACTTTACAAATTGTATTTTTTCCTTACATAAAATATTTAAGATTATTGTATTTATAATGACTTTACAATAGCAGTCTCTCAATGGGCTGCTGATAAGCGCTTCAAATTGATATTTTTTTTCGTACAGAACAGCTTTTCTGCTGGGATGCTGTTTTCTGACATAAACTCGTCATTTCTAAGTTCTACAAGCAAATGTTTTTAAGTACTCACACCAGAGAATCCATATCAAACTATACCAAACCATCTAAGGATAAAATCCTTGCTGGGAGACGTAACATTCCCAATTCCAATTTGGGCTTTGGCACATAATATATCACTGGATTGAATGAGCCCAGTTTCTGATTGACTGAACACACCTGATCCAGGTGACGAGTCATTAACAAGCAGTGCAGCAGCTCATAAGGAACAGGGTTGGAGATCACTGGTCTACGTGCTCTCCCGCTAGCTTACAGCCCCTCACAATCCCAAGCCAAAAATGGCAAGCAATATTGCCTCTAGACCAGGGGTCGGCAACCCGTGGCTCCGGAGCCACATGTGGCTCTTTCATCCTTCTATTGTGGCTCCCTGTGACTTTGGAAAATAATGAGTATTTTATAAAAATTCAAATTTATTTTAGTTTGTTCATTTTTCATGGCATTTCAAAGGCGCTGCTGGCTCCGTGCCTGGTGCCCGTAAAAAACAGCTTCCTTGGTGGGCTCGTGCTTGTCGGGCGAGGGCTGCAGAGCTGATTGCAGGAGGACACGCGGGGCGGCTTCAATAAACACTCCGGGTCTGGAGTGATTTTCTTCCAGGGGCTTGGCGTGGCGCGGAGCGGGGAGCGGCTTTCTGGTGACGGAGAGTTTGCGCCGGTGTTTTGGACTCGCGTGTGCAGTGATGTGTGTTTCAGAGCAGGGGAGCTCGTTGCGTCGGTCGCGATGACCGGTCATCTTCAGGCACGTGGGGGAGATTGAAGGGGAAGAGAGTGCTTCTTGAAAATCCATCAGCCAATCAAAATCCTCACCGAGAAGTACGGGACTTGATTGACATGCAGAATGGCCAATCGGACATCCTCTGACACATACGTCACTGCAGACACGAGTTTAAATTCACTCAGCGCAAACTCTGTCATCAGAGCGGCTTTTTCTCCCCGCAGCACATCACGTCCCCGGTAGAAGAGCAGCAACCGGAGTTTATTAAAGCCGCCCCGCGTGTCTCCTCCTGCTATAAGCTCTGCAGTTCTCACCCGATAAATATGAGCTCATCAAGGAAGCTGCGAGGCCTTTATACTGTTGCGGGTGTGTGCTGAGCGGCGCGCGTGCCACGAGAAAGAAGGGGGGGGGGCGTGCAGGTGGAGATGGGGGTGTGAGCATAGAGCGGAGGTGTGTGCGTGAAATACATTGTGTGTTCGGAGGACGGAGCACTAAATAAAGAGTAGTCGTCGTTCCCAGAATAACTTTTCTGGAGTCATTTTTAATCCGCTGTGAAGGTTGAGGGTTCGAACAGGGAAGTGAACCCCGAAGGAGAATTGCCTCCAGCTCTGGAGGAAATCTCCCCTGCGCTTCTGACCACGGTCGGAAAGACGAAAGAAAAAGAGAAGTCATCGCGCAGCGAAAGGTTCAACAATACGGAGCGAGCAGCGCCAAAAGCCTCATAATATGCCATGATGCTCCCCGCATTGGACCGTTTACAGCAGAGCATGAATACGATGGTTGCTGCTTTCTGTCTTTGTAATAAAACGCTTCATCTGTTAATACAAAAGTATCTTTATGTAAACTCACTGTGTAGTTTTTAATCATCAGTACATAAACAATAATGTTGAAATAAACATGTAACAAATAAACATGACGATGGAAAGAAAGAAGTACTTTTTTTTTAAATCTTTTCTGGACCATGATCTACACTCATGTCCTTGAAAATCGATCGCGATCGACGTAATGAGCACCCTTGATATAATATATACATGCATAATATATATAATGATGGGGGTTGTGGCTCCGAGTGCTTTTTTTTCATTAGGGGCGGTCCCAAATGGCTCTTTGAGTAAAAAAGGTTGCCGACCCTTGGTCTAGACATACATAAACATTTTCACACTTTTCGCTTTTGTTTAATCTCTCAAAGCTCAGACCATAGAAAAGTCAATCAGAACGCAGAACACAATGTGCTCTAAAGAACAAAAAAATTATGCAAAATTGCACTGAAAGGAAAACAGCGAGACCGCAATAGGTGAACCCCAATGAAGTGAGGGAATCCTGTATTGCATGACCAGCACCCTTAAAGTGCCGGTAGGCAGTAGAATTTTTATCTGGATGGCTGGATTTCTTCAAACATAACTTTTTCTTAGAGTTTGACAGTGAACTGTTCTTTTACGTATGCAAAGCCTTATCAATTTGAGGAAATTAGGCAGTCACATCTGCAAGTACTAGTTTGAACAGTTTTAATTTTTAAAACCCAGTTAATAACTGTTTTTAATATTTTAGAATACATTTAACAATTGTTTTTTTTTCTATTACACTACGGAAATGTATTTTATTCCTTATAACATATATTCATATGATAAAAAGATAATTTGATGCTTTCGGAAATTAATGACGGAAGGACATCTGACCAGTATTTAACATTTTTTTTATTACACTACATTGAGCCCCTGCATTATTATGTGGTTATAGTTCTATAGAAAAAGATGAAGCAAAACCATTTAATTAAAAAAACACTTTGCACTCAATGTTCTAACAGAGTAAATATGTTCATAGCAAAACAAATCAATACAATTCAAAGCTTTTGGTAATTTTTTTGTAAAACGTGCTCTTTAACGCATAGTCAAAACAATAACAAATGTTTAAGGGAAATTGGGAAGATCATCAAACCCCTTTAGCAGGTATTTTTCTCTATTCCATCTGACAACTGGAAGAGCTTTTAGACATGCTACTTATTATTAGAAAGAAGACAAAAAACAAAACAAAAAAAGAACAAAATAGGTCGTAAATTAAATATTTTAAAAACTTTCTAATCACAGTCATTTTAACCCCTGAACCTCTTCCAAAGAATGTTTATCTTTAAGCGAATTGTAACTGATAATTAAAGTACTGCATAGAGAAAAAAAAAACTAGTGAGTAGATTTGGATGATTATGTTGGGGCCAAAAAAATAAGCTAATAAGACTGTATTTGTATTGGAAGTTTACTGACTTACCCCTTTCTCAATGCTGCCAGTCTGGCACAGAGTCCCCTCTGCAGCTGGAATACTGTTGGTTACGCAGCGGTTGCTTTTGCTAAGGCACCAGAGCTCTCTACACACTTCCTAGGAAAAAAGGCAAAAGGAAGTTGGTCAGTATAAATCAAAGTAGCAGATGCAGTTTGGGGTTATTAGAAAAACAAAAACAGAACAGTATTTGAGGTTTGGTGCAATATAATAGGTGTTACACGAAAAAGAACACAAGTTTATCTATAAATCTGCATGATTCCAGATCAATTCTGAGGACGAGAGGAGTTAATGGGACCACATCAAAACTCCCAAGAGACATCCAACCTCAAAAACCCCACATGCTTTGGATCATGATGCATCTTTTAATGAACAGTCAGCTGAATTGAAAGCATGACTAACAATTGCTCACATTCACCACATGGGACTGTTCAAATTCTGCCTCCAGCTTTTAAGGAAAGTCGAGGCCTGAGCTAAAGGCCTCCCAAGTCTTAGATAGATATACAACATGTGGACCTAACAAATATCTTCAACCTATCATTCATTTAAATAGCTGAAGAAAAGGAAGACAGCGTGAGGTTGCCCCCCAAATAAATGAGAGCCTGAAGACAACGTGTTACAAGGACAGCACTGTATGACCTTGGATTAGATTGCCCATTAAACCAAACTTCAAAGGCTTTTGCAGACAATCGTTTACAGCAGAAGAACAGGCCCATGAAACAGAGTTATGGTCCCACACGTATGTATGGACCCCAGGGTCAGTAAATGTACCACTGCCCTGAAACTTCCACTCCACATCCAGAATAAATAAGGCAGCAAACTGCCCTTCTGAGGCTGCATAGACTCTCCACTGCCAGCTGGTTTCAACAAGCTGCCTTTCAGCTCCGTTCACCACTGCCGCCATGCTCGGTCATCGGTCAGGATCTTAACTGGCATGGATGAGAGAAACCCGGCGGATTTATATTACCTGAAAACATCCTGATACTAATGCATAAAGCTGTTCAGGAGGGTTTGTTAATACAGCCGTCACGGGTTGCTTGTTTCTTGTACCTCCAGCGTTCGTGTTTTGGGAAACACTTTGGTGTTCGGTCCGTGATGACAGCTTTCAAGTCACTGGGATGTATCATTGTTGCTAAATTACAACTTCCTCTCCTGACATCTGTATAACTTTTCCCACCTCTGACGCAGTCCCATGCTGTGATACAAAGTCTACAACACCCCCAGGGCTCAGTCATCAAATTTTTAGGCTTTATTGGACCCCCAACAGGTTCTGCAATGCTTAGACGCTATATTATTACTGTTGTGTTGGTCTGCATCTTATTCTATACACTATTCGACAATTACCAAAATAGGGGATAAAATTGTAGCTTTTTGTGTAAATTGTTTCAATTTTTGCTATTTTGCTAAATTTAACTGACATCTGCTGCAACCATGCAAAGATGTGTTCTGATTGGTTTAACAAAAACTAAGACATGACCTAGAAGCAGCACATTTTCTTAATGGTTTGACAGGTTGACCCTTTAACCTGGAGCTTTACCTCCAGTGTTAATGGTCTTTGAATGACTGTAAATTAACCGTTTACACAATTAATGTAATTCCAACAGATTCTAATTATTGCTATGAAGTTCATCATATTACATGTTACTAACTGACTTCTTGGTTCTTTTATCAGTCTGCAGGTGACTCCGCCTGTGACTCCAACTGTTTTTATGTACGTCACTCACAAGTGAAGAGACTGGGTTGGACATGCGAGTGCACAAATGTGAAACTTTATTTTTATTTTTTTTTACACAAAAAAAAAGATTTAGACTAAAAAGATTCACCCAGTCTTCAGCTTTGCTTTGCTGTACATGAAGTACCGCAAGGTTTTCCACTGCAGAATTATTGACATTTAACGGGGAAAAATGTAAAATTAAACAATTTCAAGAGTGACATAAAAAGACAACACATTGGTGCTCTGGCGTGTTTACGTTCGTCACTACTTAGTGAACTAAATGAGGAGTTTCTGCAGGATGCACCAAGTGATGTGCCATTTTGAATAATAAGATGCCAAAATGACACCATAGCATCTTATAACATATATCTGGGAATCTTTTGCATTTACCCAATTTTGAACATTCATCATGTGTTACACTAAAATCCCTTCACCAAAGCCTAGACCACTATCCAACAGGCACATCCATAGGCTTTCACACGTTTAATTAGCCCTGTCATTCCATCTGTCCTGTCATGAATTACTGCTCTTTCACACATGGCTGCATGAAACACGGTGAAAACTTACCAACCTACCTGCGTTGAATCAGAGCTGGAGTCACTTTAACTAATAAATACACGTCTTTCGAGCTGATCTAAAACCACAATTATGAGCTTTTTAGCCAAAAACCAGTCGTGATTTGAAGCCTGTTGTAATCTGCTGTCAGATATTTCTTTCAGTGATGTGAAATAACTCAATGATCTCAACAAATCACTTTCTTTTTTTCCATCATGTGCTGTAATATTTGTGTAATGCAAAGCAGTATCATTTCACTGTTCATCAAATCTTTGGGAAATCGTTCAGCGCCTCATTGTATAGTGCAGTTGTTGTACCCTGTCCTTTGCTGTTTGGATCACCTCATGTGCTAAGGTGTTCTCATTTTCAGACAGGGAGGGGTAAACTATCTTCAGTATAATTCAGAAATAAAACAGATGAGGGGAGCGTTGACTTAAGTCTTTTGACTCTTTCAGGAAAATGAAAAAAGGAGACAAATGCAGAGACGTATTTCAGCTTCTCCACACACTCAAATAGAAACTGTCATTTGACAAGAAAAATGTGAAAATCCTTGAATGACTATTCTGTTAATACCCCACAACTGTTGTTACTTCAAAGTTCATGTGAACCACATCTACAACCAAAAAAAAACAACGTTGTTTTGACCATCCGAGTTTTTTTTTGACAGAAATTATTGTAGGTAGCCTACAATACAGGGTCATGACAGTTTTAGTTTTCCTCCATAATTGTCATCAATAAAAAAAGTTAAAAACTTTAACACCATTTACTATAAATGTATTTTATGTATGGCACCGTTTTTTTTTTTTAAACATTAAAGTCAATTGAAAATTGTTCCCTTTTGAATTCGGCCTCCGGTGGTCGTTTGAGGAACTGCAACAGTTTTACTTTCTGTTTGGCTTTAAATGGAGAACACTGAATGTGCAGCTTGGTTTAAAATATACAGGTTAGGAAACTGAAAACCCTCATGAATGCTAGAGACATTTTTGAAATTCCTTTATTCAGACAAAGCAATCTGACAAAGGGTTCACACAACTTTTGTAGACATGGCATTTTAGCCCAAATTTGTCTGAAATCCATGTGACATTCATTGTTGCTAAAACGCAAATACCTGCAGTTTGCTACACTCTAAATCATGATAAAACGGTAGTCCTCAGAATATCTGTAGCTTTTTCAAATGCAGTTGTCCCATTGGGTAAATGTGATGAGAAAATGAGAGCAACACAACAGACGCTGGTTTCTTACCCCGTACTTGCACTGACGTGATGAAGCACCATACTGGAAGCGACACTGCTCGTCCGCTTCGTACACCTGCCCCGGCGCCATCGTTGGGTACAGGAAGTCTCGTTTTAGGGGCTCATTGTCCAGACAGGTCCCTCGACCTGAGCTGTCAAAAAACAAACCTTCATTAGAACTGTTTTTTTTTACCCCGGGGGTGATCGTGGTGCAGAGGTAGAGGGGTCGACTCTCTGATTGGGAGGTCACAGGTTCAGTTCCTGCCCTGCTTGCCCGTGTGTCCAAGTGTCCTTGCAGAAGAAACTAAGACTCACATTGTTTGTGGTGGTTAGAAGTTGGCACCATCAGTGTATGAATGTATGTGTGCATGGATGAAAGGTACTGTGACCATGAAGCGCTTAAAGCTGCGATATAAATATATAAGTATTTATTTCAAATCCAAAAAAAAAGCTTGTCGAATCCGTGGAAACTGTACTGAGAATTGATGTCTTTTTTTTGTTGTCAGGTACATTTAAAACATGCATGCTCCCTTAAATAACTGCGTGATAGACATTTCCAAAAATAGGATAAAATTGGATCCCCTCCTCCTCACCGCTGCCTGAGTCAGTTGAATTTCAACAAACAAAGTTCTCCTGTGTTGCTCTAGTGTGCTCTTTCCAACTGTGGCGGCTGTAATATGCGGTGAAATGTTTTATCCCTCGAAAGAAAAAGTGGGCCTGGTGACAACAATAACGCAGCGCCAGACTATGATTAAGCAGACTGCATTGTGGGACACCAGCACAGGGGGGAAGATTGAGCATGAAAGCTGAGAGAAATATAAGTCAAAGTTTTTTATCTCCATACTTAAATGAGGCATTTCTGTTATGACTTATTTTTTTTAGTTTATTGAAGACCGTTGTGGATTTCTTTGGACGTAAATTACTGCTCTGGAAGGATTTAAAGCTCTCTTCTAGTTGTCCTACAAATTTTCCCACAAAATCTGATGAGTCAAAGTACTTCTGAAGACATTTTACCACATTTTGACCCTTTAACTCCTTTAAACATGACAAAGTTTGAAAATAGAAAGGAGTGAATGAGAAATGAAGGGTGATGTTTGCCCTGGAAACAGGCTGGTTTGAGCACTTTGTCCTCTTTCTGACACAATACACCCAATATCACAAACACAGATTTAGAAAAGCAGCTGAAAAATGGTGGAAAGAGGCACTGTTCCACATTGATTTTTCTGTCTTTCTCTATAAACACAGAAAAATGTGACCTGCAAGTGTTTTGTGAACTTTTTAGTGTCTTATTATTTACCTTTTTGAAGCACACAAATGGATGAAAACTGATGCCGTTTTTCTTTAACTTTAAAAATGTTTCAAAGTCTGTATATCTCATCAGGAGTCTAGTGACTTCAAGACCAATTTAACTGACTGCAGGTGCTGGGTAGCCAATCAGAATTTAGCAATTTCCTCAGTTACATCATTAGACTGGATTCTTCAGTTCAGCCCGATGGCTTTAACAGTCCCATCATGGGAAAGATAATTACTTTTAACCCATGACAACTCAATAGCCACTCAACCTGAAAAACATACCCTTTCCTTTTCATGACATGAGCCAGATGTTAATGCATTTTCTTTCCAGCCTCAAAGTCAAGTATAACTGGGGGGGCAGAGCTGGACCTTGTTTTATTAGGGGTGGAGATCATTGCTTTTAGAGTGGTGGCACAGTCTCTTTGCTGTTTTACTCACGTAGCCTTATTGTTATTTCTTATTTTGAGAATAAATGGAAATATCAAAGCTTGGATCTGAGCAGACACTGAATGGTTCCTCACCATCCTTGGAAATGGAGATGTTTTAGATGAAGCTGTGGAGCATCATCATCTTCTTCAGCTCAACAGTAAGCTGTCCAGCTTCTATGACACTTTCATGCTTCAGTGTTAGTTTCAATCAAGGTGGAGGCTCCAACCAGTCTCATTGGAGAACCACTTCAGCGTGAAGTCAATGTACAGACGCGATCTGAGGTTCTGTGACGCGATTTGGGCAAGGGGGTATGGCGGCAGCAAAGCAGTAAAAATTCAGTTGCACGCGAGTTTAAATATCTGAACTTTGGGGAAGATTTTTGCGTCATGTCAAAGAATTGGGATCTCAGCTTTGGCCAGTGATGGGTTGAAGATGTAATCAGCGAGTGAAGTCCAAAACCAACATGGAGGAGAATCTGATCATTCCGCTCCTGAACTTTGTTTTCCTTATTTGCATTAAGACAATAATCAAAAGGTCCACTAATGTTATTCTTATTTTAATTGTTTCTCCTCTCGGACTAATGCAGGACAGGAAGCCAGCAATCTGGGTCATAGAGAGACGAAAGTACAGCTGAAAGCAGCCATTTTGGCTTCCCGTGTGTTTCAGGATTAATTTGAAGATCCTTTTAGTGGTTTATAAATGTTTTAATGGTCTTGGGCTTTCTTATTTAAGCAATCTACTTTTAAAGTTTGAGCCCTCGTGGACCCTAAGGACAGCCCTTAGAGAGTTGTCCCTAAGGTGAGGACCAAAACTTAAAGTGAGGCTTCATTCTGCCATTACGGTCCTCACCTGTGGAACAGCCTGCCGGAAAACCTCAGGACCGCAGGAACCATAGATTCTTCTTAAAAAGAGGCTCAAGACCCACCTTTTTCATTTTTGTTGTTCATCTTATCTGCTTATTTATTCTATTGTTGTCTGTTATTTTATGTATTTAATTTTTATTTTATTCTTATTCTCAGTTTCATTTTTTAAAATACTTCTTAGCCCCAGTGTTTCTTGTAGAAATGTTTTGTACCAGGGCTTGCTGGCTTGGTCGGTGGTTGCCGCCCTTTAACACCATCTACTATAAATGTATTTTATGTGTGGCACAGGGACCATTCTAAGTATTCTTATTCTGTTTTTAAAACCCTCTAAAAGATTTTTTTATACTAACTTTACCCTGACATGTTTTAACTTTAGTTTAAATTCTTCAAGATTCTTCCTATTTTTATTGAATTTATTTTTTGGGGGGATTATTTTTTTGTTTTAGATGCCATCTGAGCTCTATCCTATTAAAACCCTGTATATTTTTCCCAATAATAAGTAATTTAACATGCTAATTTTGTTTGTTTTGATTACTGCTTAGAAAGTAAGACATTCTAGTATTCGAGCTAACCCTAAAAATAAGTCCCATCCTTCTAATTTCCTCTTTTCATTTTGTCCGTCATTTCTTTTTAATCCTCTGTCCAGGGTTACTGAAAAGACTAATCCAGTTTCAGAACTCTTGTCCCTCAGAGGACCCTCTTATCATAAAGAGAGTCAGACAAATCAGCTTTCAAGCTGCAGTCTCTCTGGGTAAGCCTCACTATTTATTGGTTTGGAGAGAGACAAAACACTCAAAGATTGATTGTATTATTGTCTAAGTCGCAAAAGCTTCCTGTCTGTTAGATTCAGCCAAATGTATTACGCTGAGAGGAAATATCGTCTAATAAGACGGATCATAGGCCATCTCTTAGCTCTGATGCTGAGTAATTAATGCAGCAGCGAGACCAACAGACTAACTAAATGAGAAAAGACACAACAGTCTAATATCACATTTTACGGCCTTCTAAACTCAAACTGCCTGCCATCCAACATTTAAAAAAATCTGGCACTCAGACAGGGAGAATAAACTAGGACTGAACTGTGAGGGGATTTATAACCATCCCTAAAAGACCCAAACAAAGCACCGTATAATGCCCGAGAAAGACGACGAATTGATGCCAATACCACAGCCAAAGTTGTTTACTTGGCTGGTAAAGGACACATGATGTCCAAAACACCAACTGGGGGAAAAGAAAGAGAGGATAATTGGAGTTTACACACAGAAACCTTTTTGTAAGAAACTTTAAAGCTAAAGGCAATAAAAATAAAAATCCTAAAGACAAAGTGCAAAAAAGTTTTCTTGTTTTCTCCCGAGAAAGTTCTAGTCATTTTCCCAGACTGGAGCCAGGAGGGGACAAATTGGCTGAAGCAGCAGAGAAGCAGCTCTTTGTTTCGAAGTTAGAAGTTGGCATTTACCGCTGCCATCTCTGTCGAGTCCTGTTCAGCAGCCCTCCTCTAACAGCTTTCAGTCGGAAACATCATCTGACAACCACAGCTGCTATTATCCTTTTCCTTGGAGTGCTTTACTAAATACACATGAATACAAAATGAAAGCACACACAGACACTGCTGCAGGAACGCACAGTTGTGTTGAAAAATCTGTCAGCACCTGAGCCGTTGTGGAAGTTTAAATATAGAAGGAATTTGTTTCCTTGGGTAGTCCGCTTCCTTTAGCAGGTGTGACAGCTTACCTGGAGTCTGCTCCAGACTGAACAAACAAACTGCGGTGCACCTGATAATGAGGGCCTCTGCTTCACTTGCAAGTGAACTCTGGTGAAATTCAGAAACGGTGTGAAGTCTCACGGACTGAAAAGCAGCCCAGAGAACACAATTGAACCAATGTAAGTTAATGCTGTGCATTTAAATTCCGAAAAACACAGATCATATCCAAAATATAAGACGCTTCTCTGACAACTAAGCAGTATTAGTAAAGGAAAAGTAGTAATTTCTCTGTCCAAAAACTTGCTTTGTTTAGGAGATGAAAGGGGTTTTGGTAGATGAGCCACTGGACACACTCTGCTTGTGCAAGTTCAGGGATTTGTCCATGCCAGTGAAAGCACCTCACAGTGCAGCTTGACCTACTTTTTGGTAGCCACTAATCTCCCGGGATAATGTGCATCTCAAAACAGCATCAGACATTCAGGAAGCGCTACACCTGCATGATAGCTGCCCAGAGCATCCTCTGCAGACCAGTGTGTTCTTTCACACTGAGTGAGTAAATACTTATGTGATCAGTGTATACTAATTAGTACAAGCTAAATTATTTACAATATTGGAACTCATTCATTCATTCATCTTCTAAACTCGCTTTGTTCCTTTTGGGGTCACGGGGCTGCCAGAGCCTATGCCGGCCCCTCATGGGCGAAGGCAGGGGGTATCCTGGACAGGTCGCCAGCCTGCCACAGGGCCATAAATCACACACCCATGCACACACACATTCAGACCTAGGGACAATTTAGAGCAGTGTTTTTCAACCTTTTTTGAGCCACGGCACACTTTAGCCTTGACAAAAATCCCGCGGCACACCAGCATCCCAAAAAAAAAAAGAAAAAACTCAGTCTGTATTGATCGACAGCCCCCCCCCCCCCCCCGCCCTCCGGAATCTCACGGGCATTTTCATGATAATTGTGGCAGAAAAAGCTGGAAGTTGCAGCTGTTTTTTCTAAAAATTGCATTAAAAGTTAAGTTAAAAGATTCAAAAACTGTTTGATGTGTGTTTGTTGTTTAAAGACGTTAAGAGGAGAGGCTCATTGTGCGCCAAGGCAGTCGTTCTAACCCAATGCATCATGGGAGATGTAGTGCCGTAAATCCGCCGACCGCAGAAAGACCAGCTTTTCTGAGCTTCATGGTTTTGTTCTCTTGTTCCACGGTCTGACACCAGATTCTGTGGAAAGCTACACCGCTAAAGACGAGCTTTAGCTGGTATTTTTGTTAGAACTGAGAGACTTTTTGAGTTAAATCTAAACAAGGAAGTGAAGACTTTAAACACTTCTGATTGGTCAGACTGATGACATGTGATTCAGCCTTCAAGAATGATTGGTGGAGACAGTTAAAGGGGTGGGACTGGTATAGCTAACAGGTATAGCTGCAGCTAAATCGCTGTATCTTCATTCTTATCAAAATGTATTTAATAGAATCAAATAAACACAAAGAACAAATAATTTTATGATCTTTTATATTCCTAACTACTCAGTGTTTTATCAGGGGCCTGTTTGGATGAACAAAGAGCTGATTTCCTGGAGATGGGAAATGTTGTTAGATCAGTGAATGAGGGCAATTTGCCACGGCACACTTGACCATCTCCCACGGCACACTAGTGTGCCGCGGCACACTGGTTGAAAAACACTGATTTAGAGTATTGGAACTCATTGTAAAAAATAAAGTAATCACTGGTTATCCATGTCCATCTTTTGGGGTTGCAGTGGTTGTTATATTTTACGTTTTTTAGCTAATTTTGCAAAGCTTCCTGTTGCGGTGTTCACAGAAAACAAAAACCCAAAGTGGGACGCTTGTCCATTGAGCGAATCCAATGAGACTAACTGATCATTTTGGTGTACAGTGTTCCCACGTTTGTTGTGGGCGTTGCATTCAAAAAATAATCCTCTATAGACAAATGCAGTCTGCAAGGTGAACCGCATCAAAGCATGGGACCACTGTATCCACCCCCAAAAGACCAGCTGGTACGACTAGGTGGTGTTTCTAAACAGTTTGGTCCAGTGTAGTGTTAAAGGGGGCCAAGTCATAAGAAGATGAGACGTTTTCTTTTCATTCAAATCAATTACGTCAAACTATCCTGCTTTGAAAAATAGCTTACATTGGTGAAACACACCTGATTCAGGTCATAAAGAGGTGGTAGCATGGGGAAATTCAAGAAATCTTCCAGGCAATAGTCCTAAAGGACAGGATTTTGCCCTCCCTAGTGTGTTTTAAACTTTCAGAAAGTAACTAAGGACTTAGATACATGGTGACACTCTTACATCTCTGGGAAGCTAAGAACAGCTGAAAACAGATTAGTCCTTTTTTCATGTTCTGAATGTGCTGACAGATGTCTTCACTTCCACCCCTGCACGTGTTTCATTCAGACTCTTGTCCTGCCAAAAGCCACGGCCATTTTCCTTCAAGTATGATGAGCAAGGAGGATGACCGCACGAGCGCCATCAACAGCCGCCTTGTGGCGTTAGGCTGTACAGGCAGAACACATACAGTTATCCTGCACAGCCACAAGGAGGTCTGGCAGGAGTCTCAGTGATGAGATGATGTGAAGAAGTGGTCTTACTTGCAACAACAAAGGGCAGCCAGAGGCAGCAGGGTTGTAAAGAGAGACAGCTGTAAGCAGGCCGGCATGTGCTTTTTCTTTTTTTTCCTTTTGCGAACACAAACACACACTCGGACGCCTCCACAGGGAGCAACCATCATCCACTTACTCCAGAAAGCTGGTGATGTAGTCTTTGCTGCAGGCGGACCAGGAGAAAGGGTTGGTGTTGGCTGTTATATGAGCAGCCATCAGTTTGGCTGTCTCGTGGCCTTTTGTGCCACAGGAATTCCCGATCCCGTCGTGGTTCATCCCAAAGCTGAAACACACACAGAAAACGGTGAAGTCGAGCAGCTGGGAATGATGATTCACAGTGTCCACCGTCTCCTGCTTTTAGCTACACAGTTGAGAGCAGAGAGTCCAGGTTACCGACTGGGGGACATGTAGCTCCACGGATTTGGCTGTAAAGACATAGGTATGTGACTCCGAAACAGCTGTGTAGAGGGGTCAGGGGTCAAACCCTGTCTGGCGTTTGGCAGTAGCGAAAAAGTCCTAATCACTGCTCAGATGCCTGCCTGTCAATCACAGCCTGCAGGTCTGAGCAGGTCGTGAGGGTCGACTGCAGAGATGACACAGGAATCCTCTGAATCTGAAACCCAACACCGCACACAACAGTGTTCCAATGTTAAAAGAAACCCTTTCGCCCTGTGTTCTCTCTGCATAAAGTCTTTGCTTTCAAATATCGGTTTCCTCTGAGGAAAAGTCTACGGCTGGACGTCAACGTTTGCCATCTCTTTAAGTCCAGGAGCACAAATCAGGTCTAATGTATATAACAAACCCAACCACAGTGCACAGTCTGAACCTGCTTCTCTACGGCTGCCGTTTATGACATTTTACACTACCCTGGAAATAAATCAGACCCACTGAAACCCCACTGCACTGTTTTTTTAATACATCCTCTACAGCAGAGACTATTATTACAACTGCCCCACAACAGAAGTAGACACGAGACATAATAAAGGAAATCGCCATCTAGGTGAACTCTCTTGAGAGGGATACGTAGACTAATACATCATCATTATTTTGCTTTATATTCAGGAAGAAAGAGCCAGAGGTATGTGAACACTGACATTTGCATGAGGAAAAATGTGGAGAAAGAGTTCAGGGCGTCTGGTGGGGAGGACAAATGGCTACCTACAAGTCTCAGGAGCAAAAAACTAATTTCAGTTGACCTTGATCCTAATAAGGAAGAAAATTTCAGCTAAGAAAATTCAAACATTACCCCATTATAAGCTTAATAGACTCACATGCCAGTTTTAGCTAACTATAGCTATTGATCGGTCATTAACTTGCAGGTGTTTTATTGTAACTAAAGCCCAAAAAGAAAGGCTGGAACCTGCAGGTAAAGTTATGAATAATCAGGAGGTTCAGTGTAGAAGTGAATGTCTGCACCATAGTTCATGGTCATCAATCAAAATATTGTAGAAACATAAAAAACACCATTGCCAGCCACATGGTACTTTCTGTTACCTTGAAAATAACAGCTGTTCCTCAGTGTCTGGTCATAAGAGTTATTGAGGGTGGAGTAGTGTTTGTTCTTTATACTTCATGTTTAAGTGTTATTACAGAAGTCGCTAAACCCACATTGTTACTTGTATGCTTAAATATGCTTGTTTTTTGAAGGGTTTGATGTACTAAAAAGACTTTCAGAGTTGAAATGTGCCTCCATTTTGTTTCTATTTTAGATTGAAGTCCTATCAGTCCCCTGGAGTTGGTTTAAATACAAGTCAGGGTTAGTTTAGTGTTCAGTTTAAACCAAATTAGGTTGTACAAGCGTTTAACCTGACAGACATTAAAAACAGGGGATGCTCTCTCCCGCATCCCCTGTCGTATGCCTGCCGGCGCACCCAGGAGCGCCCAAGGCAACGCCTCCCTCCGTCGCTGCGTTGCCTCTATGACAACCGCAGTCACACAAAAGAAACACAACGAAAAGGGGAGGGTTTCGCCATGCTAAACTTTGCCGTTTGGACCAACACACATCTTCTAAATGTGCTTTTATTACTGTCATGATTATTATTAAGGGCCTGCTCGCTCAGAATTTTTTAAATCCGTGCGGTCAGTGCTCAGGTCCGTGGAAGGTGGAAATGCCGCTACGTTATGTAGTCCTCAGAACGTCTACGTTTGATGGTCAGCATTGTATAGTGTAAATGCAAAAATCAGATACAGGTCACTTTTAAAAGATGTTGTAGGCAGGTCGTCAAAAAAATCGGATATAGTCAGAAATTCGGATATGGGCATCAAGACCTGCAGTGTAAATGCGGCCTAACTGCCGCCTATGCGAACCAAGCTCCTGCTCCGGTTATACAGAGACCAGACAGCCTTTAGTAAGGCTCCTCAGACTCCATACTTGCAGAGCACCCTACACGGGGCACCACGGGGGGATGCAGTCAAACGCCTTTTCCAAATCCACATAACACATATGGGCTGGATGAGCGAACTCCCAAGAACCCTCGAGCACTCTAAATAGATTGTAGGTTCCAGAATCTGAGGTTCAACTATCGGACGGACTCTACTCACCACCCTGGCATACACCTTCCAAGGGAGGCTGAGTGGTATGATTCCCCGATAATTGAAACACGCCCTCCAGTCCCCCTTCTTGAAAAGGGAAACCACCCCTGTCTGCCAATCCAGTGGTACACTTCCCAACTGATACACAATATTGCAGAGATGTGTCAGCCACGACACTCCCACAGCATCCAGAGACTTGAGGTACTCGGGGTGGTATTCATCCACCTCTGGAGCCTTGCCACTGAGGAGCTCATTGACTACCTCAATAACACCTTCTTCAGCTTGACAGCATCCCTTATTTCTGCTGCAACAGGCACCAGAGACCTTGCGACCACAGATCCGAACAGCAGCAGAGGCAGTAGAAATGGAAAACATGGTCCACTCTGACTCGATGTTTCCAGCCTCCTTCAGTACCTGTTCGAAGCTTTTCTGGATATGGGAGTTAAAGACTTCTCTGACTGAGGGCTCAGCCAGACGTTCCCAGCTTTCTGGCCACATCAATCACAATGTATGCCACATAACAATTAAATGGAATGGTCATTTAAAAGAGGGTCAAGTACTGAGCCATTATTAATCCCACATTGTAGAAGAGGAATCAGTCTTCAGAAACATGAAAGACCAGGTCTTAATGAGCCTTACGTCAGTGTTTTTCACTAGTGGACTGTGAGAGATTAGGACAGGAATGGATTCTCACTCATGTCCCATTCCAATCCCACAAAGAGTAATCCTGTCCCATCCTACTCCCAGACCAAATTTTTGAAAATAATCCTGTCCTGTCCCACTCAAGTTTAGAATGATCCCGCTCCCTTTTTTTTTGGGTTATTTAATTTTTATTATGTAAAACATAAAATGTAGTTGTATCTGCTCCCATCGTGTTTCAGAGCAGCTACTGTTTTTGTTGTCGTTGTTGGTTGGATCCCGCACCAGTAATAATTTTATCCTATCCTGTTCTGGTTCTGTGATTAATGTGACCATCCCACAGGAATCCCGTGGGATTCCCAAAAAAATGTCAGCGTCTACTGTGCTGTGGGAAATTGTTCAATTTCACCTAATTTTCCCAAAAGCATTTACTATTTCCAGGACTTCAGCTCTGTGTTTGTCCAAACAAGCCCAGGTTTCACACTGTGACGTTAGGAATATGAAAGACCATAAAAGGCTTTTTTTAGTTGTGTTTCTTTGATACTTATTAATGACACTTTGATAAGAATGACTGTACATTGTTAACACCAACTGCAGGATTTAAGTGTTTATACATTTTCGGCTATGTGATTTTTACCAGGAAGAAATTGTACCTTGGCTCAAATGAGATTGAAAAACACAAAACTTTAAATATTAAATAAAGTAAAATAACAAAAACAAATAAAACTGTAGCATATTTTCAAAAGTATTTTTCAAAGTAAATATCACATTTTTTTGCATAGTTTGGACAGGATGTAGCTTATACTCAGGTGGGATTTAAATGTGATTTAAAAAAAGAAAAAGATAATAAACGCTAGAGAGTTCTGTAGATGTACATTCTTATTTGCTACAAACAGCAACACAGAAAAAGACGCTGCGCTCAATTTAACACTGGGCTTGGTGGAATTGTTCCACAGCGACACAGAGGATGAAGAATTCCCCAGATTTAGTGATTTAAAGTGATCTAAAAGGTTTAGTTGAATTGTTAGCATGTTGCTATGGCTATTGTTAAAATTGTTCATGTATTCCACTAATATACTAGACATTTTTCAATTCTTTTTATGTTTCATAAAGTTAAATGCAGTTGTAGTAGTGAACTGTGTGGATATTCAGTTTAGTGTTGTTATCGATTCTGTTATTATGATTTGCCTTTCAAAATTAAAAGTTTATTCTTGTTCCTGTATTTTGAAAAAAAAAAGATCCTTCCAATAATAGGACTTGTACTTCAGTGTGATTTGATATAAATTTTTCCTTCTTTTCTTTGCATTTATTGCCACCTGTGACATGGACCCCTGAGTGGCTTACAATAAAAAAAAGATAATTGGCAAGAAAAAGGCGACAGTTTTTCCTATGAAACCACAAGAGAGGATTGTCCAGACAGTTGCCGAAAGGTTTAAGTTCCCAAAGAAAAGTTAAACCCTTTAATCTAAAGCTTTGAGCCTAACTTCCATGAAAAAAGTTAGGCGTTTCTGTTGAACATAAATCTCTAAAGAAACTCCTAATGTCTGTATTTTGCATCAGGGATTAATGTCAAACATAATATTTTATATTAGGATCTTCAAAAGCCTTAAAACTCACTTGTGGCCTATCTCGTGTGCGATGGTGAAAGCAGAGCCGAGGCCAATGTCTTCATTGATGCTGCAGCTTCTTTCCGGCTCACACATTCCAGCCACAGAGGCCAAGCCTGCGCGCAGACAAACACAAACACAGGGTCAAGGCGCAGCATTCTTCGGAGTCACGGTCATAAAAGCCGGGATTCCACACACATGATCTCCTGTTTACAGCGCTGCTGAGAGACAGCAGGGAAAGTGGAGTTTAACATCACCGGCTGGACTTCTTTAAAGTTTTCTTCCAAACTACAGCAGCTGCTGGAAAATGTCCTGACAGGAAGTAAGATTTATAAGTCGTGTAACTTTTGGACTTTGAGCCAAGAAAGGGAATATAAGAACCCCTCACCAACGCCGTGCTGCAGCTGAAACCTGTCAGAAAGTATCAATGCTTTTCTCATTTTAGAACCCGAGCTGCAGAAGAGGGAGAGGATGGGGTGTTTAAAGGTAGAACCACTACACAATCCAGGTGTTGCAGGTCTTTTTTTTCCCTCTAAATCTTGACAGGTCAGATAAGGAGAATGTAGACAGCCCATCACAGATTAAATCGACAGGTGAGCTGAAAGGGGATTAAAATAAGTAGTGTATGTTTGCAAATGTGTCTGCATTAGTGTGTGAAGACCCCCTTAAACTGGGTTGTGTTTCCAGTTTTGGTTTCATTTTGCAGTCATTAGTTTATTCTACGATGTTCAGAAGAATAGAATTAAAAAAATGTTGGTAGCTGCTTTCCTTCATTTGTTTTCCGAGGCATAATTTTTTTTCTTGTGAAAAATCAGTAATTTGGCATAATATAATGTAAGTTATTTAAAATTCTCCTCTGTGATGGCATATAACCCAAGAAGCAGGATAGCGTTTCAGTTGTGCACATGCATGAAAACTCACTTTGAATCAAAATGGGTTTTTCATTGAAGTCTTAATCTATTAAAAATTGTGTTTTTAACATGTTCTTGTGGTATTTTTCTGATAATGGAGGATATACAGTACAGACCAAAAGTTTGGACACACTTCCTCACACGCTCATCAACAGAATACTAGGAGTGTGCAAAGCAGTAATCAAATCAAAAGGTGGCCACTTTGAAGAACCTAGAATATGACATATTTTCAGTTGTTTTACACTTTTTTGTTATGTATAAAATTCCACATGTGTTAATTCACAGTTTTGATGCCTGCAGTGTGAATCTACAATTTTCATAGTCATGAAAGTGAAGAAAACTCTTTGAATGAGAAGGTGTCCAAACTTTTGGTCTGTACTGTATATCAAGAAAGGCAAGCTTAAAATTATATTTCTGAGTATAGCTTTATTCAAATCATTGTGAATCAGGAGCAGACGCAAAGATGCAGTTTTGGAAAACATTGTGTTTGTTACGTAGCTGGGTGGGCCACACGAACACTTCTCCAAGCTCTCAGCAACAAGAGGGGGCTTGCTCCGATCCAATGGTCAATCTCACAACTTAATGGCAAACTTCTGATTAACTCCCGCCACTCTGCAGAAGCTATGTCCTAGAAAATGTTTGTTTTGTTTTGTTTTTTGGCTAAAACTGACATAATCATAAGACCAGGAACATTTTTACAAAAGATCAAAAGATGATCGGAGTGGGTGTATAAAGCAATAAATCTATTGTTACCATACAACTTTTTTATGTCTGAGGTTAATGGATATGTGCAACGTTTGTTTTTTATATTTTCCTCAGAAGTTTTCTTGTTGTTGACATCAAATGATATATGGATGCATTCATCTTGGTTTATTGTGTTTTTTTTGTCAGTCAGACTAAGTATTTGTGAGTTTACGCCGAGTCATGCTTTGACTGATTTTTTTTTCTTTTTCTTGACTATAAAAATGTTTCTTTTAGCAAAGACAACTTCAGATTTTCAGGAACCAACAAAGTGTTTTAGCAACCACAGGTTGAAAATGTACAGTTGCAAAAGTACAGTGACAAAAATCTTAGTATCATCTGCATGATATTGGAAAAATATTTCATCTTTCATTCCAAAAACCAAAGAGGCTTTTGAGCAGTGAAAAGGTACATAAACAGTTATTATTGTAAAACATATTTTGCACCAAGAACAAGGTGGCAGGTCCAAAACCCCAAAAATGGGGCGGAAAGAAATAAATGAGGTCAAATGTATTTTTTCAGAAAAAGCAACATCCTGGGTTCAAAACTGCCTTTAAAGTGTTTTCTTTTTTTAGCCTGCAACCGCCATCTTTGCTCCGATGTGGAAAAAGGGAGAAGTACGTTTTGTCCCACTTTGACAGGAGATGGCTCCCTCTGTTTCGATAAAATCTCTTTTCTGCCTTTGAGTTTTTCCTGTCTTGACATGACAAGCATGAGATGCTGTACAATTTTGGTACCTTTTATTAACCAAAACGTTGGGCAGTTGCCATAGCAATGTTATGAAAGGGATGGAGTGATAAAACTGTTTAAAGAATGAACTTCTGGTCTCATTTTGTCAGAACTAATGCATATTAGAGGATGTTTTATGAACATCTGGAGAGTCCTGTCTTTTAATGGTGATGGATGAACATGGAGAAATGATATAAATATGAGCAGCAAAAACTGAATTAAGTGTTATGTGTAGTTAAATTAATGCAGATCCTAACATAATCAAATGTTTTAACTTGTAGTGGAGACATAAATATCTTATAAGAACAAGTGAAAATATAGGGATATTACCTTTTAATGTCAATGAAATGTTAGTTGGGGAGTCACTTAATTACTTAATTAATTAAGTAATTAATTAATTAATTTAATTGGAAGGTTTCTGCAGTTTAATGTTTTTTATTTCCTGAATTCATAATACATCCATAAAATGTTTTTTTTTTTTTGTTTTTATCCTTGCAAGTCAGAGTTCTGTTTCCTTCTAAATACTTCTCTTGAAATTTCATGCAGGATTGCATAAAAGCATAAGAATTTAGATTCTATGTTGAATTTAGGAAAGGCGGCTACAAGCTACACGGAGTAAAAAGTTGGTTTTACGCTGCACCGCTTTCCTCCCAAACCTGCCTCTGCACGTCCGCGTGAAGTGGGGTTTGGTGGTCAGTCCAGATTTATCTGCAGGCTTTTGTTAACGGTAGCCTTTTGGCTAAGAGGCTAAACAAGAATAGACTCGCAGATCAGGAGGTCGCTGAAGCCGACGCTGCTGGAAAGAGGGAGCCTGAAGGTGAAGAAAGAGGGAGGGAGGGAAAGGAAGGAGACTCTGCGATTAGTTTAAGAATGTGTGTGTTGGGGCAGTGCTGGTGGTGGGGAGGGGGTTAAATGCAAACACCACTCGGGCCTGAAAGCTGTTTTCTTAACACCGGGGTGGACTGTGCATTATCTGCAGCCCCATGATTACTCCACGACCTTAAAGGCCAGCGATCTGACCCGAGAGCATGATCCCCGGGAGCAGAGGAGGAGGAGGAGGAGGAGGTGGAGGGGGTGGACGGCGAGGAAGCCAAGCAGATGCCAGGGCAATTAAAGCGACGGGGGAATGTGACGAATGCGGTCAATCTGTCAAACCGCCCCTGAGGTCAGAATATTACCTCCAAGATGCACCGTGGTGCCTGCAGGAGCTTCTGCAGAGATGAGATGAGGAGAGGAGGAGGTCGAGTGGCTTTCTGCCTCTGTCTTATTGCCCCCTCCCTTCCTGAATATCACTAGTATCCCCCTTTTTCACCTCTGACACTACCTGTATTTCTCCTCCTTTTCCCTCTTCCACTTTCATGTCCTCCTCATATTCTGCTTCCTCCTCTCCATTTCCTCCTCCTACCCTACTCCACCCCCCCACCCCCATCTTACTATCTCTCTTTTCTGTTTCAACCCCTGATGGAGGTGCAAACACCTTGAAGACCCACTCTGAGGAAAATGGTGTTTTGAACTCGTTCTTCTGGCATTTCTCTGATGATGGATGACGTCTTTGAAGACAATTAAGCAAAAAAAACCGCATTTCTTAGTATTTTTTATTTATTTATTCAAACTGTTGTAAATCAAGGGCAGATTAAAAAAACGTTGGAAAAAGATGGTATTGGTGACGTAGAAAGTTCCCTGGGCGGGCCACGAGCTCCCTGCTGCGCTCCGACTAGCTCTACTTACATCTTGTTTTTTTTCGTCCAAGGACGAGGCACGGCTGGATAGCTCCGATACTGCTCGCCATTGTTGTTGCATCGCTAATGTTAGGTTTGGGGTGTGATGGGCTGTAAGCTAGCAGGAGAGTGTATTCATAAGCTAACGAGTAAACTCTCAGTTACAGAGAGGTGTGGCAACAACTCAGAGGCAAGTTTCTAACGAACTCCTGCCGCTCTGCAGAATCTATGTCCAAGAAAACGACTCAGGTTTTTGGATTTTGGCTAAAAATGAAATCATCATGATTAAAAGAACCACTGGGAACACTTTGAAAATAGATGATCAGAAAAAAAGATGACCAGAGTGGGACTTTAAAGGGACAAAGGAGCTGGAAATTAAGTGTGATCACAGCTCATCCAGGTTCGGTTGGAAGGGGGGGCCATTCTGGAGCTCAAAAAAACCCCAGACGTAAGCCTCCTGACCGCTGAGTCTTACAGGAACTGTCTCCAACAAGACTGTGAAAGGAGAACAAGATCCATCCCAGGAGGAGCTGAAGGCTAAAGAAGAAGCAAACATCACTCACCCAAAGTCCCGCAGGGTTTGTTCTTGTAGGTGCAGATGTCATACCTGAGAACAGGTAAAAGAAAAAAGAAATGGGGAGGGGGGGGGGCAAAAACACTATTAGCATTTTCATTGAACATTTGACACTTTTTTTAAAGGATGTTTTGTGAGCCATTCCTTATTTTATTCACACATGATAGAAAGAGCAGTGACGGCAGCGGGGCTTTGCCCTGGAGAAACACCTGGATCACACCTGCAGAAATCACTGGAGTTCCCAGAAAAATGGGGCCCAGAAGCCACTCAAACATGAAGGAGAATGAATGTGAAGGTTGCTAACCCCAAATGCAGGTAATCCAATCCAGAGGAACACTTAGAACTACAAGAACACCACATGCATTTCAAACCAATGATGTCATCGTTACCAGAGCTTTTAATCTATTAAAACTAAGGCCAGTTCTAATCGGATTTCCTGTCACCTCTTCTTCCATCTCCGCATAAATTCTCACCAAACCAGTGTCTTCCTTCAGGAGACCTACTTGTTTGGATTCATTTACCCCATTTCCTTGTGTGTGTCTTTCTCTGTGCGAGCCGGATCACAGTCCCACCAATGGAGAAACGGTGTCCTGAAGGGGAACTGAGAATTTTGGAGGTCACTTTCAGGAGGGACGAGCCGATGAACTGCTCAAAAACTATTATTTATCTGAGATCCAAATACTGAGAGGCACAACACACCGTATCGGTGTGGGTACCGGATCTTCTCGGGCTGGCCGATGTTCTCGGGGTCCTTCGAACATTGATGACGTCACACTATTGATTGGCTGTAAGTTGCCACAATGACGTCTACGATAGTGATTGGTCAATTTATAACTTCCCGTTATTGTGAGCTCGATAATAACAAGTTTTAAACGGGAAATATAAACTTTGCAATCATAAATGTTAAATCTGATGAAGTTCTGTAATTCCATAGTGTGGAATTCAATGTTTTTTTTTCTGAGAGTAAAAAAGGGAAACTGACATTTGGGAGAAATAAACCAGACTGCACACCATAAATATATATTGTTTTTATACAGGCATACATTTGCTCGGATTGGAAAAATAAGTTATATTGCCAATGGCTCTCCCTTTAAACAAAAAATGCCATTATTAGTTATGAGTGAGAAAAACTTTACAAAAGGAAACGAAAAATCGCTAAGTAGTTTGTCCAACTGGTGTTTACCGTAGCGTGACGTCTTGTTTTGTTTTTTGTTTTTAAATCGAACTTTTTAAATACAAAATACAAACTCCAGCAGAGGATGAACACACTACCAAATTACACACTCACTAGGGGGGGGGGGTACACAATACCCGTAGTGGTCGCTAAGTAGTAAAATCGCTAAACATAAAATCGGTCGCTAAGTAGTTGTCTAACTGATATTACCGAAGGGTGACGTCATCAATGTTCGAAGGACCCCGATGGACCCCGGAACATCCGGCAGCCCCAGAAGATCCGGTACCCACACCGGATCACACTGAGCTTTATTCAGTCAAGGAGGAAAACTGCACAGTAGTCTAATATGTTGTGCTTGTTCCTTCATGTTCTTCTAAAACTAACCGCTCCAATGTTTGCCCTCCTACAGTCAAGAATAAGTCATTACTGTCGTCTGATCCTCTCAATGCGCTCGTTGTAGTGGATCCAGTCCGAGGGATCCACTACGGTCATTTCCATGATGAGCAGTTTGGAAAAATCTGGCCTAAATTTGAATAAAATGAATGAATTAAAATAAATGTTTTTGTAATACCTGTATTTTTGTGTATAGGGCAGAGACTTTAACTCTAAACCGTTACTTAAAAACCAAAAAAAAAAAAGATCAAGATATTTCTTTTAGGGAATAAACATTGTGAGAAACAAGTGAACATAATCTATAAAAATACCTTTTAAAAAATGAAATTAAGACATTTTAAAAGTGTCACATACTTAATATTCATGTCAGCACAATACAAACTGACAAATTTTCAAAAAAAAATGTTACTTTTTTTTTTTAACCAAAGTGTAAAATCTTAACATTTAACAAGTCACTACAAAAACAGTACAGAAAAATAGCACAAAGACAACATTCACTGAAGCATACAGAAAAAAAATAATTATAAAAATCGTTTAGAAATACAGATTTTATCTTTTTTTTAATGTAATTTTAAAAATGTGATTTCTTTTCTGGCCATATTTACCTAAAATATAACTCAAAGCTTAATAAGTTCTTGTGGGGTTTTTTTTGGTTTTTTTTAAGTTTTGTACTTTACTCTCAAAAACAGTTTTTTCACCGTCAGGCTGTTGACACAGCATGAGAC